>JBBBDQ010029057.1:7500-387500 GCA_037127315.1 Ascarosepion bandense | reverse complement strand
GAAACTTAGAAAATGAAATCTGAATTCTCCCTCCTTCAATCTATTACAATTCTAGAGAGTTGATCTGTATTATTTATCTAAAAACATTCTCATTAATTTTAAAATACATCCCAAAAACTTTATAAGAATAAATTGATTTTATTTTTTCATCCAGCATATTTTTATTACTTCAAATGATATTTTTATTGGATGTACATATTTGAGTAGATATCAGTGACATACAGAGTTTTGGTGATGCTTAGGTCCAATTCCTTGGTTGTATTATAGTGGGTATCTTATTTATTCTTTTTCTAGTTGTAGTAGGATTCCGTTATAGTGAAGGGTAATTGTATACCATTGCAAGTTAACAGAATTTGGCCTTGTGGGAAGATAGCCCACTATAATTCATAAAATGATTATAAAATCAAGAAAGGCAATTTGAGTATAAAATAACATTTATATATATATACATATTAATTAATGTTTTTACAATTAAAAGAATACTTGAATACAAGTCCAATGGAGGTTAAATTGTTCATGACAAATAATAATGAGCTGAAAGAGATAAAAGGCTTAGGAATGTGGAGAGCAGAGGAATATTCATTTTGAAGTTGCCACTTCTAAGGTCTGTAAGTCAGTAAGTTAGTTTGTGTGGAATGTCTTTGAAGAGGTCACTCCTGAGGTCAGTAAGTACTTTGAGACAGGGAAGGAGTGATGCGAAGTGAAGGGAGGCAAATATAGTAGCCGCTAGACTTAAGTCAAGGGGATATGTTTACATTCTTCTCCTGTCACCGTCAGTCTGTCTGTCTTTCTGTCTGTCTATGCTTTTTATATCTGCTTTTTGGATCAGAAGCTTGTTTTGAATTTCACGCTTGTATTTGATTCTGGGCATCCCATTGGCTGGTAAATAAAATTCACGTAGGCTCTCGAAATGGAAATTTGATATTTGATTAATTTTTATTTTTCATCCAGAACATCTGCACAAATACACCTGCGCAGAGATGATTTTTATTCATTCGCTTTCTGGTTGTTATAAAGCAAACTTCCAATCCCTCACTTTTAAGACTTAGTGGGGAGGGAGGGCTACTTCATTTTTTTTTCTGTATCAAAACATGGATTGACATTTACATTAGTTTGTGGGACTGTAGTACGTTTGTAAACAAAGTTAATAATTTCAAAAAACTTTTTTATTTTACTCTTTCATTGAATGCCCTCTTGATATAGATGCCCTGAGTCAAAGCACCCTATCTTTCCCCATTTTGCATGCTAGTGATAGACACTTTGTTTATTTTAAACAGCCTTTCATCTACCAGTCTGCATACTCAAGAATTCTGCTGCTGGGCACATTTTCTATAAGTTCTTGTATATTCATACTGATAGATTAAATATTGTTTAAAATAAACCAAGCATCTGCTCAAATATGTTTGTCAACTATAAACATATATCAACGTTTGAATTATTAAAAATATATTTTCACATACAGACACAAACACATACAGTGGAATCTTGGTTATGGCCATAATCTGTTCCAGAAAGTCAACCAAAATGCACAAAAACCAAGAATATTCCCATAATAAATAATGTAACAAATACTGACAATATGTTTTCGACAGAATAATTATAGTTTTACATGCAGAAAACCATAAAAAATAAATATAAATGACAAATAGACAGAATAAATGAAAATTTAACTTCACTTTTACCTTTGAGACTTTTGTTGGTCTATGTAAGATGGTGAGGAGAGAAAAGACTTGTTATTGTTTGAAAGGGGTAGCCCCCCTCCCCCACTTCATACAGACCAGGTAAGTCATCTTCTGGGGGTTATTTCCCTGCTCTCTTTTGTGCCCTTAGAACCTACTTGAGACTGACTGGATCCTTTTCTCCATGAAAACCTGTCCAAAGAGGGGTTTTGTCACAGCGTTAAAATGTGCCAAAAATTGTGACAAGGTAAACATGTTTATGACACTATTTGCAACAGTTTTGCAAGGGTGATATTTTTTTGATAAACTTTTCACCTCACTTAATTTTAAACAAATGTTCTTAATCACTAAAGTAGGCACGTTCTCCCCACTCTCTCTCGTCCTCTAGAGCTATTTTTTCAATTGCTGTTTGTTTCTAGTTCAGCTGAAGATCTTAGAGTGGTCAGCTCTTCCCTGTTATTCTCCTCTACAACCTCTCCACTCACAGAGACTTCCCCAAGGACATACTCAGAACTTTGTATCTATGTCAGCTTATTTAACAGAAAAACTAAATTTTAAAAATGCAGAAAAACACTATGTAAAATGAAAATTTGGGGATTAATGCTAAAAGCAATGGCAGACTGAGTCATGCACACACATGAGGTTTTGTGTGTGAGCTTGACTTGGAAGTCATGAGGCAGCAATCGAACAGAATTGTAGATGTTCATAAGATATGGATTTCCCTGCTTAATAACTGAAGAAATGTACAATATCCAAGGCTCATTTTTACCATAAAAAAGTGAATAATAACTAAAACATGATAATGAAAGTGCTGGATAACCAAGATTTCAATATATGCATTGCTCATTCAGTAATGAATTAGAGCACTCTGGCTATTGGGCATGTGTAACAATAATATACATGCTAAAATGTCTGCCTTCTTCTACTGAGCGCCCATAGCCCAGAGGTAGAATCGCCGACTGACGCCAATTCGGTCAGGTTTCAATCCTGGGTGTAAAGCAATCAGAATCTAACCGTACTGATGAGCTGTGATACAGCGAAACAGATCTGTCTGCAGATGACTATATATATATATATATATATATATATATATATATATATATATATATTAGTGTTTTCATGATTTTTGATACCATGATTGTTTTTTCAGTGGTTTACTAATAAAAAGATATTTTGACAAGCAGGTTTTTTGTCATAAAGTGCTAGATATCAAGATAGAGCATTAATAGGATCAATGTGGAGAAGTTAGTCACTTAACTGAGCAGAGTTTGCAAGTTTTAAAACCAAAATAAAATATTAAACAAGGAAAATAAATTAATGAAAAAATGTAGACATTTGAACAATAACTACTTTGCTACATGAATACTAACAAAAACATATAAATGCAGCACAAAATGCAAACCTAAAACTATCACATATAAATATATAAAAACTCAATCATGACAAAATAAGAAAAACAGAAGATTATATAGCAACTACCAAATGGAAAAAATCACACACAAAGGCTAGCCCACAAACATAAACAGACACAAGAACACAATCCCTTAACTATGACCTTAATATCTTTTAAGCAGTCACACATACTAACAAGCTAATAAAAAAGTCAACCCAAAATGACAAGAAGCCAATTCATTATAAAGCAATTAAGCAGACATCCACTCAAGAATGCTAAAATGAAGTTAACACTATAAAGCCAATCCATCACCTGCAAACAATATGACAAACCAAAAAGAGGTCAGTACAACAAAAAGAAATCAAAAGCAATTACCCATCTGTAGAAGCACTCACAAAGATATTAAATTACACCAAGCTCCATATAAATAAGAAAAAGACTGGGAATCAACAGCAGATGAAGAAAAAAGTCCTGGGGAGTGAGGACATCACAATGGTGCCTTAACAAAATTTTGAAGTCAACATAACCCTGGTCAGTTAAGTGAAAAACTTCTCCGGTTATATATGTATATATATATATATAAAACTATTAATGGCTTTTATCAATCCAACAATATTTCTCATTACTATAAACATTCAATATTGCCAGATACTGACACCAGAATGTTTCAATAAAAGATGTAAATTTTTTAAAAATGGCAATTGCTGTGCCTTGACTTACTGTAATTGTCTCAGTTGCTTAACAGTAAGGTATGCCTAGCTAAGGCAGTTTTCTAGAAATAAAGGTATGATTCCTGCCAATATACATTTTTAGTAAGTTTTTTGATGCTCTACACTGCTGGTAGACATTAATTCCAGTATTTGTAAATAAACAGATGTCTAGTCAAAAACATACCAGCTAAAATAACATGTATAGCTTACTTGGTAAGAATTAATTTTAAAATGTTTTATTGAACCCATCCACCAAGGTATGTCTGTTTAACACTATGTAATAATAATTGTAAGGAAAAGGAAAGACTCAGAATAAACAAATCTATTTTTATCTTAAAGAACCCATATCAAACCCTTTTATGACAAGAGAAAGTATTTTAATAAAATGTATTTAACATTTTAAAAATTTAATGTTATGAACGATAGACAATTTAATATTTTAGTCCTTACTTATTGTTAATATTGTTATTTTATATATATATATGGTGCAATGGATATATTGTCATCTAAATTGTGCAAAAATGAATAAATCTCTGACAACTCATTTTAAAAGATGTATTTACAAAATTACAAAAAAATATCATGAAATACAAAAGAGTAAATTTATTCAATAAAATTGCCATTGGATTTAACCACGAACTTAGACAACTATGGAATTACCTGCAACTTCCAATCTTTTCACTCTTTTCTTTTTTTTTTCCCCCCAATTGGAGTAGATAGACTAAACTATCGCCCGGTTCACACTCCACCCACGTCTATTGAACAGATGAAGAGGCTCATCCCTTGTTCCCTGTTTAGGATGTGGTTTCCGGCTTTCTCTTTTCCAATCTTTTTACTCTTACGTAGCCCCCTGTGCATCAGTAGCATTACCGCCTTGCTCGGGGTGATATGATTAAAAAAAAAAAAAGCTCTTTTTGACAATCTCCTTGTTTAAGTTGGTGAATGCTGCCATAGGCCTTCCCTTTAATTCATCTTTGCTCTTCCAAGGAGTTTTGTTGGTCTCTTACCCAGCTGCACCCCATGTATAATAATTAAGGGAATTGCAGTCTGGGCAGTTAGATGACCAGATGTAAGAGAGGATGTGGTCACAGAAATTATCTGACAGCCATCACTGGGTTCTCCTGGTTGTGTAGGATGGTGCAGAGTACTGTTGCCAGACATGTGGGTTATCCAGAAATCTTCCTCTTAACCAAGAGAAGCACTAGTTCCTTGGTTATAAACTTCATTGACTTGGAGAGATCGTTTTCAATCATGGCCAGGATCTCACAAATTCATGAGTAAGATCAAATAGTGTGTTTTCCAAGCTGCCATACCTTCATAATCACCATTCATCCAACTCATTTCAAATCGTCTGCATTGTACCCAAATTGACACCTGAACATGCTGAAATGTTTGTATTGGAGTTTCTGGCATGAATGCCAAACAGTAGAGCATGCCATTTCTAAATTTATGGCAGAGTGAATTGTGTCATGCTGCTCTTTTCCTCCCAGACCATGCCCTACTGACCCTACTATACTGTGCAGTAAACAAAATAAAAGAAAAACTGTCCTAGGTGGCTGCTGAATTAACCCATAGGACTCTGCACCATGCTACACAAGTAGTCATGGCTGTCAAACAATTTCTGCAACTACATCACACCTTAAATCTGGCTTCCTTGTAACACTAAAGATAAACTGAAGACAAGGATTATGGAAGCATTCAGCAACTTAAACAAGAAGACTATTCAGAAGAGTTGCAGAAAATTCTGAAGTCATCCGGAGGCTGTGATTGAAGCCAATGGCAATTTTATCGAATTTTATCTTTTGTATTTTAAGATATATTTACAAAAATTACATAAAAAATCTGTTAAAATAAGATAGTGTTATTTTATATTTTGTTGTTGTTATCACAAGGTTTCAGCCATTGGAGTGTGTAGTAATATTACTTGTCAGCTGATATTTTGATCCTGACAAAGGTCAGCTGAGTAAATCAAACCTGAGAACCTTTTTTCTTTTTTTTTTCTATTTTTTTTTCTTTTCTTAAGATTAAAGCAGACAGTAAAGAAGGTCGGTTCTCTATAAGACAAGGGTTCCTAGCAGCCTAAGACTGAAGACTGCTTGCCCACCACATGAAAAGGCACATAGCGATTAGACCATTCTATCCCCGCTAATTTTACATCACTTTTCCTCACTCACCTACAGCCTGCCCTTGTGAGAATGTGGCAAATGAATAAAATTTGCCAACTGTTACAATTTTATCTCATGTTTTTTTTTTCTTGGGTAATGAGCAAACCAAAGAATTATTTTCTTTGTATTTACCTACAAACATTCAACTAGAAGAGGCTGCTATTTGGTCTGAGCTGCAACACTACAGGGCTTATATTGTTGTTATCACAAGGCTTATATTGTTGTTATCACAAGGCTTATATTGTTGTTATCACATAGCTATGGAAGGCACAATAGCTGAATCATTGTGATAACAATAACAAAAGTCTACATGTAAATAAATTCTCCTCTCAGAAATAGAAACAGAAACAAGATTTCTCTGGTTTAATTATTGTACTTTTCTATTTTTCAAATAAGTCATCATTGAGAACCACTTGTTATCAATGTGGTAGCAAACATGGTTCTTGCCTGCAACACTGAAAAAACATGGCCCTTGATTATGACTGAAACTGTTGAAAGTACTTGAACAAAAACAACAGGACAAAGTTTGGATAATTTATCCACAATTTCAATTTTTATATACTATATTCCAAAATTGAAAAAAATATTTTTAAAAAAAAGTAAAAAAATTAAACAGATTTTGCCAACTGAATTTAATAAAACTTGCTCAAATAGCTATTTGCTTCTTAAATCTTCCCCACTCCATTAATTTTCTTTACTCACTTAGTGTAGATCATAGTGTAGTCATTTCTGTCTTTTCTGTTGATATCATTTATATCTAAGTTTCGTAATTTTTTTTTAATTGTAGGTCATATAAGCTTTATTCCTGATTTACCTTCTGATAAACGGGAATTAATAAAGTACATGCAGCCAGGAAACCTCACTAAAGTAATTTTCACATACAAAGAGGTAAGTTTTACTCTCTCACTCACACACACATACAAGGTGCGATAAGTAAATTGTCGCCATTTCATATTTTTAATTTCACACATGTTTGTTTTTTATTTTGCCAACTGCACTGTAATGTAGGAATAGTTGGACACCATCTCGGAAATGGCTTACTGTATTGCTTTGCATTTATGCCGGAAACTCCAATACAAACATTTCATAATGTTCGGGTATCAATCTGAGGCAATGCAGAGGATTTGGAAAGTTAAATGAGTCTAGCTGTGATTACGAATGTATTTGAAGTGATCACTTGTGATGCCGACATTATGCCTTCATTCATCTTCCCACTGGGCTTCATTCAACATAGATCCTTGGCATGATGGTAAACTGCATCAGGCAGCAAGGCCTCTGATTGGGAGGTTGTGAGGAGCATGGAACCACCTCTTAATTGCTGGTGTTCTCAGGTCCACCCTGACCTGGAGTGGTAGCACCTGTTAGGGTCCCAGCTATGAGCAAATAATAGTTAACCCCCAAACTGGGGTCAACACACTATGAAAATATAAAAATACAATTTTATAGAAATATATATTCATAAAATAGACTTTTATAGAAAAATATACATTTTAAAAGAAAAAGTTATTACCATAACACATTTTTGAAGGAAAAAAATTATTCTTAGCAAAACATTTTTGAATACAAAACTAGAAGACATTTTCAGTTTTCTAAAATAAAAAAGAAAAACAAAAAATTTTCATTAAAATCTGACTGAATCAATCTTCTCACTATAATCGAATATTAAAAACCTTAAAACCCCACCTTTTTAGCATTAAATAACCCACAGAGGTGGCTATGCTGTTAAACAAAACTCACTCAGACTCATTCAACATAGAGGCCTTCATCAAGTGCCTTAAAGAGCTAGTGCTGCTCTAAGTCAAGAAGATGGCAGATTGAGGATCCCATGTCTAGCAACAGGACTCTGCACCATGCCACACAACAAGAAGAACTCAGTTATGGCTGTCACACTGATGATACATTCTAATAAATTCATTACTTTTATTCAGAAGTACGTTCTGATATTGAAATTTCAAAATTATAATTTTTTTCTGTTAAACATAGATTACAACTATCACTTGGACTATTAGAAGTATGTGCCATGCCGATCAGCTTCTACTCTATCTGTGGGTTTAGGCCTTCTTCTTTCAATTCCCTGTATTTTTGGAAGAGGGTTGTCTGATACCTTAAAGTTAGTAAAGGGGTGCCTGTGCATATAAAATCTTTGTTTCTGAATTCCCACCAAAATTCCAAAGTACACGTGATATTTTTCCTTGTTTTCTTTAGGGGAGATGGTAGCATGATAGTTCATATTTGTAGATCTACATTTACCTTCAACCAGACATTTTTTTCTGGATCTGCAATTACAGGAAGGTGTAATCTCTTGTTCCATATTAGATTCTCTGAAATTCTTCAAAATTTGGTTATTGTGGGAGCTAATAAAGTTGTACATATTATTAGTACAGGAATAACGAATATTAATCTTTTTCCTATTAAATATATTACTCAGAGGGTTACCATTACAAAAATGTTTACTTGTTAGTTTAAGAAAGAACTTCCCAATGATAGTTGATAATCTACAGAACGGGACTTGAACCTTATAATCTTCTTTTTCCTGTGCTTACCTCTGCAATTCAGATATATTAGTGGGTGTTAAATAAATTATTTATCTTTATACACACTACTCTGGAGGGCTTTTTATATAGTTTTTTTGTTCTTGCTAAAAATCCTAAGGTTAGAAGTTAATCAGTTAATTTTAGTATTAACCATGTTCGGTATTTGTTTTATGATGGTGTTAGGGTGGTGAGAATTAATGTTGATGCAGCTAGGGGTTTAATTTTCCTTATGGTACAATTTAAAAGAATTATTATCAAGGTTGAAGGTAAGATCTAGGTAATTCACAATTTTTAAGTTGGAAGCAATCTCTATTTTAAATCATAGCATCTTGAAGGCTCTAATGATTTTTTTCTGGATTTTCATAGTCAAGGGGCCATTACTATCTGGGATGAACATAAGTCTATCATCTCGGTATAGGCCTACCTGCTTAGGATCCACACTTCTCCTAAGGGTGTCTAGGATATAGATGCCTATTAAATCGATAACTTAGGCTGAATCATGTGCTCCCATGGGGACATCAAATTTACTATGAAGACTTTTAGTTCAGGTAGAATCATTAATAGTAAGGAGGGATTTCCTAGGTGCTAGAATATTAGCTTCTTCCTCTGTAATTTCTACATATCTTCTAGCAAAGTTAATACAGTTTACTAGGAGGTCTTTACATATAGAGGAATAGAAGTCTACAATATCAAAATTTAAGAAATGTGGTTCTAGCTTTATCAGTAACTAGCAGTATAGCCCAGCATTGCTCGGGTGTAATGAAAGCTTTAAAACTAATCCATGGTTCTGGAGCTCAGACTCTTTGGACATTGGCACGAAAGACTAAAAAGCAATAGTTGTTTCCAGTTAAAGCAAAACCGTAGACTGAAAGAAAAATGAATGGATGTAAGTCAAATTTTGATTTCTTGGTATCAATATCAAATAAGTTTTTTTTTCATCGTAAACTGAATTTTGAAGGCTAAATAAGTCCTCTGAGTAAATGGTATCATGGCTGAGACTAAGAACTACAATTATACCTACTTAGAGCCAAACCCGAAGTAAAAACTAAAATAAAAGGGCTGAAAAAATACAGACATACAGACAAACACACACACAAACATCTTGCCTTTTATATATATATATATATATATATATATATATATTATCGATTTTCAGCACTATTGTAAGAACTGCAACCTTGAAACTTCTGAATATTGTTTCTTTTGTTTTTGTCTATGAGTGCATCAAATTTGATTAAAATCGAACCACTCCTTCTATAACCTGATTTTTTTTTTATCTGTTTTCGGTATTTATCAGGGGTACCTCAACACAAAACCTAGCTAAGAACACTCACAGGCGCTTATAGTACAACTGTGTAAATTTTCAATTCAGCCGTTTCGGAGTCTATAGGTAATGGACACAGACACGCACATGCACACACACACACACACACACACACACACACACAAAGTTGCATTTATAAATAAGTTTAGATATTGCTAAACCAATGGATAGTATCTGAAGAATCTTTCCAGAGTTTGGAGCAGAGGGTGTGTTGGAGTTTAGCAGTTATGTTTTTGATATTTTCTGAGATTAATCCTAATTCACTTTTGGTTGGATTTATTAACCTAGATTGTACACTATTCTCGAAATTGGGTTTATGATCTTAAAATAGGAGGTAAACGTTTCTAGTACAGGCCTTTCCTATTCTATCAATAATGTTTAGCTTATCAGGAAATTTAGCAGTATCACAATTGATCTCAGTAATTATATTCTCCTCTTTGTCTAGTCTATATGTGCTAGTCATCTTATTAGAAGTTTAATGTAGCTGGAGGGTTACATTTATAATCATTTCTAGACTTATCAGCCTTAACCCAAATGTTCTTCGAGTCCCTGATGAATTTAGTGTCTTTCCCTAATATCATTTGGAAGGAGTTTGAATGTTTTTTGAGATTCATCTTGGACATAATACTAAACAGGTATTTCTCAAATGGATCCAGGAATTTGCAATGAGGTGGCATTTTCTGAGATTTCAGATTGTAGGTATCCATGTTTTGGTGTCAGAGGGGAATAGGTAGAAATGCGCTTTCCACCACAATCTCTTCACAAACTTGATGATACGAGAGAGCTCAACTACGCCTATAAGTGGTAACAGCAGTAAAAAATCCATGATAAGATTGGTGTGTATATATATATATATATATATATATATATATATCAAGTTTATGCTACTGATTTTCTAAAAGCTTTAACTAACCAATCAAGATAAAAATTTCTGTGCTTTAATTTATAAGTAACAGTGTTTTATCTAAGAATATTTTGTATTTTTATTTTATTGCTTAATCATTTCACCCCCAAGAAAGCAATAAAGCCACTAAGACACAAGGAGTTTACTGAGTATAAAAGAATGAGTAAAAGAAAAATCTTAAGGAAAGATTAAAAAGACAGAAGATAACAATTGACATTGCGTTTAAATTTTTGAAGATCAAAGCTGTTTGGAAAACAAGAAGTGTAATAAAAGAAACTGTTAACATAGAAATTATGGTTGAGTGACATTACATCTAATATTATTAGTGTATGTTAACAAAGAAGATTGTGTTGTCATTAGATTAGGGGTCATTGCTCACATTCTGAGTTGATGAACAAAAAGTAAGAGTTGAATTGGTTGAAAAAAATAAACAGACAAAAGTGTGAAACAAAACAAGATAAAAAAAAGTTTCATGTAGAGAAAATTTCAAGGAATATTCCTGAAAGTCAAATTCCAGCAATGTTCTTAAAAGTGTCTCTCTAAAAATAATGAAGGAAAAGTAGAACTTACTCTGTTGGTGAATTAAAGAGTGAGTGTGATATATTGTCTATACTATGTGTATCTGTTTCCCAGCATGCTAATTTTAGCATCCTGTCCTGATCTTGGTCCAAAGTGAGAGATAGCTTCTTGTTATTCACAGCACATATGCTCCATTGCTCTATTACCCCACCAAAAAAAAGCTGAAAAGCAGTTACTGCTGCTGATAGACCTGTATGCATGGCCATATCTGACTACCAGGCACACCGGGCACAGGTCCGAGCCGATCCGTGCAATCATAGTGAAAATCCGGGCAAGGAAAAATGCCTTTGTCAGAAATCAAGCTAAATAATTCACGAAAAAAGAAAAAAAGCAAGAAAGAAAGAAAGAAAAACGAAGAAAACATCCGAATAAACACAGTAAAAATCTGTTTGTTTATTTATTAATTTTTTGGTTATACTCAAAAAGTCTGAACCCAATTTTTTGCTTTCGTTCACGTTCTGTGCCTAATCTCCATTGGATTAACCAAAAAAATTCGCAAAAATCATAGTTTCTGGAAACAGATGACACTGATGACGTCATCACATTGTCAACTAATAAATCCGGGCAATTTTCTCTGTGCCTGGTGTTTTTTTTAGCATCACTTACGGCCCTGCCTGCATGCACACATAACCTGAACTAAATGGTTTAACATCTGTTGCAATTGCAATTGTAATGTTTTAAGTATTTTCTCTAAATGTATCTTTACAGAAATTTACTAATTAAATACAAAGCATTTATATATGAATCACATTTGGTCTCCCTATCAATTTGATACTGTATTTATATTATGAACAGGGACCCACTTCTAAGATGATAAAAAAATCAATATTGACTTTTTTTTTATCATCTTAGAAATGAGAATGCTGTAGATAGAAAGCCTGATGAAAGCTAATCTGCAAAAATTTATTCATTCCAAGATTTTTCCTTATTTTTATGAATGGGCCAGTTTCCTCACTGAGATCTCAAGGAATTAATCAAAAGACTGTAGTTTCTTTCTCTTTCCTTTTTCTAAATAGATTATAATTGAAATTTGCAGGAAAGTAAATTGTAAAGCTGAAAAGAAAATGAAATACCTTGAAAAAATTGTTTCAAAATAAAATCACAGTTTGAAAGAGAAGCAAACCAAAATTTAACAAGACAGAATTCAGTAAAGCTAAGCAAAACCAAGATTACTTGTCTTTGCCCACTTCCTGTTAAGAAAGAGACAATGTATCATCAAAAATGTCAGTCTTAAAAAATAGAAAAATGTTGTCAATAAAGAAAACAGGTGGTCACCAAAATAACCTAAATGGTTCTGGACAAAGAGCCAGGAAAAAATATCCCTAAAAAAAATAAAGATTTCAATCTAAGATTGGAGATGGGTTTGTTTATTTTAATTTCTGTGACATTTGTTAAAATTTTTATGACCAGCCTTGTTTTGTCTTCTTTTGAAGACGGGTTGTGCAGCCTAGTTGACCAAGAAACACAGAGAAAGATAGTTTGGTTTTTGGGGTGTGGGTTTTTTTTTTTTTTTTACCAAAGATGTTGGGAATATTTTCTTTTCTTTTTTTTCTTATCCATGACAACTGAAAGTGAACAAAACAATTTTTGAGATTGGCTCTAATTATCTTAGATATGGTCACGTCCTGGGCTTTGGGAAATCACTTAAAACAGCCATCATGAGACAAGCTGATAAAGAAAGATTAATTAATTCCCTTTTCACCTATGCATTCTAAAAGTTTAGTTTGTCACAAAAACAGTTGCACCAGCCCTTGAAGTGAGCTGAAGTTGGATGTTGAGAAGGTGGAAGAAGAGAAAGAGAAATTAGCACTGTCTATATAGAGCAATGGTGTGAAATGAGAAGTGAAAGGTGTTAGGATAAAGGAATGGCTTGATTAATCTGACTATTCTCAAGAGGTCTGGACAACCACTAAATTTGAAAAATTACTTGAGTAATCATATTTTAAAAATATAGAATTTTAGAAAAAGTTTGATGCTAAGGGTAGAAGATAACCAGACTTTGGTCAACCCCACACCTGCCAGACATGGGACTCTATATAAGCTGGAGATTTGGATAACAAGTGAAGAGTCCCCACATTACTGTTATTAGAATTCTTATCATTTGCTGAGACCTAAGACCTTGTGCTAACCCTGAATACCAAAAGCATTATCATTTGACTATAACAGTAAGTGAGAAGGGTTAAAAACCACTGTATACAACAAATTATATATAAACCAAATTGTTGTTATATTTTTAACCAGAGTTAATTCTTGATTCTAAAGAATTCTTTTGTGTAGCTCGTTACCATTGATCTGTTCTTCACTTAACTTCATCAGCAATCTTCTCACCCTTCTGATGAAAACACAATGTGGCAGAGGCATGAAAGAGACACACAAGCTAGATACTGAAACTGTGCTCTTCAACACAATACCAGTGACAAATCAGCAATACATTAATGATTGAGGAGTTAGCTAGATGGTAATCATGGTGGTCTGAAGGTACCTGAAGACAAACATAGGATGGAGGGATTACACATCTAAACTTATTTATAAATGGAACTTTGTCTCTGTGTGTGTGTGTGTGTGTGTGTGTCTGTTGCCTATAGACTCCGAAACGGCTGAACCAATTTTCTTGAAAATGTACACAGTTGTACTATAAGCGTCTGCGAGTGTTCTTAGCTAGGTTTTGTTGAGGTACCCCCGATAAATATTGAAAATCAATGATCAAAAAAAATCAGGTTATAGAAGGCGTGGTCTGATTTTAATCAAATTTGATACATTCATAGACAAAGACATAAGAAACGATATTCAGAAGTTTCAAGGTTGCAGTTCTTACAATAGTGCAGAAAATCGATTTTATATATATATATATATATATATATATATATATATATAAAATCGATTTTCTGCACTATTGTAAGAACTGCAACCTTGAAACTTCTGAATATCTTCTGAATAAAAGCAAGATGTTTGTGTGTGTGTGTGTCTGTTTATCTGCCTGTATGACTATTTTTTTTTTTTTTTTTTTTTTTTTTTTTTTTTTTTTTTTTTAGCCCTTTTATTTTAGTTTTTGCTTTGGGTTTGGCTCTAAGTAGGTATAATTGTAGTTCTTAGTCTCGGCCACGATACCATTTACTCAGAGGACTTATTTAGCCTTCAAAATTCAGTTTACAGCGAAAAAAAATCTTATTTTTTTTTTTTTTTTTAATCATCTCACCCCAAGCAAGGCATTCCACTGCCACTATTGCGCATGGGGCTACATAGGGGAAGGTAAAGAGAAGGAGTGGATAGACATAGGGAATGTCAGGAGAAAGGTGATAGATGAGTAAGGATAGCGAGGATGAGTGTCGGGCAGATGGGAAGAATGTTTGATAGAATGGGAGCAGGTTAGTGTGTTAGGAGGTGTCTATTGACCTTACATTTAAACTCCTGGAGATTGTAGCCTTCGGGGAAGCAATCGTTTGGAAGAGAATTCCACAGTCGGGAAGTGCGAGGAAAGAAACTGTTGGAGTAGAAGTTACGGCTGCATTTTATCGGTTTCACTGTAAAAGGGTGGGATCTAGTTGCTAATCTAGTATCTCGTGCAAATTCGTATTTAGGGGGCACCAGTGATCTAAGTTCATCGGAGCAGAAGCCGTGAAAGTATTTATAGAAGAGACACAGCGAAGCCACGTCTCGCCGGTGGGAGAGAGACTGCAGGCGGTCTGCCAAGTCGGTATCTATCACATTACAGACCCTCCTCTGAACCTTATCGAGAAGCCCGAGGAGAACAGCAGGGGCACCCGACCAGATATGGCAGCAGTATTCAATGCACGGGCGGATAGTAGATTTGTAAATGTGCAGGATAGATTTAGACGGAAAAAACTTCCGGGCCCTACACAGAGAACCGACTTTCATAGCAGCGGATTTAGCAATGGATTCGATATAGTCATTCCATTTGAGGTCCGCTGAAAGTGTGAGACCAAGGAGGCGTAGTGTTTTACTCTCTGGGAGGCAAGCCTGGTCCATGCTAATGGGAGGTAGGTGAGATTGTCGATGATGGTTAATTGACAGTAGCTTCGTTTTAGAAGCATTAAAATTTACTAGCCATTTCTTACCCCAGTCCAATATGGATTGGAGGTCTTTTTCAATCTCGGCTGCGAGTTTAGCTTTGACGCCTACACCAGATTTTTGTTGGAGGCGAGAGTAAACTGTGGTGTCATCGGCGTACAAACCTATTTGGGTTCTTATGGAATCAGGGAGATCATTAATATATATCAGGAAGAGTGTAGGACCTAAGATGGAGCCTTGGGGGACACCTGCGTTTGTATGGTAGTTCTGAGAGGCATGTCCGTTTAATACCACTTTCATTGTGCGGTTAGAGAGGAATGACTGGATTAGTTCAAACAAATGTCCAGTTATACCATAGCTCCGCAGTTTACATAGAAGGCCAGCATGCCAAACTCTGTCGAACGCCTTAGATATATCCAATGCAACGGTTCGAGCTTCGCCATTCCTGTCGAGTGCCTGGTATATGTACTCGGTGATGGTCGTTAGCATATCAGCAGTAGACCTGGTGAAGCGGAAACCATATTGCTTGTCCGAGAGGAGCCTGTGTGCTGTGAGATGCTGAACCACCTCGGCGTTGATAATGGCTTCGAACACTTTGCCAAAGATCGGAAGAAGGCTGATAGGGCGGTAATTTGCAGGGTCAGAGGGTTCTCCAGTGTTTTTAAATATAGGAACTATAGAGGAAGATTTCCAACAGGCAGGAAAGCAGGAAGCAGATAGGCAGAGGTTGTAGAGCTTAGAAAGGATAGAGGAGAGTTCAGGGGCACATTTCTTTAAGACTATGGTTGGGATTCCGTCACCACCGCTCGCTTTGTGAGGGTCAAGTTTTAAGATTATCTTAGAGACAAGCGAAGGTGTAATGTGGACATCATTCAGTTGTGCCTCGGTTCTAGGTGAGAAGTCGGGTGTAAAAACTCCAGATGAGTCCAGACTCGAATTGTTCGAGAATCTGCGGGCAAAACATTCAGCTTTATCTGCTGGGGAGGTGAGGACCTCAAATTTGTTGATTAGCGGGGGTATTGTGGACTTGCTCTTGTTAAGTACTCTTTTACAGAGTCGCCAGTAGTCTTTAGAGCCGAATTTAGAGCATGCTATGCGTTGCTTCATTCTGGCAGCAAACAACATCTTAGCTTCGTTAAGTATCCTTTTACACTTATTACGAGCTGAAGTGAAAAGGCGCCTGTTTTGTGCCGACGCATAGTTACGATAGAGTCGGAAGAAATGATTCCGGTGGGCAATGGCAGCCGAGCAAGCGGGTGAGAACCATGGAGACGAATGAGATTTAAGCTGGAATTTCCTAGCAGGGATGAAGGCATCGATGCCAGCCTTAACCCAGGAGGAGACCTCGGATGCACATTCTTCGATGGGAAGACTAAAGACGTTGTTCCAAGGGATGTCACAGAGGAAGTCTCGGAACGAATCCCAGTCTGCTCTTTGATAGCAGTATGATATTCTACTTGTCTGTGTTTCATGGGTCGGGCGGGAGTGGAGTGAAATATTGACGGACACTACAGTGTGGTCAGAGTTTCCAAGTGGGCAGAGTTGTCTGGTAGTGCAAGAGTCTGGGATGGAAGTGAAGCAGAGGTCTAGAAGTGAGTTCCTTCCGTTAGGGTTGTCGGAGAAACGCGTAGGGAAGTCCACTACTTGCGTAAGGGATTGGGTGATTGAAAAGTTCATGGTGTGGACACCAGCAGGGTCAGTGACAGCGTTCTTCAGCCACTTGGTGTGGTGGGCGTTAAAGTCACCAAACACGAATACATGGGCAGAGGGATGGGTAGAAATGGCTTTGTCAATATTGTCAGAAATGATGTCAAGTAACGAACAGTCAGGGGAGGAAGGAGAGCGGTACAGAAAGAAGAGATAGCTAATCGAGCTGAGAAGTGAGAGGCGGAAGCACATGAAAGAAAGATCTGGGGATTCAAAAGATGACACCCTAGCTAAGGGAAGGTGTTCGCTGACATAGACACCAAGCCCATGCATATGAACATTGGAGTCCTTCCTGAAGAGGGGAAGGTAGCCAGGAAGGCAGAACTCAGATGAGGGGATAGAAGGGTTAAGATTAGTTTCACATAGGGCTAATATATCAGGTGAGTTATTATGGAGGAAAGAATCTACGCTGGGGAAATTGGTGCGGATGCCGCGTATGTTAGTGAAAGAGATGCAGACAGGTTTGGGCGTTTTCAAATGAGCTGGTTTAGTTTTGTTATTATGTTTGCTTTTTTCCATAGTAATTCAGTTAAGGAGTGGTCTTAGAATAGAATCAGTCGGTCAATCATTTGCAACTTGTGAAGGATGGAGACTGGCGCGGCCTACAACATAATGTGGCCTCGGGGTTGCCCACCGAACGTTCATGCAGGGACGCCCGTCCATGCGCGATATGGCACTACAAGAACCCCGGTATTATTCAACTGTTGATCAGAGCAGCCTCTCAAGACGCTACGCAAGAGTTCGGGCTCCTAACTACCAGTCGGAAGCAGCAACCAGGAAACTGCCAACCCGGTACCCTCAGAATGTAAAGACGTTGCCACCATACTCCGTAACTGCAAAGAGCTTCCAGCTGAACTAACACCAAGACCAGAGAAAGGGGATGAACCGGGAACCCCTTCCTAAACAAGAAACAAGGTGATCACCTCTAAACTCATTCAAAAGAAGGGGGTGGAGTGTGAGACCGGGCGATAGTAGAAACTATCTACTCCAATTAAAAAAAAATAAAAATAAAAAAAAAGAAACAAGGAAAAAGTGACTGAGGCTTACAAAGTTTTAACTTTGTTAAAGTCGAAAATACCCTTGAATAGCAAAATTATTTACACAAATTAAGTGACGAAAAAAAAAATCAAAGACGACCAAAAGATGAAAAAAAAAAAATAAATAAAATAATTTCCAAGAAATTTCACAAAAACAGACTGAAAAATGGACTGAATCCCGGTTGACTTACCACAAGCAGCTAACACTGTAAAGTTGATTTAATTCAATTTCAGAAGACAAAAATAGAAATTAAATCGTTTTTTACAGAATATAGTCGAGTTATGTTGCTTGCGTTCGCTTGCCAAACCGTTAAGAATTCAATCTCTCGAAGACAGAAATTTAAATCTTCTACAAGACAAAACTAATGGAAATAATTGAACCGTGATGCTATTTATCATTAGTCGAAAATACCCTTGAATAGCAAAATTATTTACACAAATTAAGTGACGAAAAAAAAAAATCAAAGATGACCAAAAGATGAAAAAAAAATAAATAAATAAAATAATTTCCAAGAAATTTCACAAAAAGAGATTGAAAAATGGACTGAATCCCGGTTGACTTACCACAAGCAGCTAACACTGTAAAGTTGATTTAATTCAATTTCAGAAGACAAAAATAGAAATTAAACCGTTTTTTACAGAATATAGTCGAGTTATGTTGCTTGCGTTCGCTTGCCAAACCGTTAAGAATTCAATCTCTCGAAGACAGAAATTTAAATCTTCTACAAGACAAAACTAATGGAAATAATTGAACCGTGATGCTATTTATCATTAGTCGAAAATACCCTTGAATAGCAAAATTATTTACACAAATTAAGTGACGAAAAAAAAAATCAAAGACGACCAAAAGATGAAAAAAAAAATAAATAAATAAAATAATTTCCAAGAAATTTCACAAAAAGAGATTGAAAAATGGACTGAATCCCGGTTGACTTACCACAAGCAGCTAACACTGTAAAGTTGATTTAATTCAATTTCAGAAGACAAAAATAGAAATTAAACCGTTTTTTACAGAATATAGTCGAGTTATGTTGCTTGCGTTCGCTTGCCAAACCGTTGATATAGATACCAGGAAATCAAAATTTTACTTACATCCATTCATTTTTCTTTCAGTCTATGGTTTCGCTTGAACTGGAAACAACTATTGCTTTTTAGTCTTTCTTGCCAATGTCCAAAGAGTCTGAACTCCAGGACCATGGATTAGTTTTAAAGCTTTCATTACACCCGAACAATGCCGGGCTATACTGCTAGTCTGCACATATTTAGAGTTTTTTCTGTCCTGTTTCTCACCAAGGTTATTATGCCACAATGTTATTTTAATTTTTTTTACTTTTCATTTTTATAGGCATTTTGGAGAAAGAAGAAATTTTCTGGTGAAGCTCTCTGTACAAATGGACCAGTTTGTGTTGTATATGACAATTCTTCTGCTTGTATTCCTTCTTTAATGGCTTTTGTTGGAGGTGATCAGATGGTGCAGTGGCGACAAGTGGAGGTAAGCATCTTGATAAAATACACCAAATGAAAAACCTACAATAATAGTTACATGTATTGGAATATGTCTGGTCACTCTACAAGGACTACTGGTACCATGTAACTCAGTACTAATTGCTACCTGTTTGGATTAGCAGCAACTAAACAGTTTCCCCCATCTGGCTTTTCTAGTGATGAGGATGGTCAGACATGTAGAAAGGCTAAAAACAAGACCAGACCTGTCAAAAAGTGGATGAATCTTCATACAAGATTATTGGCTATCTAGAACAATGGAGTAGACTCGGCTCCATCACTATGTATGCAGATAGTGCAGGGACAACATGGCTTCCTAGACTGAACTCAATGGTCAGGGTGTAAGATTTATATCTTTGTTATGAAAGCTTTGATTAGTTGGTCGAACCATCTATTTTTAGAATTTGTGAAATTTTGGTCTCTTTGTTATTGTTTATTTCTTGCATCCTAGTTGTGAAAGTTTACTGGTTGATTGATATTTTTAGAAATGGTGAAATTTTGGTATTCTTATTTTTATTTATCAAGAGCCAATTTTTCTATTTTACCATTAAATACCATTGAATGAAAAAAAACAAAAAAACAAGGACACGTGTATGATAGAAAACTCTATCTGTCTGAATTTATAGGATGAAGAGTTATCATTATTTACATACAGTCTATTGCCTTCATCTTTTATTGTTGTTAACACAACACTGCTCAAGAATAGTCTGCAAAAAAGCATTTTAAGTACATATTTACAGAACTTGAAATAGATAATTGTTTGTTCATGCAGAAAATCAAATGCATTTAAAACCTAGAAAAGGGGATTCAGGTCTTAATGAGTTGACTTGGTTGTACATTGCATCAGTGATGTGGTCAGTATAAAAGGCAAAAGAAAATGGAAACTTGTAGTAGGTGTGATATGGCACTGACAAATGGGCACTACCTGGTAAGATGACTTGCATTTTGCACCTTTTGCTAGATTGTCACATGGCATTTCTTACTCTGATGTTACTTTTGTAACATGTTTTGTTTGCTTTAAGTTGATGCCTTGAATATATAATTATTATATTTAAAAGGTAAATCTGCCATATTTGTTAAAAATTGGCTTTGGAGATTCTTGCTGTTATATAAAGTATATAAAAAAAACATTCATTTAGCTTAGCTTTGCACAAATTCAAATAAGAAAATGCTGACTGTAGTGCCTAAGTAGTATCAAAATAATAACACATGATGATTTTAACATATGAATAAAACATTCTCATCTCTTTGACAGTTACCAAAATCTTTTTAGTTGAAAAATAATCAAATCATATATGATTTTATTTGATGAGAAAATTAACCCAGTCAATCATTATGAAGCATTTAGCGCAACAATGAAACTTAACTAAAACATTGTAACACTCACATTTACCATACCTTAAACTGCATCCGGCAGCAAGGCCTCTGATTTGGAGGTTGTGAGAAGCATGGAACCACCTCTTAATTGCTGTTGTTCCCAGGTCCACCCAAACCCAAAGTGGTAGCACCTGTTAGGGTCCCAGCTATGGGTAAATAGTTAACCCCCAAACTGGGGTCAAAATGCGATGAAAGTATTTATCAACAAAACCTTTTTTGAATGAAAAATATCTTACCAACAAAACCTTTTTTGAATGAAAAATATCTTACCAACAAAACCTTTGAATGAAAAATATCTTACCAACAAAACCTTTTTTGAATGAAAAATATATTACCAACAAAACCTATTTTGAATGAAAAATATATTACCAACAAATTATTTTTAAAGACTGACCCTTAAATGACCAAAATGGTTGATGGGTCGTTAAATTTAAACCAAACCAAACCAAACATTTACCATCTTGGGGTTGAAACTATGCCTGTGTATCCTTTGTTTCTCCCCGTCATTACTGCAGCCTCATCTGATTCAATGCTTATCACTTTAGTTAATAGGATTTCTAATTCTGACATCACTTAATGGATGCATTTTGCAATTTCTGCACTTGTTTTATCAACACCCTCTTTATTTGCAACAAAATGAGAGCTTGGTTGAAATCATTCCAGATTTATAGAAACAAGGCTTTTGCTGTTGGTTGTCTGTAGATTATTCTGTCTACAGTCATAAATGGAAATTCATTTGCATTTATTTTTAGAGTTGTGTGCATGGTATCTGCCATACTGAACAGCAACATATTATGAGTTTTAGGCTACTACTTTTTTTATTATAGCATTAAAAGATCTAGAACTCTAATCTCTATCAGAAAGCTATTCAGAGTCTTTTTGCAGATCAGAAATATTGATGCAGGACCTATGCTCTTTGCTTAGAACATGGCAAGTGAGAGTTGAGTGCCGAAAGTTTGTGTATTTGTTTAATTTATGCAGATATGTGTCTGTTTTGTTATGCTTAGCACAAATGTCACAGTACATGAAGTTTTCATTTGTATTTTGTGAGCCGCTGCTCAAGAAAAGGCTGCTTTCTTTTGGAAGATGAAAGTGATTGCAGCTTTTCTGCAGTTGACTCATCAGGCTCAGTAAAAAAAATATGTACCACCAAAATAGATACTTTTTTCTGCAATTAAAGCAAAAATCAATGTCCACTGTTTTAAGATATTTGCCCTAAAGTCAGATAATTATCTGATTCAAACAAAATTTTCAGAATTTATTCATTATGAAGGGGATTGCAGCTTTTTCGCAACTGACTCATCAGGTTCAGTAAAAGAGGCAGATGTAGATACAGGTTGGGCTGAGTTATTCCCAGAAGGCTCTGGAAGTGGTAGGTCAGAGATAGAAAATGCAGCTGCAATGGTTTGCTCATTACCAATGGAATCTTGTCTGAAATATATATCCCAGGTTTTTCAGAATAAATTGTTAAATTTAGGTGTCTGATAGGTTTTTTTTTATATAGATATCATCAATTAACAATATGTATACCTATCTTAACTCTATCAAACTGGAATATTGAATTTTAATAGAGAAGCCATCAACTATAATATTTTGTTTAATAAATCCTACAAGTTACTTAAAAAAAATATATTTTTGATATTTTGTTTTTTCTACAATTTTAACTAGGAACCTGTTTTTGTGAAAGCTGTTCTGACTTGTTTAGAAAAATTCTTTGGTCCTGAAGTAAATGACTTTATCAGTGTTGCAAGTATGGATTGGGCACAGGAGCCATATATTCTGGGCAGCCCCACGAGTGTCATTGTACCTGGGGCCATGAAATATTTCCCAAATATGCGTAAACCCTTCAACAGGTAAGGAAAATGTCTTTTTTTTTTTTTTTGTCACAAGGAAAACCTGTACTTCTGGTGGGTACAGGGGTTATCAGTTGTGAATGACTTCATCTTATATCTTATGACATCTGTTACCTCTATATATATAATATAATTAATTTGGGTGTGTATTGGCTTTGTGCATTTTCTTTTAATCATTTTACAATGTTGATAAAGACAAATTAAATCTTTATAAAACACAATATAATACAGAAAGATAAGATGAAGTTCCAAGTGTTCAAATGTAACAAATCTGGCACATGAGAGAAAGAGTCCAGGAAGAAGTAAAAATTGTGTGTGTGTATATCCAAATGCAAAAGAAACGTGTTTGTTTTCAATGTAGCAATGATGGGTTAAGTAAGATCACCAGCTAGTCATGTAAATGTTGTATTTCATCTCTGGGTATGTTACAATGACCACAGCATTGAAGAATGGACAAAATAAATTTGACTCTGATTTGAATTTATTTTTTCCATTCATTTATATACACATCTGTAGATCTGCTTTGGAAAGGCCACTCACTTCTCATTGGCTTGTCACCTTGCATCCTGGTTGTTGATTGGTTGGTGAAACAGTCTATTACAAGAGATGGTGAAATTGATCTCCTTATTTATTTGTTTATTTCTGCCATCTTGATTGTGAAAGATTTCTGATTGGTTGGTCAAACTATGGCTTTGTTTTCCTGGCTTTTTTTGTTTTTGTTTTTTTATCCATCTATTTTTAGAGAAGACAAAATTTTGGTACTCTTGTTATTTATTTCTCTATCACCATATACTCATTGAAATAACTTTTCACATTTGTGCACAAGTTGTTTTAAAAGTTTTGTGTTGTGTTGTAGATAACATGATTCTGTAAGGAGCAACAAGTTTTTTTTTTTTTTGTTTTGTTTTTTGTGTTACTGCCTGGAGAAATAAGGTAATTATGTGAGTGTTTTGCCAAGAATTTAATCACCAGCTTTTTCTACACCAACAATTGCACCATGCCACTGATGAGATATTTTATATCTGATAATAGAGGAAGTGGATTCATGCTTTTCACAAATACATCAATGCAAAATGGATATTAGCAGATATTAGGTGGGGGAATAGCATAGCGTAAAATTATTTGTTTTGTTTTTTTTCCTTTAGGATTGTTATTATTATTATTTCTTATTCTCTCTAACAAACAGTATAACGTAATGAAAAAAGCCATAAATTTAATGAAAATTGATTTATTATTTTTTATCAAATTATTATTATTATTTTGTTTTTTTTAAGTTTCCTTTTCACTTTTTTTTTTTTTAATTTGTTTAATCCTTTCTAATAAACAGAGTAGAGTAATGAAAAAGACTTCAAGAATGTTTTTTCATTTTAAAATTTTTTAATTTTCAGCGTAGGCATCAAATCTCTATGCTAAAATATATTATTGATTATTTTGCTTTTAAAAAATCTATTGTTGGTATTTTTTTTATATATAAAATGTATTTTTATATTTTCATACTGTTTTGTTTTTGTTTGGGGATTCACTATTTTCTATAACTGGGGATCCCACCCTGGGTTAGGGTAGACCTGGAAATAACAGCAATTAAGAGGTGGTTCCACATTCCTCAGAAGCTCCAAACTCCTGATCAGAAGCTTTGCTGCTGTTTGTAGTTTATCATCCTTGTTTTTGGCTTTCAGATTGATATTTGCTGGTACTGAGACTGCTACTCAAAGCTGTGGCTATATGAGTGGTGCTGTCCAGGCAGGACTCCGATCAGCTAGAGAGGTTAGTTTTAGCATTTCCTATACATTTATATATATCACATTTTGTTCATGCACAATGTCATTTTATATATGATGTCACCTTCTATTTTTTCATATAAAAAGCATTTCTATTATAATTCTGCTTGTTCCTTCCTTCATTAGTTAATTAGTTCCTTACATCCTGACAACACTTCCTAATGGATTATCCCATTTTGACAGTGAAAACATGGAACTGACATATCAGATACGACTTGGTGTCAGTGAGAAAATCAAAGAAAGGCATGTTTAATGTCTGTTTCAGTGAAATAGAAAATATTGTCAATTTAATTTTTTTATTTTTTTATTTTGCTACCCTTACTTATAAACAAATGTATTAATAATGTTTGAAAGACAGGTCTGCAGATGGTTATAAATTATTAACTGACAATTCCATGTCTCACTTTAGAATCATTGGAGACAAAAACAAATCTGATTGGACAAATTTTTAGCAAGACAGAGGCCCAGTGAGTTGAAAGACACTTGGAGACAGAAAAGAGAAAAACAAGAAACTTCAGAAGGACAGTTACTTGATAATTTTTATTATAAAGAGGGAAAAAAAACAAAGGAGTTTTTTTTTATTTAAATTATATTTTTGGTCCTTTTTAGAACATTTGAAATTTTGTTTAGAAATTGTTTTGTGTGTCTCAGAGTGGAGTGGAAACAAAGATTAGTATAAGAAATTTTAGTGATTAAAAACATTAATTTGGAAATTTTTGCAAAAATCAAACAATTGTCGGATTTTAATGAAACTTTCAGAATTTATTGAAAATTAATTTTTTTTACATTGATTACTCTATACTAATTTAATTTTATGAAACTTCAAGAAATTAATCTTTATACTGATTGTTATATGCCACACTCCTTGGAGAATTTAAACCCTCAATTTTCCTGTTTTTGTAAAACAGGACACCCAGTTACAGAAAATCTGCTCTGAATCGTAAACATTAATTGTGGACATTATGTAATTAAAAAAGTCTTTAATTGCTTTTATGGATAAAATATATAATGGACACAATTGTTTTAAGAAAAACATCTTTTGATGAATAATGAGTTTTTATGAGAATCATTTTCATTTCATTTTTTAATTTTAATAAGAATAATTTATAAAGTTTTAAATCTTTTAAATTTCTGTATTAATTTGATAATGTTATTAAGTAAAAATTATATTTACTAATTATAAATGGAAAAGCTTACAATTCAGTGCCCTCCCACCATATTTTTAAAAGAATTTTGAATTGTTGTTGTGAGCATGTAAATATGAATGTCCATACACAACATTATCAGAAAATAAAAGTGATAACTATAGTAAATTTTATTTTTATATTTTGAATGATTTTTTTTTAGGTTCAGGAATAGATTAATCAATTTAACATTGATTCCGCCAGAGAAAAAATAGTTTTGGCTTTCAACTGTTTTGGATCATATATGGTGTTCAGGACCAAATTAAATTTGTGAACTTAGGTTCCATGCTATTTTTAAGCTTAATTATTATTAATAATTATTAAATTATCACTAGTAGTTATGCCACTAAGGCTGAGTAGTAAGGTGCAGATAAATCAAGGGATTAAACTCTTTAGGAGAATAGATTTAGTTATCTTTAGTTAAGACTTAGAATGCTCAAGGGAGATAACTATCTCAATTTAACCTTGTTGAAAAATTACTTAGAAACTAATGACCTGCTTTAATAGGAAATTTGTTTATTCTCCAAATTAATTTAATACTGTTGAGATTCTATAACAAGAATTGTGCTAGGATGTGTTGAGTTTGGTAATATGGTAACATACACATACAGCATTTGGATTATTGATTTAAGTATTATAAAAATAACTCCTCTACTAACTCTGATGAAATTGAATAATTTCTAAGACTGAATTGAGCTGTCACCAACTTCACCATCCACTGCTAGGGTTCACAATCTGCCAGTCAATTTTCTCATCCTACATTATGTTTAAGTTTGAACTGAGGAGGTTTTAAGTAATGTTTGAAACATCCCCCCGCCCAACCACCAATTATTTCATCTCAGACAAAGTGATAGTCATTAAGACCCATGCAGCACGTTCATTAAACTTCTTCACAATTGCATTTTTGCTATTTCCAGAATTGTTTCACTTTTTAGAATATCTCTCTTTATCCATCAAAATAATACAATGACCCCTTTTCTTTTTTTTCTTAAGCTTCAAATTTATAACACTGACAAAATGAAGGTTGAGTCTCAGAACACTGTGTTTGTGCATGGGACTTATTTGGGAGGTTATCAGACTGAGTGATTAGAATTATTGTTGTTGTTTTGGTGCTTGTTGCAATATATAAAACACATTTGCTATGGCTTGACACTTAATTTAATACTAGTGACTGTAATATCATTATCATGGCAATGCCTCAAGCATAGCCGGGTTGGCTGGAAGGTTCATTGGCTGACCAAGATACTCTCATGGAATATAACCAAATGAGGCTTATTTTTCAACATAGTGTGTGGGCTGCAAAAGGGACTTTCATCAATGTTGCAGTGTTTGAATCCCATTGCTTTCATCCTGTTTGTCAAAAAAGTCATCAACAGCAGATATCACTTCATCATCACTGCAATACTGGATCTCAGCCAAGTGATTTTCATGTTGGGGAATAGATGACAGTCAGATGGTACCAAATTAGGAGAATAGGATGATCAATTAGTTTAAAACTATTCAGGCACAGGAGACATTTAGACTAAAAACTTATGTGCTGGAGCATTGTTCTGATAAAACAGAATTCCTTTTCCTAGGTATTTGGTCTTTATAGCCTTTAATAACTACCTCAACAAGTTGGCATAGTACTCTCCATTAATGATGTGGGCTTTCTGAAGATAGTCAAAAAACACGATGCCTTTTGCATCCAAAAAAAACTGAGATCATCACCTTTCCTGCAGATGAAACAAACTTAGCCATCTTGGAGGAGGGGTGTTTACACTGCATAGATTGTCTCTGGCCCAAAGTAACAAACTCAACACTCATCCTGGGTTAGGAAACATTCAAGGAAACCTGTTGCCTCAAGCAATGTCAGATTTTCCAGTGATGTAATCACTGCTGTGCTTTTGATCAGGTGCCAGAAGACATGGCACCAACCAAGGAGAAACCAAGTTTATTATACAGAATATTCTAAACTTTCTCATGAGATATAGTAATAGCATTGGCTATTTGAATTATAGTCAATTGCCTGTCAGCCATCACCATCTAGTGAACGTGATCTGTGTTTTCCTTGATTGTGACAGTTGCAGGACATCCAGAACTTGAATCATCTTCAAGACACTCCCTTCCCCCTCCTAAATTCAGCTTCCCATTTTTGCACTGTTGTTAAAGCTAGAGGAGCATCCCCTAATGTAGCAATCATTGCAGCATGAATGTCCTTGAGGAATAAACCTTTTTTGAAGGAACTTGATTACATCACAATGTTAAATTTTGTCCATTTTCAAGAGAAGTCACTACTAGTTACATTTGAAGATTTCTTTGAACAGTCAGGTATCAGTTTACCTAGAAAAAAACAATCTGGTTATTAATAAGAAGAGTTTAAATTAATGCATAAAAGATTTCACAGCTACAGCATCACTCCTTTATAGTCAGCCAATTAACTTTTCAGCCTCTTAGCTATGAAAACTTCTAAACTCAGTACATTTCATATCAAATGGCTACCTTTTTATTTACGTCTGTGCAGAACAAATTAGTTTTCATCTTAACAGCATGAAGATATGTTGCCATTGTTCAGCAAATAAAACTTTAAATTCTGATAAGTATTTTATATATCAACAAGAGATTAATAATGTAATATCCAGGGTGGATATTTAGTCCAACACAGTATTGTAATATTGGAGCACTCAGTAAGGATCAAAATCACTTTTTAGTTAGAAGTGTTCCAGTTAACAAGAAAATACTGTTGCTATTACAAATTATATTCAGACTAATAAATTCTTTTTTCTTTTTTTTTTTTTTTGTCCATAATATTGTTTGTGTTCTGCCTCCATAGTAATTATGTGTATCTAAAAATAGCCATATAAATACCTTAAGCCAATTAATACTCTGATAATAAAGTAGACCAAAGTAGGGAGAAAAGACTTTAAAACTTACATAACAGTGATGGTAATATTGGGATAAGTTTAGGAGGATAAGAAAACTAAAACCCACATACTTGGGCTTATGCTTTTACTGTGAGGGTTTCAGTAATAACTAAGGCTAACCAGAAGTGATCAAAAATGGTGTCTAACCTAAAATATATCTAAACTAAAAAAAATGTTGGGGGTGGATAAGGGAACTAAAGTATTGCAGTTTTTCATTGTTTCAATTGAGTTTTTCTTCAGTTTTCATAAATGTAAAATCTGTAAGAAAAGAAGGAAAAAATGTCCATTTGTGGATGGAGCTAACAATAACAATAATAAACTCTACTCTGTGACCAATCCCCAAAACAGTACCTCCCCATCATATGAAGATGGTCAAGTATTGATTCTTATCTTCAGCAATAACCAAAGGAACAGAACAATTTCTGAACAACCTGTCTTTTATCTGTTACCTGCAATTGTGTGCGTAGCTACTCTCCCCACCACCACTAAAATGTGTGTCATATATAATCTTGAGGAGATACAAGTAAGTTCATGAAATGATTTACAGATAGTGTCATATAAAAACAGACAGTACCAAATCAAAATATCATTATTTTTTTTTAATAGATCTCCTATCAGATAACACATCACTCTATAAATCCCAAGCCTAACTAATAAAACAACAACTTTTAGGCAAAATTCGATTTTATTCATCAACATAGTCTCTTTCTAGGATGATACACTGATTCCAATGCTTCTCTAACAATTCAATCCCTTTATTGTAGAACAATTTGTCTTTGTTCTCGAAATATGCCTGTTTTCGATATCACTTCTTCATTGGAGCCAAATGTCTTTCTCTGGAGCATTCTTTTGAGGTCTGCAAACAGCCAGTAGTTGCTGGTGGCCAGATCTGGAAAATAGGGTGGATGCGGAAGCAGTTTGAAGTGCAATTCATGCAGTTTTGCCATTGTTGCAATTGATCTGTGATATGGTCTTCCACCTTCTGATAGTAGTAATACCTGTTTTTCAAAAAAAAAACAACTTAACCTCTTTTGAATTCTCATTAATCTAAATTATTAAAACTAAGGTATATATATATATATATATATATATATATATATATATATATATGTCATCCACCTACAAGCTTGTTTCACTGTATCACAGCTCATCACTGTGGCTAGACATCTGCTCGCTTCCAGCCAGGATCAAAACTCGACCAATTTGGTATCAGTGTATGACTGAGAGGGGGAAATTTTAATGCGTTATATATACGCAGTGTATATACATGCCAGCAACTGATGGAACACAATTCATAACTGAAGAGTAATGCATAAATCACAGAAGTGGTTACTGTTTTTAAAATTTTGGTGCCTAGGAACATACCTATATTTTCATTCCTGGGCACCATTAGCATTACACACATCAGACACATGGGTCACATAGTCTATAGAATAGGAAACATTAATATGACTAACAGGTTTATGCCAAGTTTAAATCACTTTACACAAATATGCCCATTACAAAATTTCTCAACATTCTTAGAAATCACCTCATGAAATCCAAAGAAAAGCTCCCTCTATTTACCACAAAACTATAAAGATATGTAAATTAATTACTAACTTCTCTTTGTTACTTCTCTTTTAACAACCCTTTCTACAAACAAAAATTTGGCTTACCTATGGGATCATTTATCAGGGGTGTTCTTGCTTGCCTGTTTTTGAATTCTTAGAATCTGGTCCTTTTAAATATATATTATGTTATACCTATAATTCTACTTACTTAAGATACATAGATGATGCCCTCTTATTTTGATCACATGATGCTAACCTATTAAACTTAATAACAAGACTCAATAAAGATGAACCCACCACTGAATTCACACACAAATTTGAAACAAACAATTCTCTACCTTTTCTCGACATCTTACTGATATGTAACAATGATAAATTAAATTTTACAGTTTTCCAAAAATGCACAAACAAAAATGAACTAATCAATTACTATTCCCATCACAACCAGAGAATAAAATCTGGAAAAATCATAGGATTTTACCTGAGAGCCCTCGGAATATGCAGCCCTGAATATCTATCTGAAAAAGAGATATATATTGAGAAAACATTCAAACTTCTCAACTACCCACATCAGTTTATTCTTACCACTAAAAAATATGCTTACAAAATTAACAAAGCCAAAAACATAGATACTTCCAACAAAAATTACACAAATTTCATAATGTTACCTTCTAACAACCTTTCAACTAAACTCACAAATTAGCTATCCTAAGCACTAGAATTGTTGCTTCTACCTCCAAGACTATGATATAATCAGGAAGAAAAAATACCAAACACCATTTTAAGTGCTGGGATTTATCAAATAGTGTCTCCAAAAAATGTACATAGGGTGACATCACATGATCTAAAAACCTGGATCTATGAACACAAAAGAGACTTGCATTTAGACAAATGTTCTATTGTCTTGCATCACATCAAAACGACATGAAACATAACTTTGATTTCTCTAATGCTAGTTTAACTAAAAAAATACACACACACACATACATATGTATATATATAATTCATTTATCCAATGCAAGGCGATAAGAGGCAATGGGGGGATATTGAAAGTGAAAGAAAAGGGAGTGGAAACCCAATAATAGTGTAAGTTTCAGAGTTTAGGCAGACATTAGAAATATACAGTTGAAGTAAAATTTATATAGAACTAGAAACCCAATCATAAACAGGAAACAAGGGATAAACTTCTACTCTTGCTCAAAAGATCAGGAACGTGTGTTTGAATTTTAACATCATACCTTACTTGACAGGATGTGCATTGTGGTACAGTGGATATCGGTTCGGAACGAGAAACCGGGGAGCCACGTTCGAATTCCAGTTGAATCCATTGTATTCACTTACGCGCAAATACCCTTGGGAAAGGTATTAATCCGTCTCTTCCTTCCAGTTATGGGTTAAATAGCAGGACAGATCGGGTTCTATAGCCTTGGTCGGCAACCAGTCTACCACAGAAAGCAATAGCAACCTATTGCGGGATAATCTTCTGCCCAGTCAGTCATGTCTCTTTCGAGACATGATCGCCCAAGCATGTATCACGTATGGCACTTAACTGACTGACTGACCTTACTTGACACATTCAAATCTGGCACAAGACCATTTTTTTCTTTTTAACATGCTCAATTTAATTTAACATGTTCATTTTTTTTCATCTTTTTTTAAAGATTTATTTTTTCTTTTTAACATGTTCAATGACAAAGTTTATTATTTAACATCCTCTTTATTTTATCCTCTGGACACTGCTTTCCAGCATTGTTATTTAGTCTCTGTGGGAATCTCCATTGTTTTCTTCTTTGCCTACAAACATAAGGAAAATAAATATTGGCACTGAAAGCATTTATAAAGGCCACAGATTTTTTTTCTTGTTTTTGTGTAATGCACAACAAAATAAGACAGAAGTTTCCAGGTGTACCAACACAAAAAAAATATTATTTCAAAATTTGTTATAAATATGAACAATTTTGATTTTGTTTGTTTTTGTATTGAATCATTATTCTCTTGTAAAATCCCCAGTATCCAATGTCTCAGCTGTCTATTTCAGGTAATGTTCCTGCTGGATTGCCCTTCTCTGACTGCTGAAGATCTTTCCGATACTGCATTCAGGCATGAAGAGTTGACCCGAAGTAAACACAGGCGCCGCAAAATGTTTTCTTGGACCAACAAAGTTGTCGGTGTAGGGATTGGGCTAACTGCAGGAATTGCAGCCTGGAAAATTGCTGCAGGATTAAGACGCTAGGAACTTGTTCAGTAAAGAATAGGGATTTGGTAGGCGGGGATATGGGTTTAGATTATATATAAAAGTGCTACTGAAGGCAGGAGTGTTTTGATAATTTTTCTGTTTATTAATGAGTAAATAAAATGGGAGGGGCAAATTTTTTTTTTTTTTTAGGGATTGATCACAAATGCTTTACAAAAATCTTGTAAAATATATAGAGAATACTAGATTTTAAGATTTTAATCATTTCAAGAGGTTTTATCATCTAAAATGAAAAAAAAATTTAACCAATGAAGTTGCAGCAACCACTTGTATTACCAAAAAATATGATGAAAGGATAAGGCAAGTGTATCAGGTGGATCAATAAGTCTGTATCCTGATATAGGAGCTGAATTTTGATCTGAAATTTTCACTGTATAATATATAAGCAATATGATTAATGTAGAAGCATTAGATAAAGTGCATCAACAAGAAAGGAGATTATGTTGGAAAATAAATATAAATATTTGTACAAAAATATTTTCTTCATTAGACTATGGACTTGTATTGTTTAAAATTTTCTATATTTTAGTCTGAAAATGGCATTGAAGTCACCATGCAGTGTTGATTTCTATTTCCACATGCACATATATGAATTATGTAGATTTTAGTACAGTATGGACTTCTTTGCTTAGCAGAGAAAGAATTGAATAGAAACCCTTTGATTTGAGGTTTTTTTAATGTATGGAAATTGCCTGTGTTACACAGGTTTCTATGAATGATTTTGTCTGATCATTTCAGAATTAAGACATGAATTTTCTGTATAGAGAAGCAAAAAATTTCTCTGCATAATCTAATATGTTTTTAGATCAAAATGTAGATTTACTTCTATATGGGTGATGTCTTTATTAAAGTGAAATCCATGCAGAGTGAGAAAAGCTACCTGCAACTTTTAGCTTCAGGCATGAAAAATATTTACCTGGTAGCAATGACAATATAAGATATATAATAAGGAAAAGTTGTGCAGTCCCTTCAGCAAATAAAAATTCTTCCTAAATCAGTTAGGAGCAGCTGATCAGATTTCTCAATAAATTTCCAGGTTTTCTTACTCTGGCAGCAGACTAGTTAGTGATTCTAAACAGTTTATAGATAATGATGAATGCAATGCAAAGCAATGATTGGCCTAGGAGTAGCTGACAAGATATTTCACTAACATGATGTTGCACAAAAATATCCCAGTCTCAAATGGTTAACTTACCATACAATGTGCATATCGATTTCCTTTTTCGTCTTCCTTTTTTCATCCTCCTTTTTTATCTTTCTTTTTTTCTCTCTCCCTTTCTTCCTTTTTCTCTCTCTTTTCAAAATTCTTTCAGGTTTACTTGTCATATGTGTGGTACAGGTTGACCCTCAATAATTTGACATTATTAGGATCTGGAGAGTGCCAGATAAGTGATTTTTTTTGTTTCTTTGTTATAATCTGTAAATGAGCTAATGCTGTATAAACCACACTGACTTTGCACAGATATACCACTAACAAGTTTTTTTCCAGAAGTTCTACCTTATCTGTCATGAACAACATATAGTGTTTGCACTTCACATCACGAGAAACAATTCCTGTATTTAATAGAGCAATAACTGATTATAGCAAAAATGCACAAAGGACAAGCAAAAATGCTCAAAAACATCTGATGCAATAACTAGAGCTAGTCAAAAATAGTGGCTGGTCTGTACAGCAACCTGGGGAAATCCAAAATTGTTCTCAGCGAAATTAGTGCTGGAATACTACCTGAACTTCAGTACTAATTGAACCAGAGCTTCAAGCCATATCACATGAAAACAGCAATTTTAACATTTTCCCACCTAGTTTCAAAATTAACATCAGCTTCATACCAGTTTCTTTACATTGAAACACCATACAACATCAGCTTCTGAGAGTTGGCACAATTCCCAAAGCAAATAACCCGATCCTTTATTACAATATTACATATGGTGGTTAATTGCTGAAAATGCTTTCTTTACCCAGCATTCAGACTAGGATCAAAGTGTAGCATCTGTTCTAAAGTGGACAAACTTATCTCTAATTTGTATTTCTGCCTTGGGACAGAGGGCAATTAAAAAAAAATATTGAGGGGCTCAATCCCAGGAAACAGCTGCCTATAGCATAGCAGTACCTCCCTCATTACATTAAAGAGGGATATCAATAATAATACTGATGCTTGTATAATTGATGGATTTGGGGGCTGAGCTATTTTTAGACCTAGCCCAAGTGCCAACACTCAGGCTCCTCACATTAAGCTGTCTTTGTGTCACATTCTGCCAGCACTGGACGGCAAGGAAATACTAAGAGCAGTATCTGTTCTCCTCATCTCTTTGGCATGTTTCTGTCTTCAAGCAGCTCACAGAAAATGAAATCTTTGAAGAATGCCTAGACACAGAGATTCCAATCCTGCAGCAGTATCTTCATAAAAAGAAAGGGTTGGTTGATACCAACAACTGGTTGTGGGGACTGGGCAATTTTTGTCCTTAGTCGACACATTTAACTGACCATGTGTCATATCCTGTCACCATCTGGAGATAGACAAATGCCTAGTGTTTTAGTTGCTTTAATTTTTGTTCTATTACCCTCACAACCTATACATAATTATTTCTTGGTCAAAAATTAATGCCTAACCTATACTCAATATGAACAGATATATGCTATCTTGTATGTAGGCTGGCCCTTGATTTTTGATGAAGAAAAGTTAGTGTAGGTTGCCTGGAAATGCCGGCAGCATAATGCTTGTTGACACAAAACGTGGAATCACTTTCTGTGTCTCTAGCCATTGCACTGCCTCAAAAATTAGACCAGAATTTGAACTCCGTTTCCATTGAATCTGGGTTTAAATTCCAATCTAATCTACTGTTATTCACTTCACACTAATACTCTTTGGAAAGACATGAAGCAATCTTTTCTTTCTTCACCTCCAGTTATGGATTAAATAGCTTCATAAACTGAACTGACCAGTCTTGAGTGGAATCAGTGAAAGAATAATCTGTATTCCAAACTGTAGAAAGGGTAATAGAAAACCACTCTTTCCCAAATATTCCTGGCAATTAATTCATATTGCAGAAAATGTGTACAGAATAAAAATTAAAGGAACACAGCATTAAAAAAGAAAATGGTATGGTAACCAGTTAAGAGAACACATGCATACACTTGTCAGAAGTGTGATTTAGAGACTAAATAAGTAATTAAATTAAGCAACATTTTTTCCTTTGTTATTAATGCATGTATGAGTTAATCTTGTCCATTTGTAAACTACTTATACTGTTATCAATTTTCAATGAAAACTGTATTCCAACTAGGAATTAAGATATTCTTTGAAATGAATGACAAACCAATTGCAATGAATACTTTATTATGCATACGTGTAACAAAATTTTAAGTAAAAAAAAAAAAAAAAGCCACGTAAAGGGACGTAACTTAAACAGTATTTTTGTTTTTGTTAAATCTTACCAAATATACACACCAGCCTTAAGTCATCATCAAATCTATGAAAATTATGGGATGATGTTTTTTTAATTATTTTGTGTTCTTACCACCACTAAAAGTATTAATAGAAATATAGCCAGTGTGACTATTCCATTTTAACAGACTACTATATTTATATGCTTTATAAGGCCTACAGATTCTTACAATGATTCTTACAAAACTTTATAGCTATGCACCCCATTACTAAGTCATTAAGTTTTGGTTCTTGTTAGTGTCTCCTACCACATGATGTATTTTTTTTTCTTTCACAAATTTTCGACAGTCTACTAAAAATATTGAAATCTGGTACAACTTGGAGAAGATAATCATGAGAAAACCATACTGAATGATCTGGGAGGACTAAAATTTAAACTTCCCATTTTTGGCAACCCTGATTCTGTCTAGTAGTGTCACAAAATATCAAATCCATTTCCCCCAAAAAATTCAGAAACTCGGCAGGTCTGTATGCATGAGGATCCAACTCTCTCTCTCTCTCTCACGAGTGAAAGTTTCAATATCTTAACAAGAAGTGAAGTTTTTGGAGAAAAGAGGATATTTATGCTATATAAACACTTTGTCAGTTTTAGAGATATGTCATGCTAATAATCTGTGTCATGATTCGAATGTAACCATTTCTAGCTTTCTTATTCACACACGTAAAATACATTATGAATAAAGACAAATTATTTTTATATACATGTTTTTTTAGTCTTGTTTCTTTATTTGTTTGTGCCATCAAAAAATTAATGTCATTTTGCAATTACCTTTAAAAAATATGAAAAAGTTTATATTGCTCTAAATTTTCTTGTTTATGTTCAATAAATACTAAATATAAAACACATTAAACTTAAGATAACAAATGATCCTGTAATAATTAAATATATATTAGAGATTCAACTGTTTTATGCATATAATGGACGACCATTTCATTGAAACTAGATTTGATTTTGCCCTTTTTAGGCTTCATTAGATCAAAAAAGAAGTGTGTGTGTGCATGCTCACATAATGAATCTTTAATACTTTTTAGCAAAGATACAGAATAAATATTAAGTTTTTTAAGTCACTCATTTTCATTCTTTTCTTTTATCATGAGAAATGCCAGCTTAGCAGAAAAAGTGTTGATTATCCATTATTTATACACACACTTTCATTCATTTTTGGATCTGAGGAAGCCTAGAAAGGCAAAATGTGTAACCAAATCTAGTTTCAATGAAATGGTTTCCCATTTATCATAGTTCTTCAAAACTATCAGGATTTAATTCTAAGCAACAAGATACAAATTTTGACCAATAAACAAGCTTTCCTAACAAAAGACCATAAAGATTTTCTTAATAGCCCTTCATACTGGCTCATAAATCTGACAAAAACCACAGTGGGTAAAATAAGCTATCAAATATCAAAAAACATTTGAGACTTACTGAGAATTGCTACACAAGCCAACCAGTGGGAAAACACAGGTGAATGTATTTCTTGGTTTCAAAAAATTCAAGACAAATATACTTTCATAAAATATGACATGAAAAACTTTCACCCATCAAAAAAAGGTTTAATAGTAGCATTAAATTTCACTAAGCTGTATATAAATATAATTCTACATGGCTGAAAATCCATAATGGTGAAGCATGGATTAAATCAAATAATGGCATATTTGAAGTACCACAAGGCTTGTTTGACAGAGCCAAAATTTCAGAATTGATGGAAATACACACCCGAAGTAAAATCAACAAAATAATTCACATAGACAATCATGGATTATACAGAGATGATGGATTAATGACAGCACCGGACAACAAAAGAGAGAATGATAGAATAAGAAAAATGCTTTTCAAGCACTTCAAAGATCTAGATTTTGAAATAGTAGTTGAAACAAATAAGAAGGTAGTCCAATATTTAAATGTTGAATTTAGTTTACAAACTGGCAGTGTCTCTCCATATATAAAAGCAAATGCAACTTTAAATTACATAAACACAAGATCTAACCACCCCACAAGCATAATCGAGCACATCCATAAAGGAATAGAACAGGTTATCAAAATATTCATCAAACAAAGCAATATTTGATGAAAAGAAAAAAGATTATGAAGACGCTTTAAAAACATCTGGCCATAAAAACATTTTAGAATACAAACCCCAACCAAACAGACAAATAAAAAGCAATAATAGAAATTGAAACATTATCTGGTTCAACCCATTTAACTTAGAAGTAAAAACCAAAATAGGACAAATAGTTTTAAACTTATCAATAAACACTTTCCAAAAAGATTACAATTAAACAAGATTTTCAATAGGAATTCAATCAAACTGAGTTATAGCTGTACTAGTAATTTAGAAAATTACATTAAAAAAAAAACTCCAGGAATCTAAATAACACACAAAAAACATCATTAACAAGGAATGTAACTGTAAGGACAAAAATAAATACCCACTTAATGGACTTTGTAATACAAAAGGGATTATTTACAAAGTGAAAGTACATGACATAAATGGTCAAAGCAAAACATATTTAGGATCTACCAAAGACAGTTTTAAAGTTACATGAAATAACCAAAAGTCTACATTTAAACTAGGAAACCTCAAAAATTGTACAAAAATGGCTAACCATGTTTGGATATTAAAATTAAAGTATAGAAAAGACCCCAATATAACTTGGAGCATAGTAAAAATAGCCAAACCTTACAATGATGGTAAAATATGCAGATTATGCTAGGAAGAAAAATTGGCTGTTATGTTGTTACCAGACAAAAAAAATAAATTACTAAATAAAAGAACAGAAATTATGTCCAAGTGTAACCATACCAACAAATACCTACTAGAATCATACAATCATGGATGAAAGTGTTCTAAGACACTTAAGTAACTTCTAATTTTGAAAATTGTGTGTTCATAAGATTCTTGTTATGTGAGTGTTTGAAAAATGGTAAAATCTATAAAAATTATAAATTTTCCTGAAGACACCAAAAGGTAGAAACCTAGGTTGTGAAATAACTTGTTTCCAAATGAAAAATATTCAAAAGTTTTACAACATAAATGTATTGAACACTTTTTAATACAACTGTGTACTGGTCTAATTTATATATATATATATATATATATATATATATATATATACAAACACATATATTCAGTACTTCAAATGTTATTTTTAGTGTATAACTATATTTGAAATAGACACTATATTTTTCATTTTAAACAGTATCTATTACATCTATTATCCTTCACATTTGAGAAAGCTTAAAGAAAATATGGTGTTACAATTCTGTGTCTCCCTTTGTAGTAGAAACTGTCATGCTTTTTAGACCACTCAGCCACAGATTGTCATGGCCCAAGAATAGTTCTATTTACCCATTTTAGGAATGCACACACACTCATTCAGATTTAAGGCCTACACCCATATGTTAAAACACCCATTCTTGTACAACCATCAAAGCTAAGCAACATTGAGCCTGGTCAGTACCTAGATGGGTGACTGCTTGCGAATATCCAGTGGTGTAAGCTTGACTGTGTGGGTGCTGTAATGGATATTGGCTTGGAATTGTTAATCAGAGAACAAAGTTCCAATTCTTTGTTATATTCACTTATGTACAAATATACTTGGGAAAATTCACCTCTTCTTCCACCAGCTATGGGTTAATTAGTAAGACTTGTTTCACTAAATCATTATCTCAAAAAAAAAATTTTACAATCTAAAAATATTGTTAAGCCACAGAAAATGAATCAAACAAATCAGGTTTTCTCAAAGCACGTATTCGTCTAGAGCCAGATCAAATTGGTTTCTCCTACAAAGAGGGACATAGGTTAGAACACTGCTGGAGAGCCCATTTTCTTTATTCAATTTCTCAAATGTACAAACTGTAACTGTAATATGCACTTCAAAATGAAAATAACATTTGAAGTAATAAAAAAGTTAGATTAAAATCAAATTCATCAATTATGTACATATATTTAAAAGTACCTTAGCTTAACCTTTAGTATACTATTATTTATAAGTATTCTCCATTTACTGCATTCTTTTTCAAGGCTAGACAGCTGAAAAATTCAAACACTATCATTTGGTGTTCAGAATTGCCTGCAGAACATATATTTTGCTCTACAAACAAAGTCACCTACAATGTACTAATGGTTAAAAAGTTGTTTTATTTAAAAACAATTGCAATTTAAGAGTTGCTTTGACACAATATTTCTAGTATAAACACATAGGAGTAAAATGTCTTGGTATTCAGCCTCTTCAATTTTTAAATGGAAAATAAAAATTTAAAACCGGAATAAATTCTATTTTCGTATCATCAAAAGAGTCCAATATACTGAAATAGATGAACAGCTTGGTGATTAAGTTTAACATGGCATAAAATTCTCTTTATGCAGGTGGTGTAATAATAGTGGCATGGAATTAGAAATTGGAAATCCATGTTCAAATTCCAGTCAGGTTTGATACATTCACTTATGTGTAAATACCCTTGGGAAAGGTATGAAGCTATATCCTCCCCCAGCTATGGGTTAAATAGTTGTATTCAGAAAAAAAAAACCAACTTTATTCTTAAAAGGTTATTAATGCAATATGCATTCACCCATGCACCCCAAAAAGGAAATATTCTTACAATCCAAAATATAGCTTTGATTTTAAATGACCCACAAAGAGTTGATAAGTCATTAAAAACAAACAACAATTATTTTGAACATCATCAAAAGACTTCACTGCATAAAAAAAGCAAATTGTTATCATCTGTGTAATTGACATTTCTTGTGATAGAAAAGTGTTGAATTCTCTTTGTACATCAAGATAGGCAAATTACCAAATTTTTATGTAGTGGACTCTTCTGGTGATAGAAAAGTGTTCTACACACAGAAAAAAATATATACAAATTTTGTTTTATTTGTATTTTGCTTTTAAACAAATACTTCTTCTGCAACAGTTGCTTTCATAGACTGTCTTGACCACTGTTCATTTTCAAGGAATCTCAGCAGTCATGCATATAAAGCTCAGCCTTCATGGTGGATATTTGCCATGCAGTCATATTTCTTGTATCCCAGTCAGTTCTAGAGTAAAAAATTCAATAACATTGTAATTCTTCAATTTCTGATTCAAATATCCATTGGTTATTTTCATTTTTTTAGTTTTTGAAATGGTAATATTAGCCATTTCTTTATAAGGAAACATTTAGTATTCATTGACCAAGCAGTCAATTGAAATTTATAAAATCTTTTTCTTCAAATAATTTTTCAGAAAAAATAGATTTCCCAAGTCCAATAGTTATTGCTGTTCTTTCCAGTAATGATAGGGGCTTCTTTCCTAACCTCTTTTTTTTTTAAATCATTCACCCCAAGCAAGGCCACTGATGTACAGAAATAACAGTGATAGAAAAAAACAAGGTACAGAGGATATCAAAGAAATGATAAGTGATGGATAGAAATCAAGTAGATAGAAGATGGCAATTGATGTTGCATTTAAACGTTTTGAGATTGTAGCTATCAGGGAAGCAATAAATAGAAGAAAATTCCACAAACAGAAAGTGCAAGAAAATAAGCAGTTACATTTAACTATTTCAACGGTAAAAGGGTGGGACCTTTGTGCCAATCTAGTACCACAAGTAAAAATGTGATTGGGAAACTAGAAAAAAGTCTTGTCAGAGAGTTGCTATAAAAATACTTGTAGAAAAGACAGAGGGAAGCCATATCACAGTGAGAAAGTGATTGAAGACAAGCTGCTAAGTCACAATTAATTGTAAATCCTCCTTTGGATTTTGTTAAGAACCTCAAGATAAATAGCAGGAACACCCAAGCAGATATGGCAACAATATTCAATGTATAAACGAATGGTAGATTTTTAAATGTGCAAAATGAATCCTGATGAGAAAAACTTCCTGGCCTGACACAGTGAGCAAACCTTCCTAGCTGTACATGCAGTTATGGATTCGGTGTAGTCATTCCATTTGAGATCATTTGAGAGAGTAAAACCAAGGAGGTGAAGTGTGAAGACTAGCATTATCCATCCTGATGGTAGGAAAGAAAATTTTGCTATGGTGGTTAAAGAATAGCAGCTTTATTTTGGAGGCATTAAAATTTACTAGCAATTTTCTACTCCATTCAATTACAGATTGTAGGTCCTTCTGAAGGGCAGCAGCCAGGTTCACTATGTCAGTCTTGGCAGATCTATTATTGAGACAGGCATGTTTGAAGTGGTATGGAACATTGTCTTAAAATATGCAATATTTAAAGAGTTCATAAATTCATATCAAAATGTTCTTGTGTTAAATGTCTAAGTCCTTTAGCATATAATATGAGAGAGTCCTTGTAAATGCATATGTATAGGTGATAGTAGTAATTCTTTAAACTCACTAAGATTTTTAGTTGTCCAAAAATGTCGGATATATGAGAATGAACAAAATTATTTTATTGACTGTAGTTCCTTTGCCTGGTCATCTCCAGAGACAAAGGAATTCAATCCAGAATTGTTTCTTGATTTCTGATTGGTTCACAGATGTGACTCATTTGACCCTCCCTCTCTTTCTTCACCAACATTTAAGAGGACTGACCTTTTGACCTATCTTCTTTCTTCTCTTTTTGTTTTTATTTCTTTTTGAGTGTACAACAAAATATTTGAGAGGATATATATGTACACACAAATACACAATGATCTTTATTATAATATATATATATATATATATATTCTTCACTGCTCAATGACATAGCTATTGCAAAAAATAAAATAATAAGGCACTGTTCAATAGAAAACACACAGCAAGAGCTTTTAAAGCTGATAATAAAGAGTTTAATAACTGGTAGTAAAGAGAACCAACTGATCTGATTGTCTCTCTCTCTCCATGAGCATGACAGAAGGGATGATGTGTCTAGCCAGACTGATGAGCTGTGATACAGTGAAACAGGCTTGTATGTGGATGACTAAGATATATATATATATTGTAATTTTGTTATTACAATGGTTTATAAAAGCATTATATTACTACACAAAAATTGTTCTTTTTCTGGTGATATTTTAAAATAAATGGTGAAAATGATTTATTTAGAAAATATAAGATGAATTCATGGTTATTTAGAAAATTAGGGAGTGGTCGTTGAAGAATATGCTTGTAGGTATGTCAAAAATGAGAATTAGGTAAGCTCTACTTTGTATTGAACAATCTTTATAAAAGTAAATGCATGAACAGTGGGTTTTAATCTACCTGTTATTTCACTCTCTTATCTACGCTCTCACACCCTGGTTGAGCACTCTGGAAGAATGGTAGACTTTGAAAGAGAGTAGCTACTCTAGCATATACACATTGTTCATTCAGTAATGAATTAGAACATTCTCAGCTATTGGGTGTGTATAATGATAATATACATGCTAAAAAGTCTGCCTCCTTCTACCAAGCACCCATAGCTCAGAGGTAGAATTGCCGACTGACACCAATTCAGTCAGGTTTCAATCCTGGGTAAAAAGCAATCGAATGTCTAACTGTACTGATGAGCTGTGATACAGCAAAACAGATCTGTCTGCGGATGACTATATATATATATATATAAATATATATATACAAATAAATACACAACACTCTTTATTATAATAGAGAGGATGGCAAACCAAAATGGTTTTCTTTGTTGTTTTTTTTTAAATAGTGAACTTTTTATTTTTCTCTCCCTAAACATCAACATTTTGATTATGCCATTAACTCTTCAAGTTTCATGTACAGCCCATTTTACTTATTACTGTTGTTAAAAATCCTAAACTGATGTGGTTTCTGTTATTTGGTTCAATTCTTTGTGATTCTGTGATGCCAGTCCACCAAGTTCAAAAATTGATGGTTCTAGCTAAGACATACCTACTTCACTCACTCAAATACATTTTTAACAATCAGTCTGAGAAAGCAGTTATATACAGCTAAAGTTTAGATATTTCTGAGCGAGTTTGATGCTATACATGACATCCATATAAAAGTCACAATCTGAAGTGACTAAGAACATGAGATTTAGGTTAATGTTTTTATTTTGTAGCAACTTGCAGTGTTGGATAAAACTAACCCCTAACTTAACCTATCATCAATTTTCTTAATCAGAAGAAAATATCAGAAGGCAAAGAATTTTCAAATTTTGTGAAAATTAGTATTTGATGCACACAACAAAAACCATTTAATTGCATTATTTATCTATCCATATACAAAGTATTTACCTCAAATTTATACCACATTTAAATTCCATATTTACAATAAACATTTATATAAAATTATAAAAGCTATATTTTTTAAAAATTGTATTCAGGAAAATAAATATTCAATATCCTATACAAAACTGGCTTTTGGCCATATCATATTGAAATACTGGTTCTCTTACAAACCCCAAATTTAAGCAATGTTGAACCTGGTTAGTACCTAGATCAGTGACTGCTTGTACTGGTGCTGTAAGCTTGGATATACAAGTGGCATAAGGGATAACAGCTCAGAATTGGAAATCAGAGATCCAAGTTGCAATTCTAGTCAGATCTGATATATTTAATTATGCACAAAATACCCTTGGGAAAGGTATGAATCCACCTCTTCTTCTTCCAGTTAAAGGTTAATTAGTAGAAATTGAATCAGTAAAAATCATTATCTTCAAAAAACAAAACAAAAAATTCTTACAATCTAAAAATATTTCTGCCTTTAAATAACCTATAAAAGGTTAAGCTGTAAAAAACAAATCAAACAATCAATCCTACACAAAACAGAAACTAATATTATGTGGAATAGCCTTTATTTGAAACAACTACCTCTAATTTGTGTCAGATGACTGGATTAATTCAATAGCTTGATTTTCTTCTTTTTCAAACTACTGTTCATTGTGTTGGTAGTATGATTGGAATTGCTGAAACCACCAGTTGCATTTTGTTTTTAAAGACTTCACTGATGTAAGGATGTTCTTGCTCAGTATATCTAAATACATGCCTGCATTTATTCTTTTTTGTTTACATAAAGTTATCCTGAACCATGTGATGAAAAACAACACCATTTGATTACATTTCAACCTTCATGCTTCACAGTGCTTATGGCCATATGTTGAAACATTGGTTCACATCTGTTCACTAAAAATAAGAAACATTAAGGCTGGTGAGCACCTAGATAGGTTACCACTTGAGAATACCAGGTGCTGTAAGCTTGGAAGTGTGGGCAGTATAATGAATAATGGCACAGAATTGTTAATCAGAGAGTTGAGTTCTAATTATACTTGAATTTGTTATTTTCACTTATCCACAATTACCTTTGGGAATGGTATGAATCCACCTCTTATCCCCCACCTATGGATTAAATATTTAGAGTTGTATCTCTGAATCATTATTACCCCAAAAATGGCTTTAAATAAACTGAAAATGGTTGATAAACTGTAAAAACTGAATGAATCAATCAATCAATCACAATTGGAATGGTATTTTCTGGTTTCAGTTATTTGTCTCCCTCAAAATTTAGCAACATTAATTATAACTCTATCTTGGTCTCAGCAGCTCAAAGAATGTTATTCCAGTAGGATTACCTGGGCATCATTTAAGCAAACTGGTTCACTCATAAAAAATAATGACAATTTCTTTTGAAAATAAATTTTGTAGATTAGCATTTATTAGGCCTTCCTTAAGCCAAAGCATGTCAGAATTGAAAAATATTGATTTTTGTAAGATTTTTTTTACAGGGGAGTCCTGTTTATAATACCAATAGAATATAAAATCGATAGCTGACCTTTTACAGAATTATTGAACTACTCTATATATGAAAACAAACTTTTCTATTTCTTACAAAAAGATTTCTTCTAAAAAAAGAACAAAAAATATATACTTTTTTAAAATTTACACAAACTAATAAAAGCATACATATATTCGTTCACCCTTCATTTAAGATAAATAATTATTAACCCTCAGTGTTTGTGTATATGAACTGCTCCCACAAAAAGTCTTTAAAAAATAGTTTTAAAAATTCAGAAAATTAAAGAAAAATATGCACATATCAATGATGTAAGCACAGTTTCAAACTTGACATTTGTAAACAACAGCTAAGTCAAATAACTTTTAAAACATCAGGAATCAATTTTACACAGTATCAATACTACAAACAAGACCAACCTTCTAGAATGTGTAAAAAAAATCAATAATTTTGACTTCTGACAAATGTCATAACTTGATGAAAGTCTAATAAACACTAATCTACAAAAATTATTTACAGATAAGTTTTCCCCATCTTTATGAGTGGACCAGTATATTTAAGTAGTTCCAATAAATACTCCCTAGTAAACTTTTGATTTCCATTTATGACTACTTCAGAAGGGAGACCATAAAACATACCAGCAGAGCATGTTGCTGACAGTTTGAAGTGTCCCTGATGCATGGAGTGTCCTTTTTTTCTACTTAAATTTATTTATGTTACAAATTAAACTAAGCACAACTATTAAAGGATGAATATTTTTTCATCAGTTTTGATGTCCAAATCTGTGAATTTGCTTTGCTCATACTAAATCTCAAAAAAACACTATATAAAATTCACTATTTTTTATCTGTAATGTTTAATGTGTCAAAATTATTCAACTTTTTAACAAGAAAAATTTCAAGTTGATGCTAAAAACTGATTTATTTAAGAAGGAATAATCTATTATGATGTGTCTCTTTTAATTGTCGTTGTCATAGAATTGGTAGGTAGAATAATATATTTTGATTCATCAAGTTTGTCAAATAAGTTGACTTTTCTATTTTTTAATATTTTATGAGCCTTTTGTTTTGCAATTAATATTATATATATATATATATATATATATATATATATATATATAATTAATACAAATATAAAGTTTGTCACTTAGTTGATTGGTGATACCTTCAGCATCCCAACTCCACAATTTCATAGATGAACTATCCAGCAATCACTCCATCCATTCATCAGGGGATATCAGTAATTATTGAGCTCTCCTATAAAATTTGATGTATTAGGACCTAATTATTCATCTTTTTTTTATTTTAGTTTAAGGCCAGTGGATAAACAAATAACTTGATGAAAGTAAAACATGTTTCACACATAATGTAAATCACTAAAATGCTTCCATCTATAGAAATCAAGTGCTATTTAAAAAAAACAACATGAATTTGCCAATATTCGAATCCATATAAAAAAAAGAGATATTTCAAATGCAATTAGACACTTCCTACTGAAGAATTGGCACAACATACTCTGCATTGCCTTATTTTCCTATTTACAGTAGATAAAGGTTGGTATGAGTTTCATCTCACCACCTTAACGATGATAACCGAGTTATCTCCCTTATTAACCATCTTTGTCAAAATGAAGGTTGCAAATGAGAATAAAGAAACTTCTTTTGGGATTGACAAATTGTTCCTTTGCATTGCATAATTTTTTTTTTTTAATCATATCACCCCGAGCAAGGCGATAACACCACTGATGTGCAGAGGGCTACGTAAGAGTAAAAAGATTGGAAAAAAGAAAACCGGAAACCACATCCTAAACAGGGAACAAGGGATGAGCCTCTTCACCTGTTCAATAGACGTGGGTGGAATGTGAACCGGGCGATAGTTTAGTCTATTAATAAATGCAGATGCAAAATCAGAGTGTCATTACATCTAGTCTTGTGCTAAACTAAGATAAGCTTAATAAATGACAACATTTCCAAATGGCAGTCTGAGTTGTCCATTTCATAAAATGTTAATTTTTGATCTCTTACCAAGGTAACAATAATGTCTCAGGTATAATATAAACTGCAGGTTGGCTCTGTGGATATTGAATAAATACAAATGTGCTTGAACAGGTGTCTGCAACAGGGATTAACTAGCCACTCTCACAGTGGTCCTGTGGATATAGACTTTGGTGAGTTCCTGTGACTTGACCCAAAAAGTTGTGAGTTCAATACCAGGCTACAGCAGTGGTGAAAAAGTAACTTACAGGGTTAGAGGGAGATAACTCATGACTACCAGAAGAGGCACTACTACACAAGGAATGAAATTGTAAAATACTACCTCATCTCAGAAATATAGACAAATACTAAAATAAGGCTGTTTTAGTGATAGAATTCATACACATTATAACAGGAATAACAAGGATAGTGATAAATACTCATCATAACTCATGACGAGTACAAGTGAAAAACAAAATACTTATTGCTTCAATGCACAGGATACCAATGATGACTGAACGACGGTTTAAATTTTTTCTCTTTGAGGTGTGTGAAGAAAAAAAAGAAAAAATGAATTTCGCAAATGCAGAACAATCAACAACCGTATATATTTATTTACCTCTGTCACAAAAAAAATAAAATAAAATATAAACTTTCCTTGAAACATTTTTTTGTTCTCAGCAATTGTCCATTTCTTTTTTGCTTCAATTATGCAGTTGAGAAACGTCTTTCAGTTTATTTAATAATCTTTTACGTTTTTCTATTTTTTGTGTTTTAGATCTATGAAAAAAAAATCCTCCTTTTCTGTTGTATGTCTCTACCCCCACAGCCAAACAAATTTATCGTTTTTTCCCTTTCTTTTCACTTTTCAGCTGAAAAAAAAAAAAAAAAACAGCAAAGCTAGCATGATGAAAAAAGGTCCCAAAAAAGTTTTATCATAAATGTTTACGTTATTATTAAAAGGAAAAACCAAATTAATTTTTTATTATTTTATTAATTTTTTTTAATACTTTCTAGCACATTCGAAATTGTGGTTAAAAATCTTGTTTTTTTTTTTTGCGTCATCGGACGACATCATATTTTTATACGATTAGTGTTTTTGTCAGGTGAAAAGCACATTGATTTAGAAATTCTTGTAAAATTCAAATAATTGTCAGATTTTAACAAAACTTTCAAGACTTATTCACAAATGAATGAAATTGTTTTTTGAATTTTTTTTAGAAAATCTTGGTAAAAAATATTTTATTTTTACATCTGTTACTACCCCCCACTTAATTTAATTTTTGAAATATTTTTTTCAGTTCAAAGCAGGATTCCTTCGAGAATGTATTGTAAATCAATTTTTTTTTTCAAACTACTATTCATTACTCAAAAATCTGCTCCAAATCATAAAATAAAAAAATGTAATAAAATTATGACATTAATTAGAAAAGCTTTTAATTGCTTTAATAAATAAGATTTATTAAGAACACGATATTGTCTTAAGAAATTTTTTTTTTAATGAATAATGAATTTTTACAATAACAGTTTTCATTTTTTTCTTAAATTTTAATTATAATAATTTATAATATATAAATCATCCTAAATTCTGCATTACTTTCATCTGGTTAGGTGATATTGTTATTAGGTGAAAACTATATTTATTTACTAATCAAACATTGAAAGCTTAATACAAATCATTTTGCCCCTATTTTTTTAAAATAATCTTTAAATTTTTTACGCATATAAAATATTACGTAACATGCCCATTTTTGAAAGTATGGTTAACCATACACAACATTATCAGAAAATAAAAGTGATGACTTTAGTAAATTTAATGTCAATATTCTTAAAATTAAATTACAAAGAATATTTTCCAACAATTTAAAGATTACTGGTTACTTAAAAAGTATATAAAAATGGCGCTCATGTCATTTTCTTAAATTAGGTTTTACAGATAAACTCTCCATAGAACAACAATCATTATGAAATCATCAGTCAATGACTTGTCATTTACATAAAACATGGCAATGTTGGTTAAAAACCAGTGATTGTTTTGTTTTAAAAATACATTTCTGCGTTATTTTAAGCTTAAAGTAAATAATATCTTTTTAAATCAAATTAATTATACTTCAAATCAGCTAATATTCCTCAAATAAAGTTTCAGAAAAGAATATCTTACTTTTTTAAGATTTTTTAATACAGAGAATTAAATTGCAATGAAAGACGACTAAAAAGATTGCTAATCATCTATTTTAGGAAAAAAAAAATGCGATTCCACTCAATATAATTTTTGTTTGAAATACACCAGAGTATTTTGCTTACTGGAAATAGTAAACTTAATCCTTTAGTTTTCAATTAAAGCTAAAATAAAAAATTTTTCATTTATAAAAAACTCATTTTCATAAACAATAGGTATTGAAAAGTAGTGGAGGTACCTACTTAAAATAATTATCTACTAATGTATATAAAAAGTTGCTATACTGCAAAGTGACTGTCAGTTTTATACCTTAAATGATTCGAAAGACCATATAGTATTATTTAGATATAAAACTAACAGTCACCATGCAGTGATGATTCCTATATCCACCTTGTATCTATATGATGACCACCACCTCAATGCTGTGTATGCTCATCACCAAACTTCATTGTAAGATTCAACTGTGCCTAGAATAAATATATGAAGATAATGTAACAAAGTAGAAAAGCTTTTATAAAACATGTTTTACCAAAATGTATTAGGTTTGGTGTCTTCAGGTCAGAATGAGAGATAAAATTGGATAATGAAAATGCACTGGCATTCTTGAGGTTAAGATGGGCAATGAATTAAGTTACCTTATCAAATCTGACAACCAGAGACTAGAAGGCTTTGATGTCTATTGGGTTCCAAAACCTCTAATATAAAAAAAAAAAAAAAAAAAAAAAAACATTGTTCTCTGATTGTCATGTCCTCATTTAGCAAACATTTTTCCACTTTGTCCTATTACCTCCACTTTTGTTTTGAATACTATTCTACCAGATGAAACTACTAATGCCCACATGGCACTAGTTCACTTTGAAAAGGTATGAACTCACTTTTCCCAGTGCTTTATTCCATCATCATACATCTTGGCAAAAAAAACTTATCATCGGAATACCACTATTGTTAGTGGAGAAGAACATGGGTAAGAAAGCATTTAAGCAAACCACTCTCCCTAATTATATTACCTATCCAGGTAGTAGTAGCAAAATATTGTTATGTATATCTTTGACAAGGCCAATGAAAGCAATGTGAACTTATATTGAGCTATGCACTACAATTTAAAACTTAACAGCAAACATTTTGAGCAGTTTTCCCCAGGCAAAATAAGTTTGTCAGTCAGGTGAAAAAGTTTTTGCTAAAATTTGGTTCAGATAATTGAATCCTTTTCCCACAGGAATTGATTCTGGTAATGCAATTCAACAAAAATTGCATTTATAACATCCTAAACGAATAAAAGAATATAAGGAGGAAGGAAGCCAGTTGTCCTTGCCTTAGAGTCAGTCAGGAAACAAGAAAGCCATAGCTAAAGGTGAGGTTGAAATATTCTGGTCTGGTGGAACATATCTGGAAAGTGAGAAAATTGAAGCCTCCTTCCCCAGCATGTATTAGCTTGTTACCTAAGAGAACTTCAGAACTACTGTGGATTTCAACACCATATGATTTTCATTGTTGAGCAAATCAAAAAAAATAAATAGTATTCGAAAACTCTACTGTGTATAATTTAGAATTGTTTTTGTATTTGAGTGGCAGTTTAGGTAGAGGGGGGTCCTCTTTTCTGATGAGAGCTGAAGAATGGATCAGCTGAAATGTGTTAACAAAATCATGCATTCAAAGAAGGTAATTAATTATCCAAACAAAAGTTGTAAAGTTAACGACTCTTCTCAGAGTTATAAACAATACATTTTTACTTAAAAGTTTTTTTTAAAAAGATATAAACCCTGATAAATGAGGATGCACAGAATAAAAGAAAATGAGCAATGAAAGTATAAATAAAGAAATGGGGATATTAATCAAAATAAATCCTTAATTCTGTACTGACAAAGACTTAACATTAAAACAGCATGAAATTAAAAACAAATAAATAAGCAATAAAGACATTTATCAAGCATCCTTTCATGATGAAAGATAACTTTGTTTTTTTTTAAAAAAAAAGAAAATTAAAAGCCTTAAAACAGGCCTATTTAACTGACCAGAAGAACATACCTGGTACATTTTCAATACAGTAATGAAGTACAAGTAATTCTCATTATACATTATGATTTCCCTTCATGAAATGGCAGAAAAATGAATTTTCTTCTAATCTGATGTTGTAAAGAATAGGATTGGATGGATAATCATTTATAACAGAAAATCAATCAGTAAAAATGATAAACTGAATCATTCAAGTGCATAATGAGAAGCTTCCATACTTGGAGTTTATATATCTTATGTGCAATTTTCTTTTTTTTCCCCCCAAGAAATTTTCCTCTTGTGAGATTGCAACAGCAATTTGAAGCACAGGTACACAGAGTTTTCTTTAGGCTTTTGTTTGTTCAGAATTCTCGGATTGTCTTCAGTGCATTCGAACAAAGTCTTCAAGATTAACAGGAATTATGTTCTTGTACGGAATCTTGTACTCTTGGATGACTTTAGCAGCAAGGCACTTGAGAAAAATTTTGTTGTTAGTTCGTAGAATTACCTCAGCTACACCTGTGGTGGCGCAAGCCATAGGAATTTTACCCTCAGCATTACGCAAATCAAGATGTGCAGCTTTTTGAATTAAAGTCATGATGATACAGTGTATTGTATCAAAGTCTTCAACCGGATTTGTGTATCGAACAATAATGTGTAAGGGGGAATTCTGTTCATTGTCTACAGAGTTTATATCAGCTCCACAGTCAATTAAAAGTATCGTCAAGCCAGCATGTGGAAATGAGACAACGTCATTTACATGAAAATCACAAACACTGGTTGTGCCATCAACAGCCATGTGAAGAGGAGTATAACCATTTTTTAATTTGGGATTCAGTTTGAGGAATTGGTAAACAAGACGACAGCGCTCCTCCAGGCTGTCATTCTTTGGATCTGTAACTAACCAGATGATCAGCAGGTATAAACAGGTGTGAATGTTACTTTGGTAAATCTCCAAGTGAAGCTCTTTATCATCATTGCTACTCTGATATCTTTCCATATCCAGCCGAAGCTCAATAATGGCATGTTTCAATATACATTCAATATCAGAAGACTCAAGTTTATATTTCAGGAAGACCATTTGGGAAAACACTTGTGCAAAGCGAAGAAGATCTTTTGCAACTGAAGTCTTGTACTGCCTCAGTTCTAATGCATGGCGCCATAGTTTGATGCAACGATCAAATTTGTTCATATCAGCAAAGACAGCACCTCTAAATATGATAGGGTAAGGGACTTCCGTGTTTTCTGTACCTAGAATTCTCTCTCGTATAACAAGGGCTTCCATATGCAAAGCATCTGGGTTTCTTTTGATGTCTTGGAGGTCTTGTAGCATCAAGCTCTCAACATGGTTGTTATAAGCTGGTATGGGCGGACATAGAGTTTTATTGATTGGTCGTGTCAGGTCACTAAACCTTTCCATCATAGCTTTCTCCAAATAAAAATAACATTTGTCCAAGTCATAATTGTCTCTGTCGTTAGCAAAAGATGCTCCCAATAATTCAAGAGCATTGATTTTCTGAAGCCGAGTACATTCATGCTGCGAAGTTAGATAAAGAACAACCTCTTCTTGACCGCAACTTGCTGCAAGTATTAACGGATCCATATGATTGTAGTTTTCCACTAGCACTGCATTGTGCTTGAGCAACAATTTCAAGACATCCACGTGACCATTTTCGGCACAGAAGTGAAGAGCCGTGGCACCACAATGTGCCCGAAGATTGGGGTCCGCCCCTTTCTCTAAGAGGTACGAAACCACATCCAAATGACCCTTATAACTTGAAATCATAAGGCAAGTGTTCATATAACGATTGGCAATAGTAAGATCAGCGTTGTGCTCCACTAAATAACGAACAACTTCAAGCCGGCCCTCAAAACAAGCCGCCCTCAACGGAGTCGAATTATTTGTAGTCGCCTGATTAGGGTCGGCTCCGTGCTCGATCAAAAGCTTCACAATCGAGTAGTAGCCAGCTCCAGCAGCACACCACAAGGCCGTAGCACCGTCAATAATAAAATGATCGAATTTCACCCTACCTGCCTGTTCTATGTTTACATCGAAATTTTCGAGAAGCAACTGGGCTACCTCGAACTGGCCGTGGCGAGCTGCAACAATCAAGGGTGTGACTTTCTGTTCAGTCGAAATGTCTATACACTGGTTCAGCACTGCGTCCCTGGCCACTTTGTTGACAGACCAGAGTAAAGTGAATACTTCCACAACCCGGCCCTCCTTGCAAGCATCATATATCCGATTCCGAACCCTGGCCAGCATATCTGGATCGAATTCCTTGTCACCCATCGTCTTCTAACAGAATGAAAAACATCCTTCACTTCTTTGATTGAGATTTTTAGTTGTCTTCCACTTAGAGTTGATAAGTAAACAAGGGAGATCACTCACGATTCACAGACGAAAAGAACTCTTCAGCGCGGAGATTTGTTTATAAATAAAAAGTCTCTTGTTTTTGTACTTGCGAACTTGCCGTTTATGCGCTTTTTTTTTCTTGTTGTTGATTCTTTTCTTTGACTTAGAGAAATAAAAACATTAATCTTAAAATAAATAAAAGACTGATATTCTTCTTTTAAATTTAAAAAATAATTAGCTTTTTGAAAAATTTCTTTTGAAGTTGTACAACGAAGGTTGTAATGTAAAACAATGATTTCATTTTTCACACTGACTGAGAAGCAAGCAAATTTCAGGGTGAGAATTAATTTCCAAGTATCATGTTGCATTTTTATAAGTATGCCAAATCTCTCTCCTCTTCCTATCTCTAAAGTTTACAACAACACTGCAAACTTAGCGAATCGTAGAAAGACCATTTTTTGGGATTATTACAAACTAATTTTTATTTAACTTGTTTGCAGAGAGCGCATGTTTGCGTGTCAACATTTTTACTGCGTCTCATATTGTAAATACACTAAAATTTATAAAAGTTAGTTTGGAAAAAAAGCAGATACATGTAATTTTAAAAAGGAGTGAAGAAATTAAAAAAATTAAAATTAAAAAAAAATAATTTGTAAATATTTCCAGACTTATGCCATTATTAATTTTTTTTTTAATGTTGTGATTTAACACTATTTTTAGCAAACAAACAACAAACAACAAATAACGGTTGTTGAAAAGCATAAAAAATTTATAAAGAAAAAGTCAAGTGTCGGCCTTGTTAAAATTAAAACTTTAAGAGTATTAAAAGTAAAACGCTTCATAGGTTAAAAAAAAAAAAGAAGAAATTACTGTTTTTGCAACAGGAAATGTTTTTTTTTTTCGAACTATCAGTAAATAAATATTTTTTTACAGAATCATTTTATGAACATTTTTTTTAACTAAAAAAAGAAAGAAAATAACTTCGTTTAAACATAGAAATAGTAGCAATCACTGTTGTTAAGTAAACTAACACCTTCGACTTTGTATCCACTAAAGTTTCTAAACAGATAAATACGAAACTTTGTAATAGGCCATGGTCAGTCAAGTCAAACATTTCGTCTGTAACAAATCTATAGGTAATTAATCATAACCGCTGTTAATATTTACAATAAATGTAGTCAATTTTAAAAATGTATTTTATTTACCAAGTTTTTGTATGCACAGGTGTGTAGATGTGTTTGTAGTTACAGATTTGCTGGAATTATATAGGATTTGTAAGTCTTTTGATTTCTATCCACTTTATTTCTCTTGTTGTGTTGCTTCGTTTTGGTATAATTAGAAGATAACACAAACTTGAATTAATGATGTTTATTTTTGGTATAAAACTTTAGGTTTTTACATCAAGTTACAACCTTTAAATTTTGTGTGAATACAGGAGCAGACTAGCTAAATTCTCTTCACTGTGGGATGATAGTAGTAAACGAGCCTATCCCTTCTGGACTCTAGTCGTCAACTGACTAGCGTCTTTCCTTTTCCAATCTCCTACACAAAACTACTGTCCTTAACTCCTACTTCTTACTCCTACTCTTACTCCTACTCCTACCAAAAGAAACGGTTCCTTATTTTGCCGCCCAATTTTGAATTCTTGGTGTCAGTGTGTCTATCCTTTTCTATTTTTAGAACACTCGCCATTTTATAAACGATAGCACTCTCTTCGAGTAAAAAAAGTGAGTCACATTTGTAGTAACGAAGGGAGCTTTTTCGGTTGACTGACTACGACTTCTTGCAAAGTTTAGTATTTATCTGTTTTTAGAAGACAAAGTTAAAAAATTTTGAATTTACATCTTTTTACATTGTTATGTGTTTTTGCTACGTTTACCATTTTGTCTGACTTATCTTACATTTTATTGTTGAGAGATTTTTCCTGGAGTTAGCCATTTTATGTGTGTGTTGATTCTATTTTTGTGTAAAATTTTAACATGCCTCTGAATTTTTTACATGTTAGCAATTTTTTTGTCATTAAAATTTGAGTATTTATACCATATATCCAACATTAATTATAGTGGATTTCCATTTCTGTATTGCGTTGTGTGGCGATCGCCTAAGTGTATATCATGTATGACTGGATATGTTGTTAGAGTTCAAAATCGTTTGTGCAGTCCTGTGAAGAAAGACTTATTCTCCGCTGACACAACATTGTAAGTTACTCTATCGTTATTTCCATGGCAAATGCTCAGATGAGCGCTCCAGTCTTGATTTCCACTAGTTCAGAATTTTACAGTTAGGGCACGAAGAAAGTTTCACTCAAACATCTTTTTCACCAAAACTGCTTCCACGTGGAGCAGATTCCCGTGTGGGTGTTTCTCTGTATCCTGTAACCACTTCAAATTAAAGGCCAATTGTTAACTATCCTTCTTATCTTCATAGTATTCACTACTTATACCATTTCATTCATATCACAAAGATAGGGACCTACCTTAATTTATCGTTAACATTTTAACAGTAACCCGCTATCGAGTGGCTCTCGAGTCTTGTATTGATTGAATTCTAGTGTGTGTATATATATATATATATATATATATATATATATAATTAACTTCTAGGAATGGCTTCTTTTTCTTCTTCAGTCAATACTTCTTTTCCATCTTTGTTGTCTCTTTCACATGTCTTCCTTCTTCCTCAATTCTTTCTTCTTCATTTTTATGTCATCTTTATTCTTCTTTCCTTTTTCTCTACCACTTCTTCGTCTTTGCGCATTTTCTTTCTCTTCTTTTTGTTCTTCTTCCTCCTCCTCCTTTGATTTCTGTTGTATACTCGTTGACCTAAGTTCAAAAATGGCATCATGACATTTTCCACTGCACCTTTGTATAATAAAAATAAAAGCAAAACAACCTAAAACCCTGTGGATTGTGTTTGTGAGAACAATATTTTGTTTTTCTTAAAGGTATGGGTTGCAAGTGTTCCTTTCAATGAGTTTATCGAAACCTTTTCCAATCAAATTCAGGACCTCGACCTGGAATTATCGATATCTTTATGCGACACATTTTTTAGATTCGCACTTCAAGAACCGCGTATTTTGATAGTTTTTTGAATATTTTCAAAGCTACATTAGCGCCTGCGGGCACAGCCATGTCATTAATAAAGCACATTCTCTTCTTGTGGTCTTTGATTATTAAGTATAGGCTATTTGCCTTGATTGTTACATCTGTGAGTATTGCAAAGTTCCATCAAATTGTTACAGATCCTCTCTCTGTAACAGGTTCTGGATGATGTTTGTAGCGGATAAGAAATTAATTAAAATCAACCTTCGTCAATTTTACAAAAATTCACAACGATGTGTGAAATCCTGGTTTTTCCAAATAGAAAAAGGACCATGTGCTTAACGACTTCGAAACCAGATTTCGCAAGTAGGTGTGAAAATGATTTTTGACCAATGGGAGTGACTAGTAAGACTTAGAAGGACTTGGCGATCCAGTGCGAAATTCAAAAAGACTATATAAATGACCTCGGCGTCAGTTAAAAGTCAGAGAGATGGGAGCAGCGAAAGAGAGACACACATAAAAAATGTAACTTCAAGTGACCCGGACATTGTCCTCTTTCTCTTTCTCCTTATCTATTTCAACAATTACTACTAGAACATTTTGTACGAACTCTACCCTTAACCTCTTAAGAATGTTTCTAATTGAACATTAACTTCTACAACATATGTTATTTCTCCTTATAATAAATTTCTATTTTAACATTCAATATGTATATTTTATTATTTCACTCTTCTACACTAATCCACACATTCCAACTGACAACCAACCTTCTGATGATGAAAACCTTCTGATGATAAATTCTGCATAAAACTTGTAAGCTGTAGGGAGTTCGGTTAAGTCTGACACAAGGCCGAACAAAAGAAACATTAACCAGCTCCCTACACTTCATGTTCATACCATTTTTTTTTTTTACTGTTAACTTCCTGTAAAAGTTGCAGATTTTTCAGTGTATATCTACATTAGAAATTTTACCCGCTTTGTCATGCTGAGTTTTATGTTCCGTGAATGTTAATACCAGGCAACCTGATACATGATGGTCAATTGTTTTTAGATATTCATCACAGAATCTGCATTTGGAGTCAACAACTTTTCAGTATGTTTGCTTGATAATTTCTAGTTAGAAAGCATTGGTCCTGTACAGCAAGAAGAAAACCTCCAGTTTCAGCTTTTTAATCCTGTCCTACACTACCACTGATGGGTATAGGCTTTGTTTCAGTTTGTTTGACACGAGTAGAGTATTGACAATGACGAAGGTTATCTTGCCATTGTTTCTGTATTTTTGTTCTCTTGCATTTGCTTTTGCTTTCTTTTCAGGTTCTTTGCCGATGCAGTACGTACACTTTTCCATCCACTTAAAATTCTTTTTGAATTTATTAACTACCTTTATTACGGAATACCTTTTTTTCATGTTCTTTGACACAGATCATAATCTAGTCTTCTATAGTTCTATAGCAGAAGGTATTTTGGAGACCGATATTGCCGTTTTGCAAGACAGTTCTAGTTGAACTCATAACAGTCTACTTCGGATCTATACACATACAGACGATCAACATCGGCTTCAGGCTTGTGCATGCGGTGGTGAGAAGCTTTCTCGTTTTGACATCCATTTGTTTAACTTCAGATATGGGCAAGTTAAGGATATTCAAACTGTATTGTACCATAGGAATAGCCAAAGTGTTTATGGCTGATATTCTGTTTTGTGAATTCAACTCGTTTTTAAACACCAGACGCACACATTTTCTTTTCTTGTTTTTTCCTTCATTTGGGTATGCTGTATTCCATCTTCTTTACTAAGTCCTAGGTATTTATTGGCTTCTTCTTCAAGTTTTCTCATCTTTATAGCAAAATCGAGATCTACTGGATGTGTTTCGGTAATTATCCATTACTTGAATGTTACTTTTCTACATTTATCTCATCCGAATTCCATAACGATGTCATCACTGAAACATTTTATAGTATTATAAGGAGATCTTTCAACTTATCGTCGTCTTCGGCAAAAAATTTGAGGTCAACTATGCAGAATAAGTGATTAATGACTTTGTTGTTTATTTTGTATCCATAGTTATTAGAGTTCATGCAAAAAGAGGACGAGCAGCAGAAAAAACAGGAAGAGTGAGAATCTCCTTGAAAAATATTCACCTGATTGAAAGTGGCAATACATTTGGTGGGATTTAGGTATTATGCAGTTTTCCACAGTCTTATGCTATATTCAAGGAAATTTGCTATCACTGAAGAGATTTTGTACATTTTCAAAGCCTTAAAGATCCAACTATCAAATATCCAAGCTGTAGCGAGATTTCTTTTTTTAACTTTTTTTTCCTGCAATATTCCAGAATCCTTTTATTTATCAATAGTTGATCTCTTTGGCTTCGTTTCTGTTCCACAAGAAGAATGTTATTTCCATCGAGCAAAGAGTAAGTACAGTCGTTCAGGACAGACGTGATTAATTTATACGTGGAAGGCAGACATGTTACTGGCCTATAATTTTTTGGATCATCTGTTTCACCCATTTTTCATAGGAGATATGTAAAATCATTAGTGCACCATTCATTGAGATTGTTCCTTAGGATTGATAAAGTTTGCGCAAGGGTTCTATGCATTGATGACAGAGGATAGAGCCAAAAGTTGAGTACCTTGACATTTCCTGGTAATTTTCATTTTTGGATTCGTATTTTTTTTTTTTTGCTTTTGTTTTTGTTACTTTATTAATAATAATAACAATAATAATAATTAATATTTTATATATGATTTTGTGGTGAAAGACACTTGATAATGTATACTATCATTCATCTTAAAGAAACGGTGTAGAACTTTGTATAAGACCAGAAACGCTGGCGACATCGACCTATAACTGTTATTTCGAGTTTCACACCAATCGCGTTCATCCGATGATTATGATTCTAATCGTTTGATAATCGCAAATGAGGTGAGTAACGGTTATAGGTCTGTTTTTGACAGACTTTTGAATTAGAACACAATGTGTCCTCCCTATGCCATGACTGACCTTTCAACCACAGCATTCATGAACGTTCTCAAATTTACAAACCTTGATAAACCAATGACATCTCCTCTGTATATATAAACGTATGCAGCATAATAAATCCCACATTGCCTTCATAAAGTTCCTCAAGGGACGAAACACGTCGGCTAATTACAGTTTTCCTTCTTGTGTGTGTATTTAACAGCAAAAATAATGATCAATCAACCGCCATCTTCGGGATCCCAAACTGAATATCCATTAACACAAATTATTTGGAACTGTAAAGATTAATCATTAATTTATCTGTTTACTGAAAGCTTCTTTCCCGTCTTTAATAAATGTTATGATTTACATTAATATTACACGTCGTCATAATTAAATAATAAATACACGAGGAGTTATCGAGTAGTTTTCTAATTTCAATTTTATTGATTACTTCAGCAAAGACAAACTTTCAATCCGATCGTTGACTTCAATCATTGACTGGAAAACAATTAGCTTCTCTTTTGATAACAATGACAATGATTACGAAGGTCCGAAAATAACGATGTCATTTCACATGTACTTATTCTCATTTGTAACTTGGCTATTTATTTATTTCATTTTAATTTTTAATTTTAGAGCCGTTAATACTGGAGAAGGGAAACTCAAGGGGTGTAAAAGTTATCGGCACGAAAAAATGGATTCGGCAAAAAGAGTTCATGTTTTCCCCTAGTCCGTTCATTTCGTATTAATACTCTTTAATGAAGGCATACCTTTTTTCCACCCAGTTATGGGTTAAATATCAGGGTACACTAGGCTTTGTAGCCTTGTGTGCAATCTGTGTAAAAAAAGGAAGGTCGACTCGAGGTGTAATATGTGAATGACGCCAGGAAATATAATATGGCCAGAATAGAACTTAATGTCACTAAAAGACCTTTTTTTCTGGGAAAGGTTTATCTGCAATAACACCCAATGTATACTGGGATCATCTTAGATGATGCCAGAGTAGACTTTGTTCTCGATATCACACCAGACCATCAAAGAAGCCAGATGCATCAGCGGGTTGAGTTGACCGTCGGGTGCAGATCTGCTTGACATATAAACACCTGGTTGCTACGTCCTAAATGAGAAACACATACACACACACACACACACACACACACACAGAGAGAGAGGGAGAGAAAGAGAGAGAAAGCACGGAAATGTGTGATTTATTTCATTTGCTTTTAATTAATTTCAAATGTTGGATATAGAGGTGATGTTGGAGTGAGATGAGAGAGGATGGAAGAACATATAGTTAGGGACGGATTATAATTTTTCAGGGTCCTGAGGCTAAGCCAATTATGCCCACCTCTCAAATAGAGCTACCCTTTAACTCAACCGCACCCACCTTGAATATTTTTGTGGTACATTTTAGCAACGTATATATTGAAAATTTTTAATAAACTAGAACAGCTAAGAGAGGGGGATGAGTATGAAGAAGTGTTGCTAGAGCTGTCACACTTTACATGAATCAATTTCAACTCATCTTATTAATAACTGCATTTTTTTCTTTCCAGGCAAATTGATATCTGAATGTTTAAAGAAAACTTGAAACGTAACTCATAGTGACTTCTCTTGAAAATGGATAAAGTTCAGCATCAAGTACCTGCAAAAAGGGGTTTAGTCCCCAAGAACATCCCTACAGACACGGTTGTTACATTAAGGGATAATGTACCAGCTTTATCAACAGTACAAAAGTGGGCAGCTGAATTTAGGAAGGGAAGGGAGTGTCTTGAAGATGACTCAAGATTTGGACGTCCTGCAACTACCACTACCCAGGAAAACCACACAGTGATAGATGACAGACAATTGACTATAAACATTGACTATAAATCAAATAGCTACTGCATATTCAGTGAGACAGTTGTGAATATTCTGCACAAGAAACTTGGCATGATGAAGGTTTCTGCTCGGTGGGTGCCACATCTTCTGACACCTGATCAAAAGCACACCAAATTGATCACATCACGGGAAACTCTGACATTGTTTGGGGCAGATCAAACCGATTTCCTTCAATGTTTCCTAACCCAGGATGACTGTTGGGTTTATCACTTTGAGTCGAGAACAAAAAGAAAATCTATATAGTGGAAACACTCCTCCTCACCTACCCCAAAGAAGGCCAAGATCGTTTCATCAGGGAAGATGATTACCTCAATTTTTGGAGGACGCAAAAGAGGTTGTGTTTATTGACAGTCTTCAAAAAGGACACGTCATCAATAGAGAGTACTATGTCAACTTGCTGTGGCAATTACAAAAAGCTATGACGACCAAATATACAAGAAAACTGACCAAAGGAAACCTGTTTCATCAGGACAATGCTCTAGCCCACAAGTCTTTGGTTTCAATGACTGCTGTGCGTGACTGTGATGTTGAACTTGTTGATACCCCTCCCTATTCTACGGATTTAACCCTATCTCTACCCCAACATGAAAAACACTTATCTGAGAACCAATATAGCAGTGATTATGAGGTCACATCAGATGTTGATGACGTTTTTGACCAAAAGGATAAGGGTTTTCTCATCAATGGAATCCAAGCACTGTAACGCTGATAGAAGTGTGGATCGCAAAAAGGACTATGTTGAAAAATAAACCACATTAGTTTATATTCCATAAGCGTATATTGGCGTGCATATGAACTGTAAAATAAACGCTTGTTTTAAGGTTAATTTATCATTACTTGAGATTATTTAGTTTTTTATTCATAAAATTATATACTGAAACCTCCTGACGAGTGGACCGAACGATTACAAAATGTTTCGTTTAAGAATCTCTGGAGTTGGGTGTTGAATATAAGATCAATCGGATAAGTGACAAATTTTATATTTATATTAATCATATCTAAATGCATCTAGAGAGACTGATCTATCTGATGATCAGGTTGGCGGGAAATTCAGAGTAACAGTTACAGATCAATGTATCTAGATGCATTTTTTATATTTGTATTAGCCGTATATAAACGTTCTATCTCTGATATTGAACACTCTATTCTTATAAATATAATAAATTTTAAACTATATGCATATATAGGACTTGCTTCAGGTATGCATAATGGATGATTCAACTTGGGAAGACGACGCTCTCGACAAAAACAAGTGGAAATCTAACATCCAAAAACGGGTGAAGATTGTCTAACATTCCGAAACTTCAAGGGAAAATAACAAGCGGTTGGTCACAAAAAGACAAGCGTTTGATGAAAATATCTTACAATTTCCTCTCTTCGTAATGCAATTACATCTGTTTATCCCAAGCAAGCCTCGTGAGTCACATGAAACGTCAAACAGTGAGACCCAGCTGTAACTTCCAAGCTTGTCAGGTTGACAACAATATTACCGACATACACTGTCATAAGTCGTGTTCCGTTCACTCAGGGCTGATTAAATACTTGAAAGTCCATAACCTGCGAACACAGAAAGCAAACATCCTTTGCATCTGCCAATAGTGCAATAAATCTTGAAAAAACCGTTCACCAGCTTAAAGAGCTATAGTTGGTCTCGTGGTCGTTTATACGTGTCAATGATGGTTATACTCATTTACTGAGTCAGCAGCCATCATATATATTGACCTAATGAATATTTATGAGCGTTTTATTATTTTCTAGTAACCAACAACATTTTGTTTTTGTAAATAATTTATTTAAAATAAATTCATTGATAAAATCCGTCAGTAGAAGAGACGTGTCGGTTAAAACTAAATACAGTTTTCCTCTTGTCTCTTTCTTTTAGTTATATTGTTCCTCTATACAGATTATATTTGAGAATATTTATTTACACTTAGTCGACATGGAAAACAGAAATACACAAATGAGCCCCATCAGAAAATACAAACAACTACTAACATCCGCTCATTCCCTCAAAAATAGAAAAAAACTTTCATGGAAACTGCATTGAAGAAAAAGTAATTCCTCGATGCTCATACACACTCGTTAACGTCACTTATAGTTTCTCTCCCTATTCCAATAAATTTTTGAAATCCTCAATACAGGAATTGAAAGGAAAAAAAGCTACACTTTTCCACAAGGAATATATGACAGGAAATACTCTCTACAAACGCGATAGGATAGCAATAAAAAAATCAATCAATTGCCACAAGAAGTATATCCGTAGCTTGCATAATAAATTCAATACTGTTGTGACCTCGTCACCAAATTGTTGTGGTCCTGTTGGGGCCAGAAATAAAGACACAAAGACGGAATAGTGTTAAACAAATATATTACAAAGACAGTAGTACAAACATGTACCAATGAGAGATTATTAGCGTGACTGTTTAGTCTGGCTGTCAGAGTTGTCTCCTGGAACAGATTCCGGTCTCCCTCTCAGCTCTGCTACTACAAACCAGAACTGCTTCTTAAATATAGTTCGGGAGAGTTCAATGTGTCATATGGATAAGTCACCATAACAAATACGTTAATTAATAAAAGCGAATATATATATATATATATATATATATATATATATATATATATATATATATATATATGATAGTTTGAGTATGGATAAGTTAGTAATTTTTTTCTGCTCACCTTGAAACATTTGCTTTTATATATATATATATATATATATATATATATATATATATATATATATAAATATATATATATATATATATAATCGTTTTACTCCAAGCAAGGCATTCCTATCACTAATGCGCAGAGGGTTACATAAGAGGAGAGTGAAGAAAAAGCGGAACAGGTCACAGGGAGTGTCGTAGAATGGGTAAAAGAAAGATGGAAAAGAAGAGAGCTGCGTGAGAGTAGAGCGGAAAAGAAGAAGAACAAGATACAAGGGGTGTCGGGGAAAAAACGGGAGTCAAGGAGATAAGAGATAGCAACTGATGTTGCAATTAAACTCTTGGCAATTGCAGCTATCAGGGAAATGGGTATAGGGAAGAGAGTTCCACAGGCGGGAAGTGCGAGAAAAGAAGCTGTGGAGTAGAAGTTGCGGTTACATTTGATTGTTTTCACTGTAAAAGGGTGGGACCTAGTTGCCAGTGTAGTAGCACTAGTAAAGTTACGCAGCGGGGGTACCAGGGCGCTAAGCTCGTCGAAGCAGAAGCCGTGAAAATATTTGTAAAAGAGATAGAGGGAAGTCACATGTCGTCGGTGAGAAAGTGACTGGAGTCGAGCTGCCAAGTCGGGATCGATTACATTACAGATTCTTCTTTGGATTTGATCGAGAAACCTGAGATGAACAGCAGGGGTGCCCGACCAGATGTGTATTCAATGAACAGGCGGATGGTAGATTTGTATATGTGCAAGATAGATTCAGACGAGAAAAACTTCCTGGGCCGACATAGTGACCTGACCTTCCTAGCAGTAGATTTAGCCATTGATTCAATGTAGTCGTTCCACTTGAGGTTGACTGTGAGAGTTAGGCCTAGGAGGCGCAGTGTATTCCAGGGTGACTAGCCTGATCCATGCTAATAGAGGGGGTAGAAGCGATTGTCTATGGTGGTTAAAGGAAGCATTAAATTTACGAGCCATTTCTTACCCCAGTCCACCTCAGATTGGAGGTCCTTTTTAAGATCAGCAGTGAGGTTTGCTTTGTCAACCTAGGCAGATTTCTTATCGAGGTGGTGTCGTCAGCGTAGATGCCTATTTGTAAATGGCGGTTTTGTCAGCGTACATGCCTATTTGAGATCTGATTACATCAAGGAAATCGTTGACGAAGATCAGAAAAAGCGTAAGACCTAAGATAGAGCCTTGAGGGACACCCGCGTTTGTATGATAGGGTCTGGAAGCATGTCTGTGTAATACCACCTTCATTATGTAAGTTTATAGGAATGATTAGATTAAGTCAAACACGTGTCCGGTTATACCATAGCCCTGTAGCTTGCGCAGAAAGCTAGCGTGTTAAACTCTTTCAAATGCTTTGGAGATATCCATGGCAATAGCTGGAGTTTCACCGCTCTTATCGAGAGTCTAGTATATATACTCTCTGATGGTCGTTAGCGTATCAGCGGTAGACCTAGCAAAGCGCAGGCCATACTGTTTGTTAAAGAATAGACTGTGAATTATGAAAAGTTGAACCACTTTAGCATTTATAATAGCCTCGAACACTTTGCCAAAATTGGTAGAAGGCTGATAGGGGGATAATTAGAGGTGTCTGAGAGTTCTCCAAATTTCTTAAAATTTATAACCACAGGGGAAGGCTTCCAGGAGGCAGGTAAGCAAGAAGAAGACATGCAGTAGTTGTATAGTTTTGAGAGAATAGAAGAGAGTTCAGGGGAACATTTCTTCACGGCGAAAGTTCAGGGGAACATTTCATGACGAATCAGAGGAAATAGCCTTGTCTATATTGTTCGATATGCTGTCACTCCCACTCGCCTTATGGCGGTCAAACTTTGAAATTATGTTAGAAACCAACGAGGTGATAATGTAAACGTCACTCAGTTGAGCCTCAGTTTTAGGTTGGAAGTTGGATGCGGCTACTCCAGACGAATTAGTGATGGAGATGTTGGAGAACCTGCGACCAAAGCACTCGGCCTTGTCCGCTGTAGCTGTGAGGACCTCAAATTTATTGATTAAAGAAGGGATTGAAGGTTTGCTGTTGTTTAGCACACAGAGCCGCCAGTAGTCCTTAGAGATAAACTTGCGAGATGCTATACGCTGGTTCATTCTATTAGCAAACGACACCTTAGCATCATTTAAGGCTCGTTCACATACATTGCGTGCAAAGACAAAAAACGCCGATTATGATCAAACACATCACCCCAGTGAAACCAGAAAAAAGTGGTTCTTGTGAACAATAGCGGCCAAAGAAGCAGGAAAGAACCAAGGAGAAGAATGAGATTTGAGTCGGAACTTCCTGGATGGACTGAAAGCATCAATGCCGACTTTCATCCAAGATGAGATCTCAGATGCACAGTCTTCAACGGGGAGATTAAAAACTTTGTTCAAAGGAACGTCACAAAGAAAGTCACGGAACGCTTCCCAGTCCACTCTTTGATAGTAGTATAATAATGTACAGGTAGAAGGTTTCTGGAAGGAGGGGGAGTGGCAGTAGATATTAACGGAAACCACGTTATGATCAGAGTTGCCAAGAGTGCAGAGCTGCATGGCATGGCAAGAATCGGAGATAGAAGTGAAAGAGATCTAGCAGTAAGTCAAGTCCATTAGGTTTATTGGGTAAACGCGTGGGAAAATCCACCACTTGCGTGAGAGATTGAGTGATTGAAAAGTTCATAGTATGGACACCAGTAAGATCTGTGACGGAGTTTTCCAGCTATTTGGCGTGTTGGACACCAAAGTCACCGAACACAAATATATTAGCGACCGAATCAGAGGAAATAGCCTTGACTATATTGTTCGAGATGCTGTCTCATACGGAACAGTTGGAAGAGGAAGGAGAGCGTTAGAGAAAGAAAAGATAGCTAATCGAGATTAGTAGAGTGTTGAAGACACATGTAGGAATGGTCTAGAGATTCAAGAGAAATCATCCTGGCTAGAGGGAGATGTTCGCTGACGTAAAAGCCAAGACCATGCATATGAAAATTGGAGTCCTTAAAGAGGGGAAGGTAGCCAGGGATATAGAAATCAGAAGAATGGAAAGAAGGGTCAAGGTTAGTTCTACAGAGAGCTAAGATATTAGGGGAGTTTTTTGTGTAGGAAAGATTCAACGCTGAAAAAGTTGGTACGGATACCACGGACGTTCGAGGAGACGTTGACGGGTTTAGATGATATTTGTTTAGCTGGTTTAGTTTTATTTCTTTGATTGTATGTCGTCATGATTAGAGAGTGTTTTGTTGGGGAGTGGCCTAGAGTAGTAGTAACAGTCGGTCATCAAAGGCAACATGTATTAGAAGGGAACTGGCGCAGTCTGCAGCATAATGTGGCCTCAGGGTTTCCCACCGGAGGTACTTGTAGGGACACCCATCTATGCGCGACATCCATGCTACAAGAACCCCGATATTATTCAACTGTTGATCAAACAGTCTCTCAAGACGCTACGCAAGATTTTGGGCTCCGAATTACCAATCGGAAGCAGTAACCAAGAAACTGCCAACCCGGTATCCTCAGTATGAAGAGACATTGCCACCATTTGCACACATTACAGAAAACCTTGCGACAGCATCACTGTTAAAACCTGAGAAGAGAAAAAAAACCGGGAACTCTTTCTTAAACAGGGAACAAGGGATGAGCGTTTACTCCTGTTCAAAGAAGAGAGAGAAGTATAAACCGTGTGATAGTAGGGTCTATCTACTCCAATTAAAGCAAAAGTTAAAAACCAGATTTACTAAGTTTTAACTTAGTTAAAGTCAGGAGATCCCTTACTAGACACTACAAGAGAATTTTATGATACTTTTCTATGTGAGGACAAACGTTCACTAAAGAATGTCTTTAAAAATATTTTTGCTGTCAAAATGTCTACAATCAAAGCATCAAGGCTGAGTGCAAAATATTAAATTTCAAAATTACGCAAACGCTTTACAGAAAATATTTACAGATTTCACTTTCAGAAAGAAAACATAGGCTCAATTAGAGCTCAATGATATATATATATATATATATATATATATATATATATATATATATATATGATTTGTTTCCTTTACATGTTTTGACTGACTTTTTAATCACGTGATGAATATTTATGAACGTTCTCAAATATAAACACCTTGACAAACCAATGACATACTTGCTTTTGTATATAAACACGTGTAACAAAATAAATCCTACATTTGCCTTAATTAAGTCATTCAGTGGATGAAACGCGTCGGTTAAAAATAGTCTTTCTTATATTTTTTTTCATTTTGTTCCTTCACAGAAAACTCTATTTGAAAATAATTTTCACACATACACGCACGCACACACACACACACATGTATTAAAATTTTAATTGTATCTTTCCCACATCGACACCTGAGTAAAAAAACTTTTGAAAAAAAAGTACTCAGATTTCTAGGCGTCTTGTAGTTTTCACTCAAGATCTGCAATGAGATCTTACAGGAAATATTGTCAGACGTACTTTTCATTAGGATCTGAGAACGAATCATTGAGCTATTTTTAAAAATAATTTTCCGCTTTTCACTGGAAAATCGCCTGTGAGTGTTTTTCTTACATTTGATTTATTGGAAGATCGCCCAAGAACCATTTTCGTGTCTGTTCAGCAGAGCAGCTGACGTCAAAGTGCAATACGACTCCTAACAGATAAAAACCAACATGGCTACACATAATTGTCTCTATGGCGATTTTAGAGGCCTTGTGAGTAATACGACCAATTTGATACTTTATACATGGGCGTCATTTAAAAATAACTATAATTAAACATGAATGCAAAGTATAATAATTCAGACACTTGATTCATAAAACGAGGCCTTGAAGATTGTAAAATCTATAAAAATGCAAATAATCATACAGACATTATTTACACACACAAGCAGATACAGGCATTTTTACTAAGCTTAGTTAAATCTGGCTACAAGTATGTATAACGGGACTCGAACTAATGATAGTTAAAATGTGCGTTGTGGTACAGTGGATATCGGCTCGGAACGAGAACCCGGGGAGCTGAGTTCGAATTCCATTTGAATCCATTGCATTCACTTATGCACAAATACCCTTGGGAAAGGTATTAATCCGTCTCTTCCCTCCAGTTATGGGTTAAATAGCAGGACAGATTGGGTTCTATAGCTTTGGTCGGCAACCAGTCTATCACAGAAAGCAATGGCAACCTACTGCGGGATAATCTTCTGCCCAGTCAGTCATGTCTCGAAAAAGACATGATGGCCCAAGCGTGTTTCACGTATGGCACTTAACTGACTGACAAGGCTAGTTTAAACCCTACTCTACAGTGAGACGTTCACACATATACATTTTCTCATAAAATCTATTTAGAATATATAGTATTATTATAATTGTAAACTAATCGTTGTATTGCGAGCTTGATATCGTTGATTCTTTCAGGTTATTTATTTCATTTACCTATTTATTTAATGCATGTAACTAAAGACAAACCCTAACAATATGTATCCTGTCAGGCTGGGCTTGGAATACGCCAATAACATTCCTTGCAGAGGAGTATGATGTTTACATTTTGTCTCAAGTATAAACCCGATCAGTGATCACTTTTATATTTGAATATAGTCAAAATGTAGTCGGATGTGTGTTGTGGCACAGTCGGAACGAGAGCTCAGAAAGCCGAGTTCGACTTCCAGTTGAATTCGTTGTTTCCATTTACGCGCAAATACCCTTAAGAAAAGGTATTAATCCGTCTCTTCCCACCGGCTATTGGTTAAATAACAGGACAAATTCGAAACCAGTCTACATGCGGGAAAATTTTCTGCCCGGACTGTCATGTCTCTTTCGAAACATGATCGCCCAAACACTTAACTAACTGATAGTCAAAAGATGAACATTAGTCGGGTCTCTACTTGAGTCACAATGTAAACATTGATTAATCAGATGTTAAATTGTAAGGGTTTTGATTATGTTCATCAAATTGGCCTTGTGCCAAACACAACTAAAGTCCCCACAATTTATAATTATCAAAAGGTTGAAAAGCTAAAACTGTCTCGTTTGTATAAATAAGTAAAAAAATATTTATCGAGTAGAATAATATCCAATTTGTATGTATGAAATTATTAAACTGCGAAAATGTTCTAAGAGAAAGTTAGAGTAGTAAAATGTTGAAAGAATTCAGAGTTTGTTTGTTGAAGGGAAATGTGATTTTTGCAGAAAAAGATAAGGCTATGTTTCGCTGTGTGTATTAACAGTAATAATGACGTCTTTTTCTTCTCTTTATTTTTGTGGGCGGTAGGTAGGTGAAGCGGGAGAAGAAGAGATAAAGAAAACAGCACTAGAGAGAAAGTGACGGAGCGCAAATAAGAGTCGCCCCGGGGGGGGGGGGACTATTTTCTTGCCAGATTGGGACAGGTGCCCTCTCTGATCTCAGGTCCCTTATCGCTTTCTGATTCAACTTTCTTTGTCTATTTATAGCAAAAAAAAAAAAACGATTTGATATCGGCTTCTTACTTTTTCTGTTGGTCAGAATACATTTTCCACAGGCTCGCTAAATTTTGCCTTAATCGTTTCTTCAGCCCGGAGTCAATCCCTGACACGCTAATTTGAAAACACTAAAGGAAAGAGAGTCATTTTTATTCCGTCTTCACCACAAAATCCATGTTTATCTTTTCACTCAAGTATAAACTGAACCCATGTTTATTTTTTAATTCAAATAAAAACCCGTCCTGCGTTTACATCTTAATTCATTTAAACTTGTTAAATATTTACATTTTGATTCAAGTATGAACAAAATGCAAGATGTAAATTTAAAAAAAAAAAAGTAGGAAAAGGAAAAGATAATAAAATAGTCGACAAATACGAACTTGGATCAAGTAATTCACGCGGAAAACATTTGGCTATCATAGCGCAGTGGATTACCAAATAATAGCTAACACATGGTTTCAAGAAGTCGCTTGTGGACAAGAAAAAACCCCGGCGGGAACATAAGGAACCAGATATACTGTGGTGATACCGAGCAAAAGCGGAGGACCGGATGTTTGCTATATAACAACCAGAAAGAAGATGACCAAAACTCGTCAGTGCGCATCCGAGTTCGGGCAGATGTTCCGGTTGAAAAATAAAAATTAATCAAATATCAAATTTCCATTTCGCGAGCCTTCGCGAATTTTATTTACCAGCCAATGGGAAGCCCAGAATCAAATTCAAGTGTGAAATCCCAAACGAGCTGCTTTTGATCCAAAAAGCAGATATAAAAAACCGAGACAGAAAGCACCCAGCAGACAGGCAGACACCAAGGAGAAGAGTGTAATCGATATCCCCTTGACTTAAGTCAAGCGGCTACTACGTTCGCCTCCCTTCACCTCTCTTTCCTTCTCCCTGTCTCAAAAGTACTTACTGACCTAAGGAGCGAATACATCAAAGACATTCCTCATTTACACGCTTCCCAACATTCCTAAGCCTTAAATCTCTTTCAGTTTATTATTTACCATGAATATTTAACCTACGTTGGACCTATATTCAAGTATTGCTTTAATTGTAAAACATTAATTGATATGTGTTTATATATAAATGTTATTTTCAACTCAATTTGCTTTTCTTGATTTTATAATCATTTTATGACTTATAGTGGGCTATCTACCACAAGGCCAAATTCCGTTAACCTGCAACAGTATACAATTACCTTTCCCTAGAACGGACTCCCACTACAACTAGAAAAAGAATAGATAAGATATATAAAGTGATATCCCCTATAATACTACCTAACGAACAGTAAATGTTTTAGAAATGCAGTTTTTACACTCTAAAACATACTCAAGTGCCGACTGTAGAAGTGATCATCTTTAAGTCGTATGTAAAATATGGATAAAATTATGGAAATGAAAGAAACTGAAAGTAACGCCAAAACCACAATGAAAGTCTAGAACGATTCAATTGATAGACAAACGTATGCTGATGTATTTAAGTAAAAACCTAAAAATTTAGAAGAGGACGCTAATTCAAAGGGAAAAATCAAAGTAGGGGCCTCCATTAAAACGCGATACCTAAGGTTTAAAATGAATTTTTAGTTTTTAGTTTTAATTTCAAACTAGATTAAATTTAATATTTTCATTAGCAAAATACTTTGTTGTATTTCAAAAACTAGTTTAAACCAAACATCAAAGTACGCAAAACATTTTTCGAATCAATGTACAGGATTCGTCAAAAATCAACGACAAACATAATTTCGGGTGGTCTTTTGCACACTTTTATGAATTTCTTCAAGATGCTTCACTCAAACTCAACCAAAATGGAGTCACTGGTAGATCAAGGTCTGATGCCTTAATATGCGAACAAAAATTTCAATTGACACAGAGAGTGCGGTAAAAATTAATGAAAAATGATGCTTTTACGATCGTTTATTTCTCCAAAACGCTTAGTTATATTCCAACAAAGATCGGGTCTTTTTTGTAACTTCTACCTCATCACATGCCATAACAATTTCACGTTTTCTATAAAGTGCCAACCTCTCCGACGTTGCAAGGACAATGCATCCACTTCTGCGCCACAACGTCATCGCATCACATTACAGACTTCCGTAACGCCTGCCCCCGTTCTTCCAATTGTACATACATCATTCCCGTTTATTGGCAAAAATTGACCAAGCATGTACCGTTTTGCAAATACAGCAAAAAAACAATACTTACATAGCATTTTTTAACTTACGCGTCACGGCAACCTCATACTGGAGCTTTTTGAATAAGCACCTGACCTTACCACTTCAACATAACCACTAAAAAGCCCCGAGAAAAGCCGGACTATACAGCTAGTTTACTATAACTTTAAAATATCGCAAGAATGCATTTTTTAACTCACCTGTCCTGACGTGTTAACAACCTGATGACAGGTCTAACGTTGTTCTACGGAAACTTTATCTGTAAAACATAATTGAAGAGAATGGCGAAAGCGCCCTCTTTATAATTTTTAAATACTCAGTAATCTTTAAAATTTAGGAAAATATTCTCCGTAGTCTAATTTTTTATTCAATTTTTAAAATGTTGGCTTTAAATTTACTGTAGTTATAGCTCTTATTTTCTGATAATGTTGGGTATAGTCACTTGTACTTACAAAAATCGGCACGTTTATATACATCTAATCTAAACTTATTTATAAATGGAAATTTGTGTGTGTGTGTGTGTGTGTGTGTGTGTGTGTGTGTGTGTGTGTGTGTCCGTTACCTATAAACTCCGAAACAGCTGAACCGATTTTCTTGAAAATTTACACAGTTGTACTATAATCGTCTGCGAGTGTTCTTAGCTAGGTTTTGAGTCAAGGTAATCCAGATAAATATCGAAAATCAATAATCGAAAAAATCGGGTTATAGAAGGAGTGGTCCGATTTTAATCAAATTTGATACACTCATAGACAAAGACATAAGAAATGATATTCAGAAGTTTCAAGATTGCAGTTTTTACAATAGTGCAGAAAATCGATAATATATATATATATATATATATATATATATATATATATATATATATATAAGCTTTCATTACACCCGAGCAACGCCGGACTATACTGCTAGAGTACAATAAAAAAATCAAAATTCTTTTAAAATTATTGGCATTTAATGATTCGTATTAAGCATTTCCATTTATGATTAGTAAATATAATTTTCACTCAATAATATCATCTAAAATTAATACAGAATTAAAACTTGTTAAAATTTTTATAATTAAATTTGAAAAAAAAACGAAAACAATTCTTGTAAAAATTTATTATTTCATCAAAATATTGTATTTTCTTGATACAACAGATATATTAAATTTTATTTATAAAAGCAATTAAAAGCTTTTCTAATTAAATACTGTCATAGTTTTATTGCATTTCTATTTTACGATTCAGATCAAAATTTTAGGTAGTGTTTCTGTTTGACAAAAAATAATTTGATAAATTCTCAGAGCAGTCCTGCTTTTAACTAACATATAAAGAGGGTGAAATTTTAATTTTTCGAAATTTCATTAAATTAAGTGAAGCTAACAGATATAAAAAAAAAACAAAAGTATTTTTACCAAGAATGTCTAAAAATTAATTTAAAAATTAATTTCATTTATTTGTGAATAAATCCTGAAATTTTAATTAAAATCCAACAACAATTTGTTTTTTGCAATAATTTCCAAAAGAGTGTCAATAAAGACGCTAGAAATTACAATGCTAATCTTTGGTTTACCCGATGACGCAAGAAAAACATTTTCTTTTTTAACCAAAATTTCAAACGTGTTAGAAAGGATTAAACAACTTAATAAAAAATATTTTGATCTCCCTCTTAATAACAAAAAATTTGACGACAAAAATTTGTTTTTATCAAATTTTGGGCCTTTTTTGATCATGGTATGTTACTTCTTAAAAAAAATTTGAGAGATACCTACATTCAAAGAAAAACTAGTGACATTGATGTAGGGACGGTCAGTCATGTCTGGTACAAGGCCAATTCATAAACGTAGCCGACAATCTCCACACTTAAGGAGTTATTAGTAATCATCAGAAAATTGAAGGTTGGAAGAATAAAAGTATTTCGTTTGCATGATTAAAGTAGAAATTTATTAACAGAACAAAATAACATCAACTTGTAGAAGTTAAGTGAATCCAGAGAAAGTGTAGTAAGGAGTTAAGTGAATCCAGAGATTGTAGTTGTATGTAGCAGTTCTAGTTGTAAGTATCGAACGTGTTTAATAAAATATGTGTTGCTTTCCTTTAATATGACCGGCGAGAAAGTGAAAAAAATGTAAAGCAATAAAGGAAAATGGTACTTATCGTGACGTTAATCTTTAGGAGTCAGTTGAAATATCTTGTTGTTGTTGTAAGAAAAGGGAGAACGAATGCGTGTCGGACCTTATGTCCGGGTCTGTGCTTTGAAGTTTTTGTCACATATTTGCGGTGTTGTCTCTAATTTCTGCTCCCATCTGACTGACTGTTTTGACTTTCTTTATTTCTTTTATAGCTTAAATTTTCACAGTGGATTGTTAACTTTTCCCTTAGTTTTGCAAATCGCTTCCTTTCATTGCTTAGAAAAGTAATTTAACATCGAATCGCGAAATTTTGGCTTCCTCTTTTTACTTTCAGTACGGGGTCAATCCTTTTCCTATTCTTTAAAATTCGGATTTCACACAGGATTGTGAATTCTTGTAAAAAAGTGAAGAGAACTTCTTTTAATTCGGTTTCACCACAACATCGACAAAAATAGTTCATTCCAAAGGAAAAGAGACAAGATAAATCCGTGAATGACAGAGAATGTTAAACAAAGACATCAAAAAGATGCAAACAAACAAAAGATGAATAACTCAATGTGAAGTTTGCAGAGATAGAAACATTGGCAAAGTTTAACAAACGTGGCCGTAAAAAAACAGCATTTCAAAAGAATGGCTTTTTTCAAAAGAATGGCTTTTTTCAAAAGAATGGCTTTTTTCAAAAGAATGGCTATGTATTACTGTATACTTTCTCGGCAAATTTTATTATTTTAAAAAGAATTTTTTAGAATTTCAGCCTAAGAAAATGAAACTGGATTTATATATTTTCTTTTTCACCAGAATTGAAAAATGTTAAACATCGTCGTCGTCGTCGTCGTCGTCGTCGTCGTCGTCGTCGTCATTTTCCATGCTAGCATGGGTTGGACGGGGTTTTCTTGATGGCTCTTTTCCAGGCCGCCCGATTTTGTGTAAGGCCTGGTTGTAATCTCAACTTCCTTAAATCGTTTTTGATAAGCTGGATTTATGTTTTACATGGTCTACCTATCATATGTAATTGAACCATCATGAAAATTTTACAGCTGTATGCACTTACTAACACCAACCAGTTTAGGAGACTAGAAACTCAGTGTTTTTATCGAGTCGCTATTTTTTTTAATAGTGTTCATTTAAAATAATAATTTTATATTTACAAGATTATAAAACATGCAAATTATCTACAATGCAATATTTATTATTTGTCATATAAAAAAAATAACGATGAAAACAATTGCGTTGCAATTGGTTCACAAAAGGGATTCCACCGAGTATATAACCCGTAAATGTTGTTTTCTGGTACACTAAAGTAAGAAATCCTGAAACTTATCTGTGTACCAGAACATCAAGAAAAGGAAATAACAACCTTCTCTTTTTTGCATGTGAAATTTAAAGCCGAATGCAATGTGTTAAGTGCTTCATGGAATACCCCAGCCTCAACATCATTATCGAATACATAGGTGTCGTCAGCATATCTTACATAATTATTTCTTTTATACGCGTAAGTAATGTTACCGTCGGCTCCAAATAACTCCTCATTGTTATCCCGTATATTTGCCTATACACGATTTTGTCAAAACTAAATTCCACAGACATGGTAGCGAACTCCATCAACTTCATGAAGACTGCTTCAAGAATACAAGGTGTGGGGGACAAATGACTACGGTTCGAAGCATCGGTGTAAATATCAATCACTTTTGCCACAGCACACAGGTGAATACACTGCTAACGTTGAATAAGCACATAAGGACAGTTCTGTATTTAATTGGAAAATCTAAAGGTGTCACTAACATAATTGTATAGCATTCCAACATAGACTGAAACAAAACAGCCAATCAAAGTGATATAACGATTTTACCAGTCAAGAATATTAAGTTCGGTGTTATTCCCGTGTTTATTGCTGAAATAAAAATACAGTAAAAAAATTGAAAATCTTTTTGTCAAATCCATCCCTGTGTATCAAAGTCTTTATGATAGTGGTTATTTTCAAATATGGTATGATTCAATGAATCTTCTTCCATGTGCCATGTCTCTTTAGAACATGAGCGATCATGACTCTCCACAACTTCCTATTTTTTGTAGCTTTTAGCAATGTGACCTGCCACACCTTCTGGCCTCAGTCTGCCCAATTCCCGGGGCTGGATCGATTGATCGATCACCTCGGACCACACTCAATCTTATCCCATGTTGTGTTTGATTTGATCCTAAGACGAGTGAAGCCGAATAACCTTCAGGAACCGTTGCAAATGAAGTCGATCGGGATGAGAAAGTCACAAGAAGACACACACACACACACACACACACACACACACACACACACACACACACACACACACACACACTAAATTAAACTTTATATCTTCGATTCTTGGTACAGGTCTATTCCAGCAATCGAATTCTATCTACTTCATGCAGACAGCCGTCTTACCAACCCGCGTCTACGGTTGAAATGTAACACTTTGGCTGGTACTGATAAGTCTGGCACAGGGTTCAAGTCGGAGTTCTTCTTAGGCAGGCAGTCACGTGATGTCAGGCGGCGAGGTCTCTCGTCTCAACCGCAAATCTCTGGTATCTTAAACCAAAACCGCTCCGCAACTCTTCTTCGGTTGCTTCGGGCCCTTGCTTATATGGAGTTCCACTCAAAACTGATTTGGGGCTATGGGGAAATCGGTGGATTACTTAATTCCAATAAAGGTCTCATTGTTTTCTGGCTTTCAGAGATTAGTTATATTTTTCAATTCGGGGTTTTTTTCTTTGTCGTGAGCAGCAGTCACGGGCATCGAACCGCCCAATCAGCTCCTTCCTTTTTTCATTGGTATCTCATACGAATAACCTTCAAAGGTATGTACAAATTCTCCGCCTTCCTTAGTTTTTCACTACCAACCAGTCCCCCTTCAACTGATTCCATTCGTCGGTCTCAAGTCGCATTTACCTGCAGCCATTAATTAACTTTTCATTGTTTCAAATTTTCTCCTACACAAAGAAAATCCCGGTCAGAAATTTGCCAGATGTCTCTCTCGATTTCTTATCAGGGCCATTAATTAAATTCGTATTGTTTCACAATAAATCCTTATTTCCAACCCCGTTTATAGTGCAGTCTCAGCGTCGGCTGGTCACTGAGAAATTTTTATTATATCAATTTTTCACTTGTATAAAATCTCTCCATCCGGTCCTGTGTTTTGGCAATTTGTACCAAAAGACAAAGTCAATTGTTTATATTTACCACATGGCTCTTTTTGCACTCTGCCTATCCGTGGGAAATCTCTTTAGGGTTTGAAATTTCGTTTTTTCTAACAAAACAGAAAAATCTTCATTCACTCTATCTGGATGTCTTTCCTTCTATCTTTTAACCCTTTAGCGCCAAATAATGTTACAGCAATGTTTGTATTTTTACCATATATTCTGTCATTCACAACTTCGTTAAATAGTTTATTTGCTATTTTCCTCTATCCCTCTTGCCTTTAATATGTCCTGTAGGGTAAAAATTTTCCAATCCTTCTCTCCTCATTATGTCTTCCAGAAATTTCGACTGCCTTTTTTTCTGATTCTAAGTATAAGTGACCATTTTTGTTTCCATTTTTTCTTAAACATTCTAGTGGCTTATATACTCTCTGTATGATATTCGCAATATCCTTCTATAGTACCACATCTCTGTTGCATTATCTGTGAAGAAATTGTCCAGCATTCTCTGCCGTAAATGAGGATTGATATTGTGGCGACACCGAGCAAAAGCGAGGGACCGGATGTTTGCTCTATAACGACCAGAAAGCAAATGACCAAAACTCGTCGGTACACATCCGAGTTCGGGCAGATGTTCCGGTTGAAAAATAAAAATTAATTAAATATCAAATTTCCATTTCGCGAGCCTACGCGAATTTTATTTACCAACCAATGGGAAGCCCAGAATCAAATTCAAGTGTGGAATCCCAAACGAGCTGCTTTTAATCCAAAAAGCAGATATAAAAAGCCGAGACAGAAAGCACCCAGCAGACATTCACCAAGGAGAAGAGTGTAATCAATATCCCCTTGACTTAAGTCAAGCGGCTACTACGTTCGCCCCTTTACTTCTCCTTACCTTCTTCCCTGTCTCAAAACTACTTACTGACCAAAGGAGCGATTACATCAAAGACATTTCTCTCATACCTCCGCTCCCCACATTCCTAAGCATTTATTCTCCTTCAGCTTATCATTTGCCATGAACATTTAACCTACGTTGGAGCTCAAGTTATACCTCAAGTTATTACTTTAATTGTAAAAACTTTAATTGATATGTGTATATATAAAAATGTTATTTTTCTACTCAAATTTTTTTTCTTGATTTTATAATCATTTTATGACTTATAGTGGGCTATCTACCACAAGGCCAAATTCCGTTAACCTGCAACAGTATACAATTACCTTTCGCTAGAACGGACTCCCACTGCAAACAGAAAAAGAATTGATAAGATACTCCCTATAATATTACAGAGCAGTTCAGTACTCTTTTCTTTATTTCTAACAAAATTTTCCTGTTTCCTAATACTTTGTTTAGATTTTGAAAGGCATTTTCGATTCGATAAATGAATACATCAAATCTAACATCTCTTAATGTAACCCCAAATACCCTTTCGGCCTTCTGCAGAAATTAGCTTAAAATTCAGCCATCAAGCAAGTTTTAATCTTGTTTCATTTTAATTATTACAAAGGCTTTAATATATTTAAAGTCATCATTAATAATAGCTTTGCTTTTTTTCTTGTGAATAAATGGTTCTGAACTGAGGGTAACTAATGAAGAATGGCTGCCTATGTTGAAGTGAAAAAGTAAAAAAAATGAAATTGATGAGAAAAGAAGATAAGAGTTAACATGTTTAGTTATTTGTGTGTGTGTGTGTGTGTGTGTGTGTGTGTGTGTGTGTGTGTGTGTGTGTGTGTGTGTAGATTCATGTGTATGTTATGTTAAGTTCCGAAGACGGTAGAGAGCTTTCGGCTATATTTTTTAGCTATTATCAAGAATGAATTTTGTTTATTTTTTGATAAAAGAAACTCTGTTAAATGCTTGTTGAAGTCATTAGTCCATGAGCCTGGTGAGAAAATAACTGACAGACATGAGTCATTCACGGTGCAAACAGTTTTTGGAGTCCGTTTTCAAAATAATAATAGAATGGATCACAGACAAAAAAAAAGGGTTGGCGTTGAGAAAACTGAATGGTTAGAAAATATATTTTAATTTGCTAGGCTCGGATTTTCCAGACTGATAGTTCGTAAGTATCAACTTCATCATACAGCTATTTCATCTTTGAAGGCAAAATTTAATGCGCCTTCTCATCTTCAGCTTAACTGCTTTTCTGGGTATACCTATCTGCTCAGGCTTATTTGTAGTTCAATAACAGTGACAACCTTTTGTTTATATGAGTCTATACTTCGGATCTGAAGATATAATTTTAATTCGCCTTCTCATCTTAAGCATAACTATTCGTTTCTGAGCATATCTATCTGCTCAAGCTTGTTTGTATTTCGCCAATATTTGAGCCAACCTAATGCTTATATAAGTATATAATTTCTTCTTATATATTTCTTCTTTAGTGGCAATATTTTTGTGAGCCTTCTCATCAGTATAACTACTCGTTTCCGGGTATACCTGTGGTGATACCGACCGAGCAAAAGCGAGGGACCGGATGTTTGCTCTATAACAACCAGAAAGCAAATGAACAAAAATCGTCTCTGCGCAGGTGTATTCGAGCAGATGTCCAGGTTGAAAAATAAAAATAAATCAAATATCAAATTTCCATTTCGCGAGCCGACGCGAATTTTATTTACCAGCCAATGGGAAGCCCAGAATCAAATACAAGTGTGAAATTCAAAACGAGCTGTTTTGATCCAAAAAGAAGATATAAAAAACCGAGACAAAAAGCACCCAACAGACAGACGGGAAGAGACCAAGGAGAAGAATGTAATTAATATCCCCTTGACTTAAGTCGAGCGGCTACTACATTCGCCTCCCTTCACCTCGCATCACTTCTTCACTATCTCAAAAGTACTTACTAACCTCAGGAGCGACTACTTCAAAGACATTCCTTACATACCTCCGCTCCTCACATTCCTAAGCACTAATTATCTTTTTCAACATTATATTATTTTCCGTGAATATTTTAACCTCCGTTGGACTTATGTTCAAGTATTGCTTTAATTGTAAAAACATTCATTGATATGTGTATATATAAATTATATTTTCTACTCAAATTGCTTTTCTTGATTTTATAATCATTTTATGACTTATAGTGGGCTATCTACTACAAGGTCAAATTCCGTTAACCTGCAACGGTATACAATTACCCTTCACTAGAACGGAATCCTACCACAACTAGAAAAAAGAATAAATAAGATATACCCGCTATATACCTATCCGTTCAGGCTCATTTGTATCTCGTCAACATTTGAGCTAACCTATTGTTTATAATGCATTTATACTGGGCGAACCTTCGTTATAGTTCAAGTCTGCGTCTAGGAAGAGCCAGTTTTGAATTCACAGTTTTTCTTCTCTTATACTGGTTGCCACCCATGACTAAAGAATTTAGTCTGCGCTACCATCTAAACTATCGCTGGGAGGAAGAAAATATTAAATCATACATTTCCTAAAAACATTTATGCGAAAGTGAATGATCTTGACCAGCAGAAATGTTTCTGATAGGGAGATGAGATTTTTTGAGGGGCCTGGAACCAACTCTTAATTGCTGTTGTTTCTAGGTCCACCCTGACCTGGGGTGGTAGTACTTGTTAGAGCCGCAACTATGGGCAAGCAATGAACCCTCAAACTAGGGTCCAAATGCTATCTATGAAAGTATAAAAATACATTTTTATAGTGAAAATACCAGCAGTACATATTTGCCTAAAAAATTACCAGCAATATTTATAGCAGAATTACCAAATTACATTTTATAGAGGAATAAGTAATACATAAGTAATGCATATTATCTCTAATTAAAGACGTATGACTGTATTCAAAATATGTTTGATTAAAGCTATACAATTGCCCGAAATATTTAGATTTCGGCATTAAATACCCCATAGAGATGTTGACATACCACTAAATAAAATCAATCAACCAACTATTGACGAGAATTCTAACTAGGCTCGCCGATTTTTCATTTCGAGTTCCTAATCATTACACTATCTTTATTTAAGCTTAAAATAATAAAATTAATTGGAGACAACACTTAATGTCGTCCCTCCAGTACTTAGTATATTATATACATGAGGACTCGAAAAAGAAAACAGTTCGAAGAAACTATAGGTTATAAATAAGATACTGACTTTGTTTTTGCACAAAATTAAAATCAATTCTAAAAACCTTAAATCGAATTGACGATTTTTAAATGGTTTAATTACGAAAACTTGCCATTCTAGAAAGTAATAAAAATAAAATGATTACGTAAATGTAATCTAACATATTTGGGAACGTGTTGACTTATTCTCGATTCTAATCTAAGACTCATCCGCCCTATGTATTCAGCTTCGCACTGACATCTAAACTTGTAGATGAGTAAACTTTTAGGGTAGACGGTCTTTAGAAAATGGAGAAATCGAACGAGAACCAAAAATAACATGTAATCTGGCCGAAAAGAAAGTGGCAGAGACAATAATGGAAACTCTGTTACTTAAAAGTTTACATTCTCTGCCAAGCCAAGGTAAATTGGACATAGACTGAAGCCAAATTTTAGGGGCATGTTAAAGTTATCCAACTTTCGTTTAACTGTGCGCTCAACAATATTAGTCGGAAAACCATTATGAAAAAGAATACAACGGATCCTGTTCAACTCCTATTGGAGTGTGCATGAGAAACAAATTAATAAGGCCTGATGTACTAAAGTTTTAATCAGATTTATTTTTCTAGGACGAGAGACAAAAGAGTTCCAATTGTTGTAAAGACCTGAAAAGGTATCTTTACGAAAAACACTGGAAATAAAACTACCAATACAAAAAAAAGCAATACACTCCGCCTCCTAGGCATTATCCTTTCTTCCGACCTCAAGTGGAATCATTACATTGAATCAATAGCTAAATCCACTGTTAGGAAGGTTGGGTCACTGTGTAGGGCCAGGAAGTTTTTTTCCGCCTGAATCCATTTTGCACATATACAAATCAACCATCCGACCATGCATGTAATACTGTTGTCATGGTCAGGCGCCGCTGCTGTTCATCTCAGTGTTCTCGACAGGCTACAGAGGAGAATCTGTAAACTCGACTCCAGCCACTTTCTCATCAGCGGGATGTGGCTTCCCTCTGTCTCTTCTATAAATATTTTCATGGCTTCTGCTCTGACGAACTTGCGTCACTGGTGCCCCCTCCACAATAATTTACTCGGGCAACCAGACTGGCAACGAGTTAGATAAACTAAATGCAGGCGACAATTCTATTCCATCAGCTTTTTTCTGGCGCTTCCCGTCTGTGGAACTTCCTTCCGTATACTTAATTTTCTTGACGGCTATAAACTCCAGAAATTTAAATGCAAAGTCAATTCCCATCTCTTATCCATTTAACTCCAACCCTTTCTACATCACCCCGTGTATCTTGTTCTTTTAATTTCTCTCTACCTTCGCAATTGTTTCATTCCTGTATTCACATCCTTCTCTTGCCCTTTTTCTTTCACCCCCTGTAGCTGTTTCGTCTTTGTCTTCACTCTCTTCCTGTCTAATACTTCAACTCTCTTATGTAACCCCCTGCACATCAGTGGCGTTAACGCCTTGCTTGGGGTGAAATGATAAAAAAAAGTTCTTCCGCTCCACATGAACATCAAGAAAATAGACAAGAGTTGTTCTCTTCTTCCTCCATTATGAAAACTAAAGATGGGTGTAACGAATTTAAAGTTTCACAGAAAAAAAGTTGTCCCATCTATGTTGTTAAACATAGAGAAAGTATAATCAACATAACGTTGATAGATATATTGTTTCTGATACTTCTCAAACAAAAGACTCTCATTGTAACCAACAAAAATGTTGGCTAAGAAGGGATCCAAGGGGCTGCCCATAGAAACCCCATCTACCTGGTCATAGATGACATTTTCAAAGCTGAACACTATTCCTTTTGTTGCTAACATCAGGAACTCTAAAAATAAAGGCTCTGGAATGGAGGGAGGACCCAGGCAACTTCTATAGAGAGCGTCAGCACATATTTGTGCTGTCTCTTCTAAGGAGATATTAGTGTACAGACTTACAATATCAAAAGAAACCATAATCTTGTCGTTAGAAGTAATGGGACAATTTCTAATAAACTTTGAAAAGGTGAAAGAGTCTGATACACAGTAAGTTGAAAAGTGGTTAGAAATAGGTTTAATCAATTCTGACAACCATTTAGCCAATTCATGTTGTGGCGAACACACCATAGATAAAACGGGACGTAAAGGTACATTATTTTCGTAATAATACAGTCTTGGTCATTGGAAACCTTCGGGTCTAATCCTACTATGGGTGTCTTTGCTTATGAGATTGCCTTTACACTTCCAATAACCGTTTCTGAAGTTTTAATTTCAACTTATCAGTACGGTCGTCTGTTGAGGACGGACCAATTAAACGAAACTTCGAGGTATTACATAGAATGAGGTTCATTTTAGACAATCTTGTTAAGAATGACAACACCTACACCTTTATCAGGCTTATTAGATATCATTACGAGAGTTCACAAAGCCTTAGTGAACGTGACACCATACACTGTCACGTTCAATTAGTGTGGAAACAAACTCATGCGCTGTTTCTGAAATTCGTGATTTTCACAATGTGAATTTGTCCATGGAGAAAAGAAGGAACAAGATGAAGCAGCTGTGAAAACATAACTTCAAATTCAGCTAGAACTTCAACCTTGTTTACATTTCGAGGGGGGAATACAAAAATCCAGCACTCTAGAAAGAACTACTTTTTCTATCTCAGATAAATTAATATTAGACAAATTAATTATGTCTATTCAAAGAATGATTTTTAACACCAATAATTTCTTGATTAAAATGTTCATATAATCATCATTTTATGCAGCAGTTTTCTCTTCGAAATGTAATCTGCATTTAACCAGATATTTCGAAAAACAAAAAAAATCAAACAATGAAAATTGTCTTTTGATTCTGCTTAAAAGAGAACGATATATCATGTAGGTTGAAAGAAATAATTGTGTTAATTTATCAAGCTCATAAAAGCTTATATATATATATATATATATATATATATATATATACTAAAATTTTCTAAATTATATTTCTAAAATAATTTCATTAATTTGTGAATAAGTCCTGAAAGTTTCATTACGATCCGGTATATATTTGATTTTTGCAAGAATTTTTCACATCAATGTGTTTTTCGAAAATTCGAACGTTCTAAAAAGGCTTAAAAATTTGAATAATCAAAAACATATTTTGGTCTTTCCTCTTAAAGAATAAAGATTTTGATGATAAAACTTTGTTTTATCAAGTTTAGGGCATTTTTTTCTTTTTTTTTTTACTTGTTGTACACTTTTTTTTTTGCGAATTACTGAAGCGATAAGTAAGTCAGTGCATAAAAAAGAAAGATTCTTTATTAAAAAATAACTTGCACTACTAAATTAATTAATCGCTTCTCTAATAATCATACGTAGATTGAATATTCGGTCAGTCAGTTAATTAAATTGCCATGCTTGGGCTATCATGACTGACTGGGCAGAAGACTTTCCCGCAGTAGGTTGTCATTATTTACTGCGGTAGACTAGTTGCCAACCTAGGATATAGAACCCAATTTGTCCTGTTATTTAATCCATAACTAGAGGGAAGAGACGAATTAATACCTTTCCAAAGCGTATTTGCGCGTAAGTGAATGCAACCAATTCAACTGGTATTTGAACTAGAGAGACTCTCCGATTTCTCATTCTGAGCCAATATCCTGTTAACGCATATCCAGATCGAATATTAAAAAGTGAATATTCAGCTGTTCTAAAATCCAGAAAAGAAAGGTAGGTTGGAATTTTTTAAAAAGCGTAGGTTAGAAAACCCATTCAAAATTAATGTTTTTAACCTTTTTAGCAACGAAAAAGGGTGATGAGTTTGGTTTGGACTTTGGAATAACGAGTAAGTTGGAAAAGTAAAAGTGGAAAATAAAATCAATGTTATTTTTTATTGTTTGTTGAATCATCGAAGTTACATTAACTTTTTTTGCAGTGATTATATATTATATATTCACACTGTTAGTGTTATTTATTTTCTAAATTCAAGGTTTTAACTTCACAATGATGAACTGAAGTGGAAAAAATACAGATAGGTTGTTAATCTTTTTAAGGGGACAACAAAACTGGATTTGGATTCTCACTTTATCAGAAAAAAATAAGAGTACCAGTACTGTGTACTACAGTGAGTATACTCGAGTATAGGACTCACTTAGAGTTTTTTATTTTTTATTTTTTTTTGTGACCAATTAATTACACAAAAAGATTGGGTGTCACAACGCATATTTTTGAAACGGTTTTAAAAAAATCATAAAGCCTTATTTATCTTTTTGAAGGTGGTGATTTAAACTTTAAATTAATGCAAAAAAAAATCAAGGCTCGCACATACAATATGAAGTGGGCTTTATACACGAGTATGGTGTAATAATCTAATTAATTCAAAATTAACTCAGATTTAATCAAAAAAGCATAAAAATCTAAGTTTCACTCACTTTGTAAAAAAGGAAATTATTTTTTTTTAATAGAGGAATATCGGTTACAGCAATTAGCATTCTTCTCATAAACGAACAATTGTCTTGCGATTAATTACAAATAAATCAAAACAAAAAAAAACACTATTTTTTTCTGTTTGTACCACCACATAAAATTTACATTGGTTGACTTGAAAATAAAGAAAGTCATTTAGCTTGTACTTCATCGTATTATTTTCAATATGAAGCCATTTTAAATATCCATAAGTAGTAAAAAACAATAAAGTAAGTCTATTGTTAATACTTTGATTATAAAATAATTACTTATTAAGCATTTTCAATGTTTCGCTGAAGTGATCAATTTAATTCGCACTTCGTAATCCAACTTGTTTGGGGGGTTTCTTTTTAGTACATCGTTTCGTATAGAGCATAGGTGTGGGAAGCAGTTTGCATATAACAATATTCATAAAGCATTAAAAACGCAGACTCAATTTGAAAAACGAAATAAATATTATCAATTCATAAAAACGGCTTGAATAGTTTAATTCAAAATGTTACGAAACTAAAACACGTAAATAATTTAAAATCGAGGCTATTTTCTCTTCTTGTTGGACACCATATTGTTGTCAATTTTGTTATTCATAAATTGGAAAGCTTTTTTCTTGAGAAAAGCTAAGAAGAACATTACAACTGTAAACTATCGGTAAAATCGTTCGTTTGTTGATAACCACACCATGGACCGAAATATGAGGTACCAGGTGATACAAGAGGAAAGATACGACGATGAAAATACTGAAGCAATTTCATCGTCATCTGCAACCAACTGTAGCCGCCATGGAGCAGACGTTGCTCGTCCTTTTCCATCTTTCCTTCAAACAAATGACTCTCCTCCTTCACCTGTGGACGGCCGTTCAGATCCTGTCCTTTCTGATGATTCAACCCTACCACCTGCCTATGAGGAGGTTAGCAGAGAAACCCAACTGCAAACTGAATACCTTCAACAACAACAAGGACCCGCAGGTCTTAAAGCGAGTCAGATGTCTCTTGGTGACCATTGCTCTACTGGGCTACCCCCGTCATACGCAGTGGCAACTGACCTGCCGTCCTACGAGGAAGCCGAACGATTCAAGCTTGAGGTAGAAGATAGTGACCTCGATGGTCCGTTAGTGGGTGGTGGTTGTCTTGCTCACCAATCTTTGCACCATCATCACCACCATCACCATTCCCTGCCCGATGAAGATCTCATTCACATGGATGAAGGTCCTGACCAAATGTCGTCAAACACGGATCCACTAAATGGACCGCCGCTACCTGTCGGTACTGACTGGATCTTTTTCTGCGCCTTCGTTATGTCGTTTCTTTTTAATTGGCTCGGTTTTATTATGTCCCTGTGTATCACCAATTCAATCGCAGGTCGATGTGGTGCTTTGGCTGGATTAGGCCTCTCCGTTGTCAAGTGGATTGCTATCGTCAAACACACCGGATTTGCTAGTAATCCGGCTGTTGGCGAGTCCTGGTTTTGGTGGATTCTTATGCTGTGTGGCTTCCTTCTTTTCATTCGTGGTTGCATGCAATACGTCAATGTTAAATACGAATGGAAAAGGATTACAGGCCGCCTACATCATTTCTATCTCTTCTAAATTTTTCTTGATATTCTTATTATTGTTATTTGTTGTTGTCTGTAGTGTACACATGTCAACAACAATTACTATTACTTTTTCCTTTCCCTTAAACCCGTGTAAATTTAATTTCTCGTTTACATTTTTAAACGTACACTTTCTTTTTCTTACCCACATCTGACATCAACAACTCTAAATTAAAAAAAAACTGTTTTTAAAATACTAGTCACTTAACTAGTCATTCTAGCTAGCTAGTGCTATATACACACATTCATATTTTTTTCTTTTCTCTTGTTAGCCTTCGGTTACATCATTTTTTTAAAGTTATTTATTAAATGAATACTTAATCAGAATACATTTTTTCTCTGCAACGCGTACAATTAAAAACACTAGCTAACTCGTAGGTTACACATTGATTAAAGAATGATTCATAATTTGTGAATATAATTTTTTTTTTAATATTGATTCCCTACTCTTTCGGTACACGATTATAAACAAATTTTGTTAATTTATTTTTTAATTTATAGTATAAATTAAATAAACAAATTTTTACACACCAGCTATTATGTAACGTGGCAGTAAAACGTTTTTCGAGTTTACTTGCATCATATAATGAACGGTTGGAATAGAAAAATAAACTAAAGTCCATTTCTCAACAGAAACGAACGCTTATCATCTCGTTTTTTTTTTTTTTTGCTTTTTTTTTTTTTAATCATAAAGTCTATAAGGCATAAGTTATATAATGACCTTGTGAGATTTTAAAATAACATAAAATGTATTTTTGACCAGCCTTAGATTTAAATTATTTTCGTTATCACATGTTTTGAATGAACACATTTTATTTAATTTAATTTAATTATTTTCTAAGGCTAAGGCGCAGTTTTGTTTATCCATTTTAAAAACTACTTTTTTTTTTTTTTTTTTTTTTTTTTTTTTTTTTTTTTGCTAACACTAACAGTGACACATTCTTTTTAAAACAAAAGAAATAAAAGTTTTTTATTTTCTTCAAATCAGTGTATTTTCTAACTTAATCAATGTCACTAAATCACCAAATGTTTTTTAAAAAACAAAAATTAAATCACTGACCGAGCAGCTTGGGCCTGTTATTATTTATTTTAATTTTATTATCAAATCCTAATGTCATTTTAGACTCTAAGTGTTATACCTCTCTTCTTTTACTAACACCAGTGCGTTGCACTGAATGTCTAATTTTTTTTTTCTTTTTCACTGTCAAACCTGGAAGGCCCCTTGCATTTTAGTGACATTTAAATGCTAAAAAAAACATTGTTTTGTATTTATGGGGTGAAGTTGTACAGATGACATTTACAACCAGAAATGATCATTTATTTATTTATATTTATTTATTTATGTTTCAAATTAGATTAAGCATTGCAGAATACGAATATAAAAACAAATTAAATTTTATAAAATTTAATAATGGGATCATGTTTCTATGTAATTGACCCCCCCACCCACTCCACACACGCGCGCCAAACTACAAATTATAAATGATGATATCTTACAAAAATAAAAGCTGAAATTTGTAATCTGGAGTTCTTTTTTCATAAGACTATTGATTAAGCATTCAAAATTTTTTTTTAAATTTAAAGAAATATGAGTATATTTGTTTTCGTTTTCCTGAGAGGAGAGGGACCAGTTTAAAATGTTAGCAAACTGAACTCCCTTATTCACTTTTATAAAATCTTATAATTTTTTTTTATATATATAGATTATAGAATGCTTAATATGAAAAGAAATTTGAAAAACAAATTATTTCTGGTTGCAAAACTCCACCAACCATGCTTTTTTATACATTGTTTTTTTATTTGTTTATTTTTTTAAACAAAAACAAAACCTAAAGTTAGCTATTCCATGAGCCTTCTGGCTGTTTTGGTTATGGCCCTCAAACTTTATTTTGATTCTCTAAGAAAAAGCCAGATTATTTTCATTTATCATTATTTAGAACTAACAAATTAAAAAATTTTAACGATTCCATTCGCTTGTATTTCCCCAATAAAAAGAAATTATCTCTATTATCTAATCCAAAAGATAATGACATTTATTTTCTTGAATTTTTCCTTCTCCTTCCTCACCACAACTTTCATTAAACTAGTGAGCTCTGTCATAAATCGTGGGCCTTGGTTTTTTCAGAATCTTGGAAAAAAAAACTTAAGTCCAGAAAACATCCAACAGTTTGTGGGTATTACCCTTCCCCTTGGATTATTGCAATTAAAAATTATAATAAAATTAATGAGGATAGTGGTAATTTATAAATATCACCATTCTCAATGGATTTTTGATGAAAATTTACCAAAACACTTATGGACATAATTTCTCACTCGTTGAGACTTGTTGCCTTTGTATGCATGTGTGCGTGTGCGCGTGTGTGTGTTATATATTGTAACGTGACAATTATTGTACAGTATAATAATAGTATTTTGTTCACTTGTTCACTACTCTGTCCCATGCACTGCACTAGAGGTTTGCAGACCCTCATCACAACTGGACCGGTAAAACAATAACAAGAAAACCAGATTGTTTGCCAGCCTATAGAACACACAGACACATAAGATGCTCCCTTATTTAGCAAGGGTACTTTTTAGAAATAAAGTCAATTTTATTTTTTGTTATATATAATTTGAAAAATACTTTTAAGAGAATTTTTATATGGCAACTTTATTTTCTGCATATAGTATATGTCGGTGCATGTATAGTCATGCAGGAGTTAGCAAGCTAATTCTGCAAGTTATTATTCATTAGTTTAGTCCTCACTGGGTGCTCCATTTATGCTGAGCTTAGTATCTACACTACATGCTATTAAATTTTTTTGAAATTCTCTTTAGCCTTTCAAGGTATGCTTTTATTCTCATATAGCATAGGTATTAACTTTAATAATGTAATCTGTTGTAGATAATACTTTGTTTTTAATACTAAAGTTCACCCAATACAAGGCTCAAGAGCTACTCAAGGTAGAGGTTTACTGAATGAGATATATATTATGAATGTAAGCAGAAGTGAAGATAAGGGTGATAGCAATTGATTCTTGACTGGAAGTGGTTAAGATTGTAGTGTTCAGAGAAGCATCCACGCAGAAGTTTTTCACAAAATAGCAGTTCTTGTGCAAAAACCTGTCTGAATGAAACTTCCTCTTTACAAATAGAATACAAAGGAAATGTGGGTGATCAAACTCTGGACATAGCGTGGCAAGTATGAGCTGCAAAGGTCTGATCTAGTGGAACTAAAGAGTGGAGCTCATGTGAACATTTGCCATGCAAGTAGTGATAGAGTAGCAATAGGCTTGCAACATTGTGTTTGTGAGAAAGAGGCTGTAGAGCGGAAAATGTCATCCCCTACAAGACTGTGTAAACGATTTTGAATTCTATCAAGGCTGGAAAGTGAGGCTTGGGCAGCTCCAGCCCAAACATGGCAGCAATATTTGATTTTTGATCTAATCTGACTTCATGGGGATAGACATTATTTTAAATTGTCTGATTATGCCTAAAGTCATATCATTTTGCTTTAGCGTGCTTTATTACTGTATTATAAATGTTAGTCATAAAACATTGAATTTTTCTGCTTGGTGTACTAATGCTCATTACATCTCTAAAAACCTAGCTCTAAATCTTGCACCTTCAATGATCAGCCTCCTATCTGTACTACCGGTGCATTGGACAGTAATATTTGGATACATTTTAAATGCATCTTAAAGGCTTGCAAATATGTATTTGTTTTTGATTTGGAAAATATGTGAGCCTGTGGTGTACAGATGCATTCAGTGGAAATGATTGGATTGAAACCGTTTTTTTCTCTTATTGTATGTCCTATCATCTAAACCATCTGGAGAGAATTTTTGATTTTGATAGGAGGGGGTCACTTCTTCCATTTTTGTTGGCATTACTTTGTAAAGCAGGGTAAAAAAATTATTGTGTTTATACTTGCAATTGGTGTATATTTTTTAGTAATTGAGATGTGCATTGTGCTACAGTAGCCACCATGCTTTTAATTTGGCCTTTATTAGAGAAATCTTCTAAACTGAACCACTGAGCATTGTAGATCTCTCTGTCTCCCATTTTGCTTTATTTTTTCTCTTTAATAATTTCTATCTCTGGTGGGTTTATAATCCAGAAGACATGAAAATAACTAGCCACATGGCAAACACATTCCTCTATACTTACCAGGACTGGGAAAATAACTCGTTTTTTTTTTTCCGTTTGAAAAACATGCCTATTAAGTTTCTATGGTCATTGCTAACCTGCTTCATTCAGATTCTGGCTCATTAAAGTCTGGTTTAAGACTAGAAGTAGCTGTAATTCAAAAGCCGTGTTTATTCTACAATTACTACATTCCTGTACTTGTACACCCAAATAATCTATTGAACACATTGACTCACTATATTCATTTATTTGTAAAATGACAGCATTGTCTAGCCATAAAATATTTGGAGCAAGTCGGTTTTACATCCCATGAGTGCATTTTTGTACTTGTAAAATCTCTATCCACTGTTATAAATATTTGCCTATTTGAGATTGTTTTCCTCAAATTACTTCTAAAATATATTCTTCCCTTCCTCTCAACTTTGAAAAAAGATAAAAGAAATATAAAATGTCCTATTTTGTTGATAACTTTTTAAATGATAAATTTTTGAAAACATGGGAATTTCTTTGTGATTGTTTACATATTCTATACAGCTTAATAAGATTTTGTTAATTACCCTCAAAATTTGATGCATCTGTGTCTTGTAAACCACAAAATACGGCACATCCAAATTTTTCACCCCCCCTCCTTTTTTTTAACATTTCCTTGCTTCATAATAATTCTATATCCATTTTTAGGCACATCTCTGATCTCTCATTCTCTGGGCTGGCTCTCTCTCTATTTCTTTACTTGTGAAAATGGTCAAGGTAAACACAAATCTTTTACAGTAATGGTAAAGATACTTCAGCCAGTTAATGTTTAGTTGATTAGTCTAGGTTCAAACCTAGATATAGGCATCTAAATCTAAGAATAGTCTTTTATATATCCCTACTCCCCACAACTGATTTATTAATTCTGAAATACCCAAGTGGATTATACTTAAATCTTTTTGACCAATGGGTCAAGACCTTTGCAAATTCAATGTAAATATATATTCTTTCTTATCAGTCTTTCCTTTAAACAAATAAATTGTTCCTTCTGGCTCAACCTTTTTGGGCATCTTTTTTTTTTAATGTTGTGATTAGCAAAACCTCTGGCTAACTCTTCTATGCCTTATTCTTTAGGATTTTATTTATAAACTTGTAAAATATAAAGTACACAAAGACTTTCAATATATAAGGAAGACTGCATGTTTCCACTTTTGGTAAATATTTTTTCAGTGACCATGTCTAAGGGTGTTGGTGGGTGGAATAATTAGCTTGATTAGTAATAACCATCGAGATACTCTTCATATTCTGTGCCTCTTAATGGTAACTGCATTTGTGCACTTGTAAAATCTACAATAGCTGAAAAGGATGCAGTTTTTTCCTTCCCTCCTTTTATCATCATCGTTTGTTTTCTTTTTCCCCACTTAATATTGGTTCTTCCTTGGTGATAAAGCTGAAACAGGTGATTTGATCTTCAAGCTTTCCTCATTTCTGTACAATAATGACATATTCTTTGTATATTTTGCATATATTATTATAACCAAGTATTGTTGTGGCAAATGTTTACAAATTATGAATAAAGAGGGTTCTGTTTATTTTTTCTCTTTTTTTGTAATTTCTAATTGCATACCACTCAGTGGTTCAACTTTAAGCACATTCAACCTCATGAGCTTTCAAAAAAATATAAGTGTGTATTGGTTTATTATTTAAATGTTAAAATATTTTGAAATATTTCTAGTTGATCAACATTTAATTTTTGGTAAACATGGACCTTCATTCCCACAAAAAAACAAATGTGTCAAAAGGACAGTTTTTTCAATGACACCACTTTTATTTTAACTACCCTCACTCCTTTGCAATGTTTGTTTTAAAAAGCAATGATTAAAATTGTAATAAAACCTAAACATATAAAAGTGAATTTATACATTTTATTTTTGTTTTTGAGAATTTACAACAAAAATATTAAACACTATTGTTTATTTACAAGAATAATTTTATATTTGCAACATTTTAAAAACCAATACAATTAAAACTAATGTAATATTTATCATTTACCAGTCTATAAAGAAATAAATATGAAAACATTTACCACTTTATAAAATTTGAATCAATCAACAATTAGCCAATATTTTGCCAGTCATTCCAATAAACAATAGTGTTCATTATTTTTGTTGTCAATTCTCATGAACAAAGAAAAGGTATAAATTCACATTCTTATGTTTAAATTTTATTGCAATTCTAATCATCATTTTTTTTTTAAAACAATTAGAATTTTTTTGCAATACATTGATGCATGTTGAAATCCTCACAATATTTAGTATTGTTGAAATTATCACTTCCTCTGTCCATTTGAAACTCTCCCTACTGTTTATATTTACAGTTCTACTACTGTGCATTATATTTTACCAAAATGAAATATATTTATAAACTTAAAGAAAATATATGCATAAAAAATTTTCCATTTTTATTAAATGAATATTTATTTTAATCATTAGATTTTTTTTAAATAGGAGTATTTTGTATGTTAAATAATAAAAATTTTAATTTTTCCAAAAAAAATTACTGAAAATTTATTGTATGAAGCTACACATCCTAGTAAAACCAATTTTACTTTGTACTCACTTACATGTTTGCATTTCACCAAAAAATTGTTTTTGATCGGTCAATGTATGGCTATTTTAGAAAGTGTAACAAATGGATAGACTAACAGAATTTGTTATGTAAATAAACATTGCCAAAAAGTGAACATAGTTAAAATGAAAGTGTCATGGGAAAAAAAACTGCCTTTTTGAAACTCTCTTTCTTTGTAAGCACAAAGGTCCATGTTTGCCCAATTTTTATTCATGGATTCCATCTTTAATTTTTTAAATATACTTTCTAATCAATTTGTCAGTATTGCCTTTAAAAGAATTAATTTTGATTATCCCATTGAACATGTAGGACAACTACCATTTGGCATCTAACCACTGAAAAGAATGACACAGCTTAACATGTAATTAGAATAAGACTTCATATGTGCAATTTTGTACTAGTCATTTGCTATTCTTGATTTATGCAGACAAGTCTGAAATAACAAAATTTACCTAAAATGTGCAAGAATATCAAATGGTCAAGTCTCAGGGTTCAATGGGAAAATTTTTAGCTTCCAAATTAATACATTTATTAGAAGCCAACATTGAAATAAGATTTTTTTTTTAATTTTGTAAATAGTCTTTTTTTCTTTTAAGATAAAAATCTTAAATACAACAAAGTTCTTATTTTAAATCAAATTTTAAATATTTATTACAATAGTTTCATCTGCATACTTCACAAGAAAACATTTGTCTTTGCTGATGACTGATTGAAAATAAATTGAACATTGCATTTAGTTTATACAAGTATTTCTATTTTCTATTGCTGTTTCATTGACATAATATGGATGGTGAAACAATAAAAAAACAAATCATGGTCATTATACTACTGCTTTTTCATAGTAGTTGTAACATAAATGGTTTTAAATTTATGCAAATGCAACAATTATGGAAAAATCTAGTATATATTATTACATTAGGTTCATTTCTTGACATCACCTTAGATATATTATCAGGGTTATCCATTAACAAATTAATATTTTTCCATTTTTTCATTTAATTTCTAAAGGACTATTTTTTTTTTTTTTTTTTTTTTTTTAATAGAAAAAAAGTGGAAATTTATCCAGAATACTTTGTGAAATTAAGCAAGCTATGTAGCGGGTGTGCATTGTGAAGCAGTGGATATTGGCTCAGAACGAGAAATCAAAGTTCGAATTCCAGCCATGTTTGATTTCCAGTTGAATTCATTGCATACCCTTGGAAAAGATATTAATCTGTCTCTTCCTTCCGCCTGTGGGTTAAATAACAGGATAGACTGGGTTCTATATCCTTGGTTGGCAACCAGTCTACTGCAGAAAGTAATGCCAACCTATTGTAAGAAAATGTTCTGCCTAGTCAGTCATTTCTCTTTCAAGACAGGATTGTCCAAGCTTGTATCACATATGGCACTTAACTGACTGACTGATGTAGTATAGAATATTAAACTTTTGCTAAATGTTTAACATGAGGAATCCTTAAATGTCAAAATCTGTTTAGACCTAACTAATTTAATTCTTTCAAAAATGTCATAAAAGTAATTGCCAAAACTTTTTGTTACAATATTAGAGGCATTTTCTGGTAAAAAGAAACATGGTAATAAACAGTTGAATGTATGTGATTTTCCTTTAAGTTTAAAAAATATGAACAATATTTGAGATATCCATGAATTTGAAAACTAATGACTTAAATTTTTTCTTGCAATGGAAATTCTTTGCTAAGTGCCAAGAGGTGTTCTTTTTACTTTGCCTTATATTCTGAACATTTATGGCCATTCTATTTTAACTTGCAATGACAAGATCAAAATAAAATAAAAACAGATAAGGAAGTTTGAATTTTAATTACTACTGAAATTATAGTAAAAGTTGATGTATTCTTCAGTTGTTGATTTTAAAGTATTCAATATATACCTTCAAAGATTCACTAAAAAATGAGCATAAATGATGAAAAGATGACCAAAACTTAATAAAAACAAAGTTTTACTGTCAAAATCTTTGTTATTATTAAGAGGAAAGACCAAAGGATTTTTTTATTATTAAATTATATTCTTTAAACCTTTTAAGAATATTGAAAATTTTGGTTAAAATTTATTTTCTTTTGCGTTAGTGGGTGCCTATAGATTAGTATAGGAAATTTTAGCAGTGAAAAAGATTGATATGGAAATTCTTACAAAAATTGTTGACTGTTAATGAAACTTTCGGGACTTATTCACAAATGAATTAAATTATTTTTTTAAATCTTGGTAAAAATGTTTTTTCTTTATATCTGTTATCCCTACCTATTTAAATTTAATGACATTTTGAAAAATTAATTTTGGTATGGCTTAATGTCTATATTAGTTATAGCCAAAAGTCCTTGGAGAATTTAAATCATCAATTTCTTTTTGTAAAACAGAACCAATTATCATAAATCTGCTCTGAATCATAAAATAAAAAACACAAAAAATCTAAGACATTATTTACTTAGAAAAACTTTTAATTGCTTTTATGAATAAGATGCATCATGGATACTATTATCTGAAGAAAAAACTATTTTTGATGAATAATGAATTTTACATGAATTGTTTTCATTCTTTCAAAATTTTAATTACAATAATTTATAAAGTCTTAAATCTTTTAAAATTCCATATTTGTAGCAGTTCAGTTATATTGTTATAAAGTAAAAACTATCTCAATCTAAATCTATCTAATCTAAATCTAAACTTATTTATAAATAGAACTTTGTTTGTGTGTCTGTATGTGTGTGTGTGTCCGTTACCTATAGACTCCAAAACGGCTGAACCGATTTTCTTGAAAATTTACACAGTTGTACTATAAGCATCTGCGAGTGTTCTTAGCTAGGTTTTGTATCGAGGTACCCCTGATAAATATCAATAATTGAAAAAATCGGGTTATAGAAGGAGTGGTCTGATTTTAATCAAATTTGATACACTCATAGACAAAGATATAAGAAATGATATTCAGAAGTTTCAAGGTTGCAGTTCTTACAATAGTGCAGAAAATCGATAATATATATATATATATATAAAAGGCAAGATGTTTGTGTGTGTGTCTGTTTATCTGCCTGTATGTCTATATTTTTTCAGCCCTTATATTTCGTTTTTGCTTCGGGTTTGGCTCTAAGTAGGTATAATTGTAGTTCTTAGTCTCAGCCATCATACTATTTACTCAGAGGACATATATAGCCTTCAAAATTCAGTTTACGACGAAAAAAACTTATTTGATATCGATACCAGGAAATCAAAATTTGACTTACTTCCATTCATTTTTCTTTCAGTCTACGGTTTTGCTTTAACTGGAAACAACTATTGCTTTTTAGTTTTTCGTGCCAACATCCAAAGAGTCTGAGCTCCAGGACCATGGATTAGTTTTAAAGCTTTCTTTACACCCGAGCAATGCTGGGTTATACTGCTAGTTAACCATAAATGGAACCGCTTACTACAATTTAGCGATTCCCCCCACCCCTGCAGTATTTTAAAAAGAATTTTGAATTGTTTTTGCATCTGGTTAAATGTGCTGATATTTGTAAATACAGATGTCCATACATGACATTATCAAAAGATAAGAGTAGTAACTAGTAAATTTAAAGCCAAAGTACCTAAAATTTAATAATACAATATTTTCCTAAATTTTTTGGATTACTGAGTAGTTAAGAAATTATATAAAGGTGCTCACATATTCATCAAGCAATTTTACAGATAAAATCCCCAGCGTAGAAAAAATTAGTTGAATTTCTGGCTGGTATTCTAAACTAAAAGTAAGTAATATTTATTTCAAAACAGATTAATTAAACTTTAAATCAGCTAATATTCCTTAAAGTTTCAGAAAAAATATGTTCCAATTTTGAAAGCTTTTTTTAATAAGGGGAATTACATTGTGCTGAGAAACTTGTAAATAAAATCAGCCATGATAGAAATTAAAAAACTTATTCCAATCAATTTAAATTTTTGAATTACAACAAAGTATTTTGCTTATTGGAAGTATTAAGTTTAATCTATTAGCTTGCAATTAAAACTAAGATAAAAGCTTCAAGAATGATTTTTCAATTTTAAAAATTCATTTTAAACCTTAGGTATCACCTTTCTTTGTGCCTACACACACACACACACACACACACACACACACATATATATATTTGTATAATTTGCTACAGTTGACATGCATTCTTTTGCTTCCTCCTAAAAATGATACTACAACCACAGTCCCTCATGAAATAAAGCGAGATAAAAAAAAGAAAATTGTATGTTGTCTATACAGCCTTTGATAAAGAATTAGGGTCCAAAAAATCAAAGCCAGAGATGATAAAATGCAACAAATTATTGAACAACTAACCCTGAAGTAATAGTGAACAGGCTATTACTGTTTTGGAGCATCAGACTTGACTACACTAACATTAGGAGGTGCTGAAAAGTTCTTAGTATGATGAAGAAAACATTGGCCTTGAGCCAGATTAAAACCTATTGGGGTCCTAAGCACTTAAAAGATTTTGGTGGCCCCATACATCTAAGAGTTAAGTATGCTAGCATGGAGTCTTGGTTCTTCTTCTATGTACCTTGTTCCTTCAGGACGTAGGCGATCATGGCCTTCCACTTTTCCCTATCCCTGGTGGCTCTGAGCACACCATCTCCTGTTATACCATGCAATCCTCATTCTATCATCCACCTGATTAGGTCCTTCAAATATGTTATCTGTTGTTTTCCCCCGTCTCTTTTTCCCTCTATCTGGCCTGTAGTATCAGGTTCTCCAAGCCCTCCTTCCTCATTGTGTGTCCCAGGAACTTCAGCTGTCTCTTCCTGATGCTCAGTATTAATTTCCTTTTTGTTTCCTTCATTTCCAAGACCTCATCATTGCTCACATACTCGATCCATGATATTCGCAGCATCCTTCTGTAGAACCACATTTCAGTTGCTTCAAGTTTTTCCTTCATCTTTGTTGGTATTGTCCAGCATTCACTGCCATATTGAAGGAGAGTCTTGGTTAGGAGTGCAAAAAAAAAAAAATGATCAGTCAAGAAATGCCAGCTGGAAAACGCATATAGAAGAAACCAATGGCATATACAACCATCAAGAGAGGCTGATCAACAAATCCAACCTAGAAGAGCACCAATGATCTGGGAACACAGCTAGAAAATACCAAAAGCATGATTTTCCCCTTGGCAGCTGAACAGCCACTGTCAAATAGGTCACAACCAGATTTAAAAAAAACTATGACCAGAAGTGGTCATGTAACCAACAAACCTGTATCTCACAGAATTGCATAAAAATATGGCCAGAATAATGCTAAACAAGTATGAGTGTAGTCTACTCTTGTGATTGTTCACAAAATTAAATCTTATAAAGTTAATTAGTAATCCTAACTTATTCAAGAGGAGAGATGTGAAGTATTTAATAAATACAAGCCTCATTATCTCCCTTTAACAAACCAGAAGTGCAGTGTTGTATCCCATCAACACTCTGACATTTTTTAAAAGCAACTGGAAGAAAGCTTAACCAGTGATATTTTTTGTATTTTCTTTTAATCATTTCACCTCAAGCAGAACCATCACTAGTGTGCAGGGGGTTACTAAAGGAAGGATAAAAGATGAATGGTATTCAAGAAGATAGAAGATGGCAATTGACATTGCATTGAAATTTTTGGAGATTGTAGCTATCAGGGAAGCAAGTAAACAGAAGGGAGTTCCACAGGCAGGAAGTGTGAGAAAAGAAACTATTAGGAAAGAAGTGACAGTTACATTTAACTATTTCAACAGTAAAAGGATGGGACCTAAATGCCAATCTAGTTGCACACTTAAATTCACATAGACGAGGCATCAGGGAAAAAATCTCATCAGAGTTGTTGGCATGAAAATATTTGTAGAAAATTGAATGTGGTAGGCAGGCAAAGAACATTTGATAAGTTTTATTTAGTTTTTTTAATGTTCTTATATTTTTCCTTTTACTGCGAATTAGAAAGTACAGAAATTATTATATACTCTTATTCCTCATAAAATTAGAGATTATAGAAATTATGACAATTACTCTGGGTAGTTTTTACATACTCTTAGCACCTCCCCCCCCAAAAAAAAATTTGACAGTATAGAAATTATGATATAATTAATATGAATAGTTTATACATACTTTTAGTTACCATAAAAAAAATTGTAAGAACATTAGAAAAACTGAATAAGAAACTTTGGTAAATTGGATTTTCATGTCCACAAAAAAAATACAGTGTCAAAAGCATGATTTTCCCCTTGGCACCACTATTATTTTAACTACCTTCACATCTCAGCAATGTTTTCTTTTTTTAAAAAGTGATGATTAGAATTGTAATAAAACCTAAACATATGATGAATATAAATTTATACATTTTGTTTTGTTCTTGAGAATTTACAACATTAAACAGTATTTATTTATTAGATTGCTTATTTAGAAGACTAATTTTATATTTATGACATTATAAAAATTAAAAAGTAAATCTAATGCAATATTTATTATTTACCAATTTATAACAAAACTAGCAGTATAGCCTGGCATTGCTCGGGTGTAATGAAAGCTTTAAAACTAATCCATGGTCCTGGAGCTCAGACTCTTTGGACATTGGCACAAAAGACTAAAAAGCAATAGTTGTTTCCAGTTAAAGCAAAACCATAGACTGAAAGAAAAATGAATGGATGTAAGTCAAATTTTGATTTCCTGGTATCGATATCAAATAAGTTTTTTTCATCGTAAACTGAATTTTGAAGGCTAAATAAGTCCTCTGAGTAAATGGCATCATGGCTGAGACTAAGAACTACAATTATACCTACTTAGAGCCAAATCGAAGCAAAAACTAAAATAAAAGGGCTGAAAAAATATAGACATACAGGCAGATAAGCAGACACACACATAAACATCTTGCCTTTTATATATATATATTATCGATTTGCTGCACTGTTGTAAGAATTGCAACTTTGAAACTTCTGAATATCGTTTCTTATGTCTTTGTCTATGAGTGTATCAAATTTGATTATAATCGGACCACTCCTTTTATAATTTTTTTGATTATCAATTTTTGATATTTATCAGGGGTACCTCGACACAAAACCTAGCTAAGAACACTCGCAGACAGTTATAGTACAACTGTGTAAATTTTCAAAAAAATTGTTCAGCTGTTTCGGACTGTATAGGTAACAGACACACATGCACACAGAGACAAAGTTCCATTTATAAATAAGTTTAGATAATATGATAATTTTTATTTATAAATTATAAAAATTTACTTAATTATTAAAATATATGAACCAACTATAAGAAAATCCTTATTATTTACTATTTTATAAAGTTTGAATCAATTAACTGATGTTGTGCCAACCATTTCAACAAATAATACAATAATGTAAATAAATAATCTAATAAATAAATAATATTTATTATTTTTGCTGTAAATTCTCAAGAAAAAAAATGTAAAAATTCACTTAAGCTCATGTAACAAACCTGACTGGAATTCAAACTCATCTCTCAGATTTCTCATCCTGAATTGCTATCAATTACACCACCCAGATATCCGCAAGAAGAAAGTATTAACTATTAACAGTAAGAAAATAGAATTTATGTTTCTCAGCAAAAGGGGTCATCCCAAATCATATATTGGAAACATCAAAGTCAGTAAGTGGAAAGTACAGTGACAGATGATGGAAAATGGGATACAGAAATCTGAATGAGAAGAGGAACTATAAAAGATGCCTTTCAGAAATTGAGAAAAATATTAACGAATAACAGAACATTCTTATGCTATGCAATATCAGTATGACAGTGAATGCTGAACAATTTTCTCACAGATGACAAGGATACTTGTGGTAACACAAATGTAGTTCTGCAGGCAAATGCTGAAAATACCATGTACTGAGCATGTAAGGAAAATGGAAACAAAAAGGATACTTATACTCAATATTTGGAAAAGAAATAGTTCAAATTTCTAGGACACATAATGAGAAAAGAGGGCTTAGTAAATTTAATACTCACAAGACATTGAAGGCAATTGGGATAGAGGGAAACAGCAAATAACTTGCCGAAAAAGCTTCTGTAAATGAATGGCAGAGCGGAGAGTTGAAGAGTTAGTGAAAAGGTAAACCTAACTTAGAGCTACAAAGAATAGGAAGTTATAAGGAGAGGTATGACATATTGAAGAAATATCACTTAGAAACAAAATAGGTCATAATTTTGATTTTAAAATCAAAATAAAAAAGATGAACATAATTTATTATAAAGAAAATATCTAGAGAGTATATTAATAATCTGTCTACAATAAATAATTATCAGAAACATTTCTTTATAACACCTATGTTCATAAAAATATGTATTTTTTTTGCCATACAAAAATACATTGAATGTAAGCTTACCAGACAAGAAATCTGCTTCCAGCAGAATATCAATATGGTATAAATGGACGATCGTTTGATTTAATCCAATAATTTCTGTCAAATCATAAAATGATGCTCATTCTAAATGGGCATACTTCCAAACCCTTTCATGTTAATGAGGGTGTCCCTCAAGGCTCTCTATCCTAGGTCCTACACTTTTCCTGATATTCATCAATGATCTTCCTGACATAATCACTTCCTAAGTTGGCATCTACACAGATAACAACACCATCTCCCAATAAGAATCTGCTTGGGTTTACAAATTAGATCTAGCCTCTGCTCTTGGAATGGACCTCCAATCTGTGATGGATTGGGGTAAGAAATGGTTTGTAAATTCTAATGCTTCCAAAACAAAGCTGCTCTTCTTTAATCACCATAGAGAAGCTTTCCTACCTTCTATTAATATGGATAACACTAGTCTCCCCAAAAGTAATACACTTCATCTCTTCGGCCTCACTCTCTCAGCTGATCTTAAGTGGAATAAATACATTGAATCAATAGCTATATCTACTGCTAAGAAGGTTAGGTCATTATGCCAAGCCAAGAAGTTTTCCTCATCAGGATTCATCTTGCCCTTTGATAAATCAATGATTCGTCCATGCATTGAATACTGTTGTTATATCTGGTCAGATGGTTCTGCTGTTTATCTCGGGGATTCTCAACAAAATCCAAAGGAGAATCTGCAATGTAATTGGTCCTGATTTGGCTGCTTACCTTCAGCTACTTTCTCATCGACTGAGTGTGGCTTCCCTCTGTCTTTTCCACAAGTATTTTCACAGCTTCTGCTCAGACGAGCTTTATTCCCTGATGCCTTGCCCTCATCAATGTACTTGTGCAACTAGATTGGCAATTAGGTCCCATTCTTTTACCATCAAAATAGTCAAATGTAATTGCTAATTCTACTCTATCAGTTTCTTTCCTCACACTTCCCACCTATGGAACTCCCTTCCCTATGCTTGCTTCCCTGATAGCTACAATCTCCAAAAGTTTAAATGTAACATCAATTGCCATCTTCTATCTCTGCAATTCCCACCTCTCTCTTACCCTTTCTACAACATCAGCTGTACTGTTTTCTTTCCTATCCTTTGTCTTCTCTCATTGTAACCCCCTGTGCAACAGTGGCAGTATTGCTTTGCTTGATTAGATAAAAACAAAATTTTTTAAAATGGAAGTTCCATGCATTTACAGGTGGTATAAAATAATATTGTATAATTCACTTCCAACATTCAACATATACAAAATATTTAATACTCATTTAAACAAAGCTAACATGTTCAAAATTAAAATACGCACAGACACCATGATAAATACACATACTAACATTAACACCAATAAAAATGTGGTGTCCACACAACCAATCAAAATAAAGCAAACATAGAATTTAAGGATTGAAACTGACATAACACGAACACAAATATACATGTGATGTGAGAAAATTAAAATAAAATAATAGATAAAATATTAATTAAAAAATGAAGAATTTAATTTTTCCATAATGTAAAATGAAACTAAAAAGGGTTTCTGGTCACATATAAATTTCATGACGCCACTTCCAAAAAGGAGATGAACATTCTCTTCTCACTTCTTAACCATTGAGTTAAGACATGCTTGGTAGACATCTCAATGAAAGGGAGATTTGGCCACCCTCACTCAACCTCAAACTTGAGTTCAACCATTTTCTATACCTTTACATTGTTGTACCCATGTGCATCAATAAAGTCAAATACAACCCTCTATAATTTTCACACAATCAATGAAAATAAAACAAACATAGAATTTAAGAGTTGAAACAGATGTAACACATACAGCAATATACAGGGTACAATGGGTAAATTGTTGACATTTCATATTTTTTAATTTCACATGTGTGCATTATTTGTTTTCAATTTTGTTGACTGCACAGTATAGTATAGTCAGTTAGGCACTCTCTGTGAGAAAAAAATCACAATGATACAATTCACTCTGCCAAAAATTTGTAAACAGCCTGCCGCAATGCTTGGCATTCATGCCAGAAGCTGCAGTATGAACAGAGTGTTTTTGGTATCAATCTGAGGACAGTGCAGAGAATTTGGAAAGAGTTGGATGTTATATACAGTCAACATCATGGTTTTTGGAGTGAACTCTAGTGATGGTAACATTATGCCTCCATTCATTTTCCCACTGGGCCTCAGACTCGACACAGACGCGTATATCAAGTTCCTTGAGGAGGAAGTGCTCGTCTGAGTCAAGAGGGGAGCTGTTGGAAGACCCTATGTTGGCAACAGGATTCAACATCATACCAAACAAGCCAGAGGATCTAGTCATAGCTGTCAGACAATTTCTGCGACCATATCACCCTTTATATTTGGCTACCTAACTCGTCAGTCTACAAACCTCTTGATTATTTTATGTGGTGCACAGTTGAGCAAGAGATCAACAAAATTTCTTGTCATACCAAAGACGAACTGATGGCAAGGATTATGGCAGCATTCACCAACTTAAACAAGGAGGCCAACCAGAAGAGTTGCAGAAGATTCTGAAGTTGTCTGAAGACTGTGGTTGAAGCCAATGGCAATTTTATTGAATAAATTTGCTCTTTAGTATTTCAAAATATTTTATAATTTTGGTAAATATATCTGTTAAAATGAAATGCCAGTCTTATATTTATTTATGCATAATTTAGACAACAATTCATTCATTGCTTCATGTACATGTAATCCCCACGCAACCAATGAAAATGAAGCAAATGTAGAAATAAAGATTTGAAGCAAAGCTAACACCAATATACATGTGATGTTCACACAACCAATGAAAATTAGGCCCTGTTAGCTGAGGCTTAAAAATATGCCAACTGCACCTTCAGCGGGGATAAATCCCCACCCCCAGTGATGTGTCGTGGGTATGATGATAAATGAGAATGACAACTGTATTTGGCAGCATGGCCTCTCATTGAGAGGTTTTGAGGAGTGTGAAACCACCTCTTAATTACTTTTGTTTACAGGTCCACCATAACTCAGGGTAGTAGCACATGTTAGGGTCCCAGCTATAGGTAAATAGTTAACCCCAAAACTAGGGTTAAAGCATTATGAAACTACAAAGATAAATTTTTATAGTAAAAATTGCAGCAATACATTTTTAAAGGAAAAATAAATATTATAAGCACTACATCTGACTCTCGACAAAATCCTTTCTACAAAAATAAGTTAACGAAACCTGATTTACTCACTGATTTCTTACAAAGAAATAAATCTACAGTAAAAATTTTGTTGGCCTTAAATAACTCACTGAGGTTGATATATTGCAAAACAAAACAAACCAGTGAAAATGAAAGAGACATTGAATATATAAATTGAAACAGACATAACACTAACACCAATATACATGTGATGTTCACACAATCAATAAAAATTAAGCAAATATAGAATTTAAAAATGGAAATATAACTCAAAACCATTCCGCTCCCAAAATTTCTGATAAAGCTTAATAAATAATGAAACATGTCAGATTCATAAAGGTTTCCTACTTTTTCATTATTTTATCACAAACATCTCAGTGGGAAAAAAAACTGGCTGGTTACATTCAATGCCTTGAAAACCAAACTAGTTACATTCCATCATTAGTGATAGGGCCCAGAACTCTCACCAATGACAATGAATGGGTATTCCTTCAGGGAGGTCCCATGACTTGATCACTTATTGCGACTTAAACTCAACCCAGACATCAAGTGGAACTTTTACATATAATACATCGCTAAAGATACTGGAAAAATGGTTGATTCCTTGTACCACTCCAGTAGGTACCTGACTCCTGCTATTCCCTAACTTGACAAGAGCCAGATCAGGCCAAAAATGGAGAACTGTTGTCATATATTAACAAGAGCTGCCCAGTTTTTATTTTCCAGTCTTAATAAAGCCCAAAAGTGTTGCCACGTCCTTGTGGGTGACAAATTATTTTCTAGCCTACAACCCCTTCCTCACAGGTAAAATTTGACAAATCCTTTGCTGTTCTCTTGCTATATTTTTTTTTGTTTCACCAGTTCTAATCTTCACAGCTAAGATCTGTCATGCTGCACACACTGTAGTGAACCACCATCATTCCTTTTGTATTCCATTAGTGAGATTTAAGTTCCACTTGAGCAGCTTCTTTCCATGAACTGCTTCTTTGTGGAACCAATTCCCAAGAGGATGCTTCTCTGGTCACTACAATCTTAACCAGTTCAAATCTAGGGTTAACCATTATCTTCCCAACATATCCAGATAAACTGAGCATCTTAATCTGTAAACCCCTACTTGAGTGTCTCTCGGCCTTGTACAGGGTGAACATTATGTAAAAACACAAAGAATACATTTTTTGTTTTTAATTGTTTCACAACAAGCAAGGCATTCCACTGCCACTATTGCGCTTGGGGCTACATAGGGGAAGGTAAATAGAAAGAGTGGTTAGATATAGGAAATGTCAGAAGGTGGGTAATAGGTAGTTGGGAGGATGGGAAGAGTGTTTGAAAGAATGGAAGTGAGTTATTGTGTTAGGAGGTGTCTATTGACCTTACATTTAAACTCCTGGAGATTGTAGCCATCGGGGAAGCATTCATGTGGAAGGGAATTCCACATTCGGGAAGTATGAGAAAAGAAACTGTTGGAGTAGAAGTTGTGGGTGCATTTTATCAGTTTCATTGTAAAAGGGTGGGATCTAGTTGCTAATCTAGTATCTCGTGCAAATTCAAACCTAGGGGGCACCAGTGATCTAAGTACATCGGAGCAGAAGCCATGGGAGTATTTATAGAAGAGACACAGGGAAGCCATATCACGCCGGTGAGAGAGAGACTGCAGGCGGTCTGCCAAGTCAGTATCGATCACATTACAGACCCTCCACTGTACCTTGTCGAGAAGCCCAAGGAGAATAGCAGGGACACCTGACCAGATATGGCAGCAGTATTCAATGCACGGGCGGATGGTAGATTTATAAATGTGCAGGATAGATTCAGACGGAAAAAGCCTCCGGGCCCTGCACAGAGAACCGACTTTCATAGCAGCGGATTTAGCAATGGATTCGATATAGTCATTCCACTTGAGGTCCGCTGAAAGTGTGAGACCAAGGAGGCGCAGTGTTTTACTCTCTGGGAGGCAAGCCTGGTCCATGCTAATGGGAGGTAGGTGCGGTTGTCTATGATGGTTAATTGATAGTAGCTTCGTTTTAGAAGCATTAAAATTTACGAGCCATTTCTTACCCCAGTCCACTACGGATTGGAGGTCCTTTCCAAGCTCAGCTGCAAGGTTAGATTTGTCACCCACACCAGATTTTTGATCGAGGTGAGAGTAAACTGTGGTGTCATCGGCGTACATACCTACTTATGGTATCGGGGAGATCATTAATGTAGATCAGAAAGAGCGTAGGACCTAGGATAGAGCCTTGAGTGACACCCACGTTCGTATGGTAGCTCTGGGAGGTATGTCCGTTTAATACCACTTTCAATGTGCGGTTAGATAGGAATGACTGGATTAGTTCAAACAATTGTCCAGCTATACCATAGCTCCGCAGTTTGCATAAAACGCCAGCATGCCAAACTCTGTCGAACGCTTTAGAGATATCCAAGGCGACGGTTCGGGCTTCGCCATTCCTGTCGAGTGCCTGGTATATATACTCGGTGATGGTCGTTAGCATATCGGCAGTAGACCTGGTGAAGCGGAAACCATACTGCTTGTCCAAGAGAAGCCTGTGTTCTGTGAGATGCTGAACGAGCTCAGCATTGATAATGGCCTCGAACACTTTGCCAAAGATCGGAAGAAGGCTGATAGGGCGGTAATTTGTGGGGTCCGAGGGTTCTCCAGAGTTTTTGAATATAGGAACTACAGAGGAAGATTTCCAACAGACAGGAAAGCAGAGAGGCAGAAGTTGTAGAGCTTAGAAAGGACAGAGGAGAGTTCAGGGGCACATTTCTTTAAGACTATGATTGGGATTCCGTCCCCTCCGCTCGCTTTGTGGGGGTCAAGTTTTGAGATTATCTTAGAGACAAGCGAGGGTGTAATGTGGATGTCATTCAGTTGAGCCTCAGTTCTAGGTGAGAAGTCGGGTGTAAAAACCCCAGACGAGTTCAGACTCGAATTGTTCAAGAATCTCCGTGCAAAGCATTCAGCCTTGTCCGCTGAGGAGGTGAGGACCTCAAAATTAGTGGAGGTATTGTGGACTTGCTCTTGTTAAGTACTCTTTTACAGAGTCGCCAGTAGTCTTTGGCGCTGAACTTAGTGGATGCTATACGTTGTTTCATTCTGGCAGCAAACAATGTCTTAGCTTCATTAAGTATATTTTTACACTTATTACGAGCTGAAGTGAAAAGGCACCTGTTTTGGTCCAACGAGTAGCTACGGTATAGTCGGAAGAAATGATTCTGGTGGGCAATGGCGGCTGGGTAAGCGGGTGAGAACCATGGAGATGAATGAGACTTAAGCAGAAATTTCCTGGCAGGGATGACGGCATCAATGCCATCCTTAGCCCAGGAGGAGACCTCGGATGCACATTCTTCGATGGGAAGACTAAAAACGTTGTTCCATGGGACATCACAGAGGAAGTCTTGGAACGAATCCCAGTCTGCCCTTTGGTAGCAGTGGGATATTTTACTGGTCTGGGTTTCTTGAGTCGGGTGGGAGAGGAATGAAATGTTGACGGAAACTACGGTGTGGTCAGAGTTCCCAAGTGGGCAGAGTTGTTTGGTAGTGCAAGAGTCTGGGATGGAAGTGATGCAGAGGTCTAGTAGTGAGTCCCTTCCATTGGGGTTGTTGGAGAAATGCGTGGGGAAGTCCACCACTTGCGTGAGGGATTGGATGATTGAAAAATTTATGGTGTGGACACCAGCAGGGTCAGTGACAGAGTTCTCCAGCCACTTGGTGTGGTGGGCGTTAAAGTCAACAAACACAAATATGTGGGCAGAGGGATGGGAAGAAATGGCTTTGTCGACATTGTCAGAGATGCTGTCAAGTAACAAACAGTCAGAGGAGGAAGGTGAGCGGTAGAGAAAGAAGAGATAGCTGATCAAGCTTAGAAGTGAGAGACGGAAGCACATGAAAGAATGATCTAGGGATTCAAGAGATGTCACCCTAGCTAGGGGAAGGTGTTCACTGACATACACCAAGCCCATGCATATGAACATTGGAGTTCTTCCTGAAGAGGGGAAGATAGCCAGGAACGTAGAACTCAGAAGAGGGGATAGAAGGGTTAAGGTTAGTTTCGCATAAGGCTAAGATATCAGGTGAGTTGGTGTGAAGGAATGAATCTACGCTGAGGAAGTTAGTGTGGATACCACATATGTTAGTGAAAGAGATGCAGACTGGTTTGGGCATTTTCAGACTAGCTGGTTTAGTTTTGCTATTATGTTTGCTTTTTTCCATAGTGATTCAGTTGAGGAGAGGTCTTAGAGTAGAATCAGTCGGTCACTTGTTTGCAGCATATGAAGGATGGAGACTGGTGCGGCCTACAACATAATGTGGCCTCAGGGTTGCCCACAGAACGTTCATGCAGGGACGCCCTTCCATGCACGATATGGCACTACAAGAACCCCGGTATTATTCAACTGTTGATCAGAGCAGCCTCTCAAGATGCTACGCAAGAGTTCGGGCTCCTAACTACCAGTCAGAAGCAGCAACCAGGAAATTGCTAACTCGGTACCCTCAGGATGTAAAGGCCTTGCCACCATACTCCGTAACTGCAAAGAGCTTCCAGCTGAACTAACACTAAGACCAAAGAAGAGGGATGAACCGGGAACCACTTCCTGAACAAGAAACAAGGTGATCACCTCTACTCTTGTTCAAAAGAAGGGGGTGGAGTGTGAGACCGGGCGATAGTAGGAACTATCTACTCCAATTAAAAAAAAAAGAAAAGAAAAAAATAAACAGGAAAGTAACTGAAGTTTACTAAGTTTTAACTTAGTATAAGTCGAAAAGAACCTTAGATAGCAAAATCATTTATACAAACGACTTAAGTTAGTGACAAAAGAACAAATAAAAACAAATAAAATAAACAAAGAGGAAACCAAAAAGTATTAAAAATTAATTATTAAAATTCAAAGAAAAACAAACTCATTTCCGTTTACTTACCACAAGCAGGTAACACACAGAAAAGTTGATTCAAAATAAATTTCTGGGGACAGAAATACAATGCATGTATATTGTATTTGGACAGCAATTATTCTTCCCAAAAAGTTTTATTAAAAAAGAATAGATATCTTATCCTTATTAAATTCATAATTTTATAATTATATAAATTTATAGTAATACAAATACAGTATTTCCTTGCTATTTCACAGTTCACCTTTTGTGGTTTTGCCGTATCATGGGCTTTTAAATATATATATATATATATATATATATATATATATATATATAATTTAATATTGTGTAATTTAGAAAAAATTTGTGGAATATACATATAAAGTCAAAAATCATCAAACTTTGTTGATGAAGTTTTGGAAAGGATGAAAACAAAAAGGAAATTAATATTGAGCATCAGGAAGAGACAATTAAAGTTCCTGGGATGTGCAATAAGGAAGTGGGGCTTGGAGAACCTGATAATAACAGGCCAGATAGTGAGGAAAAAGAGAGAGGAAAGCAGCAAATAACATATTTGAAGAGCCTGAGCAGATGGATGACAGAACAGGGGTTGCATGGTGTTATAGGAGAAAGTGTGCTAAGAGCCACCAGGAATAGGGAGACATGGAAGGCCATGATCTCCTATGTCCTGAAAATACAAGGCACATAGAAGAAGAATAGTAAAATAGGTATTTTCTTGTTAGAAAAGGAAAACAGTTAAAAAATTTAAAAAGAAAACATAAAACACATAAATTATAAAGCATATTGCACCATTTTACAAAAAAACATATGCACTCATGGCCATATCTGACTACCAGGCACACCGGGCATGGGTCCAGGCTGATCCGTGCAATCATAGTGAAAATCCAAGCAAGGAAAAATGTCTTCGTCAGAAATCAAACTAAACAATTCACGAAAGAAAGAAAGAAAGAAAGAAAGAAAGAAAGAAAGGAAAAAGAAGAAACATCTGAATGAACGCAGTAAAAATCTGTTTATTTATTAATTTTGGGAGAAAAGACTGGTTATACTCCGAAAGTCCGAACCTGATTTCCAGCTTTTGTTCATGTTCTGTGCCTAATTTCCATTGGAATAACCGAAAAAATCTGCAAAAATCATAGTTTCTGGAAACAGATGACACTGATGACATCATCACATTGTCAATTAATAAATCCAGGCAATTTTCTCTGTGCCCGGTGTTTTTTTAGCATCAGCTACAGCCCTGTACGCACTGAAAGTATTTCTGTAGCTGGCGAATGTAATGGGTCTCGTTTTTGGTCTCTACATACAAGAAACTGAACATGACTTACCGTAATGTTTAACTGTTTATGAATCTTACTAAATTTTTATATAGCGAAGGAAGTTTTTGTAACTTATGTGCCTTTTTCACATTTCTCAAATATACAAGGTTATATAACTTAGGTTTTTTTAACAATATGTGCATACAGTATTTTACAAGTGTGCATGGTTATGTGCAACAGTTATTATAATATAAAAGTCTTTATACATGAAATACTATATAAGTGTGTGGGGAAGAATAATACAGTTAGAGGTTAGGTTAATATTAGTATGGGGTGGGTTTATATCGGCTTAAAATATACCTAAATAATAAAATAAATATTGCATCCATACTTCATGGTTTTTTGCGTTTCGCAGGAGGTTTCGAAATACATTAATTGTGAAAAGGAATGGAACACTGTGTATATCTATATATACAAACTCCAAATTTAACTGGAGTATAAATTCTAGTTGAATTGATTGCATTCACTTATGTTCAAACGCCTTTGAGAAAGGGATTAATCCATCTCTTCTCCCTCCAGCTATGGGTTAAATAACAGGACAGATTGGGTTCTATAGTCTTGGTTGGCAATCAGTATACCACAGTAAGTAATGGCAACTTACTGTGGGAAAATATTCTGCCCTGTCAGTCATGTCTCTGTGGAGACATGATTGCCCAAGCATCTATCACATATGGCACTTACCTGATATATACAATTAAATATACAACAGACTTTATTATAATAAAGAGGATATAAATATATTCTTCTCTACTCAATGACATTATTATTGCAAAAAATAAAATAATAAGGCACTGTTAAAGAGCAAACACACGACAAGAGCTTTCATAACTGGTAATAAAGTTTAATAACTAGTAGTAAAGCGAATGAACTGAACCGACGCTGCCTCACTATTGGCTCTCTAATGAACTGAGCCATTGACTCACTATTGTTCTCCTCTCCATGAGCATGATGGTAGGAAAATATATATATATATATATATACAAATAAATACACAACAATCTTTATTATAATGAAGAGGATTCTTTTAACGAAGTAAATAGAATTTAAAACCTGAAATATAACCTGGAACTATTCCACTCCCAAAGGAATTTTTTATAAATTTGTTATATTTGCCAATTTATTTACAAATAAACAGAGAAACATGTCAAATTTATAAAGAATACTTGCAGAAGTGTATGTTAATATGCACTTATATAATACTTTCATAAGTGTATATATTGTTAGGAAAAATTTACCACATTTTTTACATTCCTTTTGAGTTATTTGTAAACTATGTATGAAAAAAATCTTTCAAATATGAAAAATACAAAAAAAATGTGCTTTTTGCTTTGGAATATCATATTACCATTAATTGATTCTACCCGCCCCCTCCTCCAAAGAAAACCATAAAACAAAATTTTTAATAATTAAAATTCTGAGAAAAAACATTTTCTTTATCAATTTTTGATGAGTCTTTTTTATCTTATTCTTTCTTTTAATCACAGCTTTTTATAATTGAATATTATTGCATTATTAAAGTGGAATAAAAACAAAATTCAATTTAGCAAAAATCTTTTATGCCAACTCAATAACAAAGTGTTACAATCTTGATAAATTGTTGCTATAGTAATAACAAAGCTGAAGATATTACATTATTTACACTATTTAAACTGTTATCCTTATCTTTATTGTCATGTTTACAACATTTCAACTGTTGCAAGCTTTGGTCTTCTTCAGGTGCTAGGAATTTTTAACCAAATCTTTTATTTCAATCACTGGGGTATATCATTCTCATTCCATGTGTGATGCCATTTTCAGATGCCATGTAGTTATCTCCCTTTAACTCAACTCTTTAAGTTATTTGTTCACTACTGCTATAGACAGTTGGTTAGTTCCAGTGACTTTGGGTCAAGCCACTGGAACTAACCAATGCCTATATCCATCAGGCTATGTGTCATTGTAAACAATGTAAATACTACCTCATCTCAGAAGCATAGACAAATAATGAAGATATTAGTCCAACTGTAAATAATGTAAACAAATAGTAAATTGATAATCTAATTAAATTCAATTAAATCACACAATTATATTGCCATATACATTTTATTTTATTAAAAAAAGAAACTTACTGAATAAATATACACATTATACATAGATTTGATTATCAATTATCAACACTTTAACTAAACTAGTGGACTGTTACTTTGAGAGGCTTACAGCCATATCATGTTGAAACATTGTACAATCACTAAAGTTAAGGCATCATTGAACCTGGTCAGTACATAGCTGGGTTTCTACTGAGGAATACCAGCTGCTGTAAGCGTGGACATGTGGGTAGTGTAATGGATAATGGCTCTGAATTGGAAATCAGAGAGCAGAGTTCCAATTCCAGTCAGGTTAGTGATATTAACTTATTATCAAATACCATTTGAAAAGTATGAATCCACCTCTCTTCTTTCTCTTTGTAGTGGTAGAATATTTATTAGTAACTTATCATTATCCGCAAAAATTCTTAATCTAAAAAATATTTCTAGCTTTAAATAGCCTGCAAAAGATTGATAAGACATAAAAACGAATTAATCATTCGATTTGAGGAAATATAAATTCATATATAAAATATTTATATCAGATCAATGAGTGCAGCATGGTAACATGTAACCCAGTACTGTCTGCTGTATTGTCGAGTCATCAGTGATTAAACTGGTTCCTGCACCAGGTTTTTCTTGTGATGAGGGTGACTAGAAATTCAGCAGGATTAGGATCAACGACAATCTAACACAATGGGGCAAACTGAGCTCCATAGCTATATATGCAGCCAGTGCTGTGAGACACAGCATTGCCAGATGGAGAGCTTCCTATACTGAAGTCAACAGCCAGGGTGGAGGATTGCTGCTCCCTAATAGATGGAATCAACAGCCATGACTTCATGATCAGAGTGAGCTTTCAGGTTGGAGGGCATTGGCTATGATTTAATCTGAAGAGGGAAGGTATCCGACAGGTCTACTTGCCCCGGACACACAGATATGCTTTGTCATATTTTTGTTCCAGTTTTTTGTTAATATTTTGAAATTCTAAGTGTATATTTTTTATATTTTAAAGCTGTTAACAGTAAAATAATTTCCTAGTTCATTGAAGTGTTTTCCCACAACCTAAAAATGTTTGATTTTAGTAAAAATTTGGACTGCTATATTTTAATGTGTGGTGTGGTGCAGTGGATATCGCCTTGGAACGAGAGTCGAGTTTGAATTCCAGTTGAATTCGTTGCATTCACTTACGTGCAAATTTGGCAAATAGTATCCCTTGGGAAAGATATTAATCCGTCTCTTCCCTCCAGTTATGGATTAAATAACAGGACAGATTGGGTTCTATAGCCTTGGCTGGCAACCAATCTACCACAGAAAGTAATGGCAACCTACTGCGGGATAATCTCAGTCCAGTCCAGTCAGTCATGTCCTTTTCGAGACATTATTGCGCAAGAGTGTGCATTACGTAATAGCACTTAACTGAAAACCTAAATTGATTTTTTTTATGATTACTCCATTTTCTTAGAAGAAGCATTATCAAATTATTCACTTTCACTCGTATTTTTCTTTCGTCTTCATTTCAGACGATTGCTTTTTGAACGGTCCAAAAAATAAAATGAACGGAGAATGACAAAAAGAACGACTTATGAAAAATACATGATAAAATAAAGTTGTTTTTTTTTTGTCTTACTGTATATATTTTCCGTTAATAAAAATCACATTAACATTTTAACTCCTTTTTCTTGCTTGTTTGTTTATTTTAACTTAAAGTAATAAAAAACACTTTAAAAATTAATGATAAAGTTGAATGGACGAGTCCAGAAATTGTCTTTCTTTTTAAGGGGGGAAAGCGTTTCTGGTCATGACGGTTTGTTCCAATTTAAATCTTGGTAATGAGGATGTTTTGGTTATTATTGACTGATCTTAATGTAAAATAAAAATATTTTTGGTTTGGTGTTTTTTTCTCCTTTTTTTTTTAATCATTAGTTTTCACCAAATCTTCTTGGACTCAAAAATATCGAGATAAAGTGATGAAAAGACACATTGAAAATGGTATTAACGACAAAACAAGTAAAACGCCTGAAAGCACAGCAAAACGACAAAAATGTCTACCAGACAGCGAAACGAAATCATTTCACAATATCAAATTGTCAAAAGATTCTGGTAAGGTTTTAATTTCACAAAATATTTCATCGTAAAATCATCATTATTTATTAACATGAGAAAACAATGACATAATTATTTGCAAAATTTATCAATGATAGTAAGTAGTATGGAATTCAATAATTCATTGACCGAAACAAAAAAGAAATTTTAATTAATATTTTCCTTATTATTCAATAATTCATTGACCGAAACAAAAAAGAAATTTTAATTAATATTTTCCTATATTATTCAATAATTCATTGACCGAAACAAAAAAAGAAATTTTAATTAATATTTTCCTATTCAATAATTCATTGACCGAAACAAAAAAGAAATTTTGATTAATATTTTCCTATATTATTCAATAATTCATTGACCGAAACAAACAAGAAATTTTAATTAATATTTTCCTATATTATTCAATAATTCATTGACCGAAACAAAAAAGAAATTTTAATTAATATTTTCCTATATTATTCAATAATTCATTGACCGAAACAAAAAAGAAATTTTAATTAATATTTTCCTATTCAATAATTCATTGACCGAAACAAAAAAGAAATTTTAATTAATATTTTCCTATATTATTCAATAATTCATTGACCGAAACAAACAAGAACTTTTAATTAATATTTTCCTATATTATTCAATAATTCATTGACCGAAACAAAAAAGAAATTTTAATTAATATTTTCCTATTCAATAATTCATTGACCGAAACAAACAAGAACTTTTAATTAATATTTTCCTATATTATTCAATAATTCATTGACCGAAACAAACAAGAACTTTTAATTAATATTTTCCTATATTATTCAATAATTCATTGACCGAAACAAAAAAGAAATTTTAATTAATATTTTCCTATTCAATAATTCATTGACCGAAACAAAAAAGAAATTTTAATTAATATTTTCCTATATTATTCAATAATTCATTGACCGAAACAAAATATGAAACTTTAATATTTTCCTATATTATTAATTATTTATTGTCGTGTAAATTTCAGTAATGAAAAATATCGGCAACAATTTTGTTATAATTTGTTTTCGATAATGTAAGTAAATTTCAATGAGAAAAAAAAATGAAAATCGAAAAAACTTTGCTTGTTAATGCGGTCAAGTAATTAAAAAGTAAAACTCTTTTTATTATTTTTCTTTTTTGTTTCATTGATTATCCAGAAAATCGTACTTCAGTTTAGATTTAAAAACATCAGATTTCATTATAAACGTGAACTCAGCAACGATTTGTTGAGATTTATTCAGCTCCAGGTCACAAATTAAATATAGGATCGAACTCGCAAAATATCCTTTGTTGCGTTGGCAATTTTGGCAACCGGCTCTAGAAATATAATTTTCACTCCATTTTTCTTTATTATTGTTGTAGAAGCGTTAAGAAACAGATTTTTTTAAAAACAATTTGAGAGGAATGTTTTAATAAATTGAAGTTATGAAAATTAAATTTAATGATATCGTACGTACCAAAGTTATGATTGATTTATTATTTACAAGCTTCCACATCCATATTTTTAGAAGCAAAAGAAAGTCTCTTAGCAGAGAATCTGTTTCACTAATTTTAAGACAGGGAAATGAATTTAGTTTCAAAAGCCTGCTTGTTAGTCTTTTTTTTTGGGAAATATATTTTGAAATATTTTTTTTCTATTTAATTTATTGATTCTTTATTCATTTATCGATTTGCTACAATGTTTTAATTCTGCTGCTAAGACAAGAATGTTTGCATTTGCATAAAATCTCCAAAAATCTCCAGTTTTTCCATTTGGCTCTATCCTGCTCAAGATGTTTGGTCCCCACCAGTATAAAGAAAGTGCATTATTTTTTTTACACGCGCGCGCGCACACACTGTATTTACTAGCCTTCCCACGCAAGGCCGGATGTGACACATGGTCATTTTATAGTGGGTATTCCCGGCCATATAGCCGGGCCAAAAAAAATGTCTGTCTATTTTTACCGAGTTGTGGTTCTACCCTTCGGAGGAACCACGACTGGGTTTGAGCTCTCTGCTCGGAAGCAGAGTAGCGCCCTCTACCCGAAGACAGAGTGCTGACAGTGTCATAGCATCGTCAGACGCACACACACACACACACACACACGTTGCTTAACTTCAGTGATTGCATGAGAACTGGTGTTTCAGCATGATGTGACCCTAAGCCAAAACTTTTATCTGGTCTTAAATAGGCATAGTGGTTGAAGGGCTACTAATAAAAAAAAAAACTTCTGAGCACTTTCAGCTTTCATAAAAATTAAATAATAATAAAAAAAAGTTAAAGAACTTTTGATGATATTTAACAAAACTTGCATAAATCCTTATGAATTGTAGAGTATATCAGCAAAACAATACCTAGTTTGTGTTATTTTTCCCCCCAGTTTCTGTCATTACATGAATTTTATTTACTAATATTTATTCTTGACTGTGTTTATAAAATGCACCATATATCTAACCTATTCTTCTAGTACTTAAAATAGTAAAATAATGTGGTGACTAAAATGAAGTAAGAAAAACAGTTGGTCTTGTATTAATTTACCCTAACTTTTGTGACTTTAACATTTTTATTTCCTGGAAATCATCTATTAATTTGTTATTTGCTATCTACTATTATAACAATAAATCATAAATACTTCCAGAACACGTACATTTGTAACCCATAGTCATATAGAAAAACCCATAACAAAAAGGAAAACATTTTGAAGAATATTTACTATGAGAAAATATTATCTTGTGTTATTCTTGTATGTGACCAAGTGTTGTCATTGAAGAGAACATTTTTCCTATTGTCAAGCAGCAGGGTGCTTTTTGCCTAAACTTTTATGAACTCATTGCAGCTGCTGGACATATAAATGTGCATCTAGTATTTCATTGCATTTTAAGAACTCTAAATGAATAATTGTTCTAAGTATGACATTAAACTGCTTAGGCTGGGTAAGAGACTTTAGCTTTGAATAGCAACTTGTCTAAGAGAAGGAAATCTCTGAAATAAAAACCTCTACATCTACTGTGTAGAAAAAGGTAAGCTGAACTCTTTAACCTTGGTAGGTAATCTTTCTAGAGATGGTGTCTCAATAAAAACACTGAGTTTCCAGTTTCCTAAACCGGTTGATGTTAGTAAGGGCATACAGCTGTAAAACTTGCGCCAATATTTCATGATGGTTCAATTACATATGATAAGTAGACCATGTAAAACATGAACCCAGCTTATCAAAGACAATTGAAAGAAATTGAGATTACAACCAGGCCTTACACAAAATCAGGTGTCCTGGAAAAGAACCATCAAGAAAACCTCGTCCAACACATGCTAGCATGGAAACAGACATTAAATGATGATGATGAGGATCTCACGCACACACACACAAACACACAGCATTACCTTTCATCTATGGAGTTTAGCTTTTGGGGTCCTTGTCAATCTTTTTGCAATGAACATTGTCATATGTTAGTGTATTCCAAATTTATTGTCACATATAATTATTAGTTAGGATGATATATTTGTTATTAAAATTTGTTTGCAAAAGCAGAAATTATTATTGGCTCCACCTAATATATCTAATGTCTTAATGAGGACTTAGTTACCAGCAGTTTACAGAGACTTGACTCAAAATCTGATGATTCTGCAGCTGAATGTCAAGGTGAGTTATGCCAGACTTTTGTATTTTAATTTTGTTGGAGTGTGTTTCACTTGAATAAGTCTTGATGTCTGTAAATTATAACCATGAAGGTGAGCTTACTTTGTCTGAGGAACAAAAATTCTTTTCACAATCCTAATCATCCTACAGACCAGTCAAAATGCCTTGGACCAGGTAGAAATTTTAATAACTAAAGCTATATCTATGTTTTAGTTTAAACATAGTAATATATTGGCTATATTTTTGGATGTACATTGTAGTACAGTGGATATCAGCTTGGAATGAGAAATCAGAGCCAAGTTTGAATTTCATTTGAATTTGTTGCATTTACTTATGTGCAAATACCCTTAGGAAATGTATTAATCTGTTGCTTTTCCCTCAGCTATGGGCTAAATAGCAGGACAGATTGGGTTCTATAGCCTTGGTTGACAACCAGTTTACCACAGAAAGTAATGGCAACCTACTGTGAGAAGATCTTCAGCCCTGTAAGTCATGTCTCAAAAGAGACATGATCACACAAGTGTGTATCATGTATGGCACTTAACTTCATTTTACTCTTGGAATTGTTATATGAAACTATAATTTCCCTAATGTAAACTCCAAGTTAGTCTTAAGAGACTAACTTGGAGTTTACATTAGGGAAATTATAGTTAGGCATAATAATGAATCTGGCCAGAATGCAATTTTGCATAAAAAAATGTTTTCTTTCTTTTTCTTTCCTTTTTTTTTTTTTTTTTCTTTTTTCAACTTTCACTGAGTATATTGTTCATCTACACATTCTGGGACACATTGGTGTAATGGTTAGCTTTTGAGCCAACTTTGATCTTCAGAAATTTAAAAGTAATGTCAATTGTTATCTTGTGCCTTAATACCTGTTCTTTTATTGTATTGTTCTTTCTCTTTAATGTTTTATTTTTCTCATTCTTTCACATTCTGTAACCCCTTTTATCTTAGTGGTTTTATTGCCTTTCTTGGGGTGAAATAAAGGAAAAAATAGATTAAATCATTCCTCAACTTTCCTGATAAATATAACTAGCCTGTCACCACAAAAAAGAAAATTTTCTAATGTTTAATCCTTTATTATTTGACAGTCTGAATTCCAATTGAAGCTGCTTAAGTTCACTTAGCATTAATGTATTTTGGCATGAATTCAAATTCCTGTATTTTGTCTCCATGAGAGATACTTTGACAAAACACATATTCCTTTTAACATGCCACAACTGTTATGGATGAGTGAGTATTTGAATAAACTAATAGCTATCTTTTTTTTTTTTTCAGTAAGACACATTTCACCTCAAAATTCCATGTTAAAATTTACTTGCATCCTATATGCCAAAGATATAAACAAGAGTGATAAGCACAATTTCTGAGGGGAAAAAACATTAAAAATGACTAAATTTTAAAAAATAATCTCTATGAATGATGATTTTAAAATCTATTTAAATTTAAAATTTTTAAATTTATGTTTTTATTAATTTAATAGAAATTAGCATATATTTACATTCAATATGAATATATATATATTCATCTGCAGGCAGTCCTGTTTTGCTGTATCACAGCTCACCAGTACGGCTAGACATTCGATTGCTTCCAGCCAGGATTGAAACCTAACTGATTTGACATCAGTCAGAGAATTTACCTCTAAGCTACTGGTGCATGACAGAGGAAGGCAGATTTTAGCATATTTCTCCAGAGTGCTCAATCACTGGGCAAGAGCGTAAATAGTTGTCTGCAGATAGTTTTATATATATATATATATATATATATATATAACACTGGCCAAATAGTGGTTGGTTAAAAAAAAGTGCTCAATGCACAACCAACACAAATGAACTAAATATGCAGAGCTAACAATATGTTGAAAAACAGAATACACCACTTACAACAGCAAGTAAGTGGTGTGTGTTCTGTTCGTTAACATATATATATATATATATATATATATATATATATATATAGCACATAATTAATTTAAATAATCATTTAAAAATAATTTCTATGAATATGTTGCAGATCAGAGAAGACAAGGACTATTCATTTCTACAAATATAATTTTTAAAGCAAAGAAGATTCCACAGGATAATAGTTTAGATTTTATTTGTCATACATGTTGGTGTTATTAGTTTCTAAACTCAAAGCCTACTTATGAAAACTAAAACTGGATAAAGAAAAAGACCAACAATTACTCAGCTGTGCTTGTGGGTGGAGAATTCAGTGGGGAAAATACCAAGTGATAAGAGAAAGAAATGTTGTATCAGTAACACTCTTGACTAATACTGAGGATTACACTCTCTTTGATCATAATATTGGATTTAAAAATGCAAGTGAAAGCAATGAGGGTTTGTAGATTGGACCTTTTTTATTTTATAGTATTTTCTTATTTTAATGTTTTGAGCAATACATTTTTTTTTTAAAATCATTTTAATCATTTTTAAAGTATCAGATGGAATTTTTCTTCAATAAAAACTTTTCAAAATCTTGTCTTCAAAGTAAGAGTGTATATTCCAAAAAATATGATATTAAGGATCCCAGCAGGCAGTAGTATTCTTCTATGTCACATTCAGGGTCAGATTATTCTTTCGACTTGTATAGGGTGCAGTCTAAGGCTGAGAAAAGAACTATTCTTACAATTCAAAATTTTTTGCTTTAGATAATCCACAAAGGGTTGATAAGCCTTAAAAAACAAATCGATTAATCAATCTTAAGACATTTGTCACCAACTGTGACTGCCATATGCAAGGGCAGGTTATGCTTTAGACAAATACAAGTGACAGCCCAGGACTCTTCAAGCTTTTAGGAAGCAATGATTTTAAATTTTCTAGATGTAATAATTTTTAAATAGTTTCATAAACTGAAATGATATCACTATGACATTCATATTTATTTGACTTTGCAGGATTTGAAGTAAGAAAAAGAATGTTTTATTGTCATTGTGTTTCAAGTAGATAAGGTTTGATTTTAGTTCAGAATGTTTCAATCTGAGAGATTTTTATAAGGTAGTGATTTTGACTGAAATGATATCAATATGCCAAACTCCTATTTATTTTGATTGTTTTATTGCTATAATGCTGGTTATAAAAATTTGTTTTACTATAGTTATGTTGAAATATATGCTAATTTGATTTACAATAAATAGTAATATTTTTTAAAGCATATTTTGTTGACAAACAAAAGATAACTATTCTAGTTTATTTAAAGAATTTGCAATAAGTTCACTTCAAGCTATGCAATTGTTGCTAAAATATATCACGAATAAAAAAACAAAAAACAAAAAAAATTCAAGGTGGATGCAAACAAGTTAAATAATGGCTCTATCTTAGAAGTTCCCATAATTTTATTAGCCTAGAGGCTCCAAAAGGTCATAATTCAGCCCTGGTCACATACATTCAGAACATGGGTGATCATGGCTCTCTACAACTTTCTATCCTTTATAGCTCTAAGCAATGTTTCTCTCCTTACTATCCTTTCCAGTTCCTGTTCTGGCATTCATTTACACAAGATCATTAGGTAGGTTACTTGCTGTATCCCTTTGTCTCTCTTGTGAGTGTCAGATTCTCCAAGTCCTCTTTCCTCATTATGTATCCTAGAAATTTCAACTGTCTCTTTATAAACATCTGACAGCAAGACCTCTTATCAAAAGATTGAAGGTTTTGAGAAGCATTAAACTACCTCTTTAATTACTTTTGTTTTCAGGTCTACCCTGACCTGGAGTGGTAACACCTGTTAGGGTCCCAGCTATGGGCAAATAGTGAACCTCAAAACAAAAAGAACACCATGAAAGTATAAAAATATTTTTATAGTAAAAACAAAAGAAAACTAACAATACCTATTTAAAGTAAGATGACCAATAATACATTTTATAATACAGTTACCAACATTACATTTTATCTGTAGTTGAAAGTATACAATTTCATTCAAAATATATTTAGTTGAAGCCATAAAATTATGTTCAAAATATTTAGATTTTTGGATTAAATAACCTATAGAGATTAATATGCTACTAAACAAAATCAACCAATCAAGATGAAATAACTTTTTCGTGACATGAGTGTCAAAAGGATGTTTTTTTTTTCCTTGACACCACGACTAATTTAACTAACTTCACTGCTTGGTAATGTCTTTTTTATTATTATTATTTTTTTTTTTTATAATCATTTCACCCCAAGCAAGGCAGTACTGCCACTGGTGCACAGTGGGTTATATAAGAGGTGAATGAGGAAAAAGAAGAACAAGTTACAGGAGTTGTCAGAGAATGACTAAGAGAAAGATAAAAACACTGATGTGAAGGGAGCGATATAAGAGTAGAGTAGAAAGGGAGAAGAACATTAAACAAGGTTTGTCAGGGAAAGGATGCAAGTTAAAGAGATAATAGATGGCAATTGACATTGCATTTTAATTCTTGGAGATTGTAGCCATCAGGGAAGCAAGTATACAAAAGTGAATTCCACAGGCGGGAAGTGCGAGAAAAGAAGCTGTGGAGTAGAAGTTGCAGTTACATTTGATCGGTTTCACTGTAAAAGGGTGGGACCTAGTCATTAGTCTAATATCTCGAGTAAATTCATGCAGAGGGGGATCCAGGGAGCTAAGCTCGTTGGAGCAGAAGCCATGAAAGTATTTGTAGAAGAGAGAAAGGGAGGCACATTATATTGGTGAGAAAGTAACTGGAGCTGAGCTACCAGGTTGTGATCGATTACACTGCAGATTCTCCATTATTTTTTAAAATGTTTATTGTTTTAAAAGCTAAACATATGAAAGTGAATTTATACATTTGTTCTTGAAAATTTACAACAAAAATAACACTATTACATTGTTTATTGGAATAGTTGGCAAAACATCAGATTCAAACTTCATAAAATGGTAAATAAGGATTTCCTTATAGGTGTATAGTTTGAATGAAGAAAAGAAAATGGAATGTCACTTACCTTGTGGTGGTGGAGAAGTGGCAACAGGTGGCGATTTCTTTTTTAGAAAGATTGTGAAAAGAGAGAAGGATTATGGGAAGGAATAAAAGCAATAAAGCTTGACTGAAAATGTGAGTCGGGTGATTTTGTTTGGTCGTTTTGTACATGAAAGGCTGCTTGAGAAGAAGATATAAGAGTAAGGAAGGACAATAAAGATCCTGGGAGAAGTTTTTTTTATTTTTTGAACTACAAGTTGGTTCACATATTTTAATATTTTAGTAAATGTTTATAAATTTATGAATAAAAAATTGTTTTCATGTTTCTCTATAAATCGATAAATGATAAATATTGTATTGCATTGCATTAGTTTTAATACAACTACTAGTTTTTAGAATGTTGTAAATATAAAATTATCCTTGTAAATAAACAATCTAATAAATAAATAGTGTTTAATATTTTTGTTTTAAATTCTCACAAACAAAAAAAGAAATGTATAAATTCACTTTCATCATATGTTTAGACTATATTACGATTTTCATCATCACTTTTTAAAACAATAAACATTGCCAAGGAGTGAAAGTAGTTAAAATGATAGTAATGTTAATGGAAAAACTATCTTTTTGACATTATATTTGGAGTGGGGGCACAAAGGTCGAAGTTTGCAGTTATCTTTTCCTATATCAATTGCACTACCTTCACATCCTAGTATTACATTTTTTAATAAATTAAAAGATATTTTCGGGGCTATTTTTTTTTCTTTTACATACGAGGTCTGTCTGAAAAGTAACACAACTGATGTCAAACAATTTTAATTCCAGACTACATGGTTTCACTTTCAATGTAATTTTCCATCCTTCTCTGTCATGCTTCTATGCACTGCTGGAAGGATTCTTCTTGGACGCCCTGTTATTATAGCTCTCTCGATGGTTTCCGCACATTGAAAACAGGTCTCCTTGATGCTCCTCTTGAGCTTGGGGAAAAGAAAAAGTCATACAAAAGCAATATCAGGTGAATAGGGAGGCTGTTCCAGTATGGCAATGTTCCTGTTGGCCAAGAACTGCTGCATACTCAGGGCTTTGTGAGCAAGGTGTATTGTCATGGTGAAGCAGCTACGATATGTCCTGCTACAAGTCTTGTTTCTTCTCTGGTACTGATTTAAGTAAACATCACAGGATCTTATTTGCTAATTGATTTTGGGAGAATTATTAGTGCATCTTTGAATCATATTATCCCTTGTGTCTGTGAGATACCTGTCTTAGAAAAGAGAAGAAAGTTATATATTTTAACAATAAACTATGACAAAGTGGAAAAAGATTTTGTATGATGTGTTTTGTCCTATAGAACTTCATCAGACTGAAGTGATATTTACATTGATGTGACTACACATGCACATGATGGATAGGATGCTGACAATAAATCTTTTTTTTTAACGTGTTTGGGTATATAGTCTAGCCAATTTCATTTAGTTTATTTTTCTTTTTCTTGATGTTTAACTTGAAAATGAGCCCAATCTCACTTTACAAAACCTAGCTGAAGATTTTCAGAGATTTATAAATATTTGACTAGACACTAAGGATATCAAAGTAAGAGGTGTGTCACACATTAAAAAAGCGCGTTGAGAAAATAATGTGAAGAAGGAAAAAGACATTACTCCTAACCCCTGCTACGCATTTGGAGAACAACATTTTTATAATCTCTGTCCATTCAAAAATAAGGAATGTTTTCATTACAAAAGAAAGACATAAAGTCATTGTAAGATAAAAATAAAAAACCGAGTTAAAGTAGCTAACACAAATGAATCTTCTGGTCGGAACATAAGAAAATTGCAATTGGATAGCAGATCCAACTTAAGTATAATTAATGAGCATACGCGGAGGAAAATTGGAAAACCAACATTAATGGTTATCAAGAAAATTGATTAGAGTGTGACTTGACAGAAAATAAAATTTGAAGGAGAATTTATTACAAATATGACTTTAATAAAAAAGACATTAAAGTTAAGAGTATTTGTAATGAAAAATACAAATAATCTTTTTGGGACAGATTGGATGGAGCAGTTTAAATTATGGAACAGTCCAATCAGTTTGTTTTGCCAGAGAGTTTGATATCACAAAACAGAAAATTTTAGAGAAAGAACTAAAAACTAAATTCCCAGAAGTATTTTCTGTTGGTCTAGGCAGGTGTAATAAATTTAAAGTGAAATTCAATCTAAAGGAAAACATACAACTGGTTTTCAAAGAGAAAAGGAATACATCCTTTGTATCATTAAAATAAATAATGATGAGCTTGATAGACTCAAAAAAAAAAACAGGTGTTTTGACCAGTCGACTATAGCAACTGGGCTTCACCTACAGCATACATAAAAACTTAATGGAGGTTGGATGTTTCCTAAAATTGACTTAAGTGACACATATATTCAAATTCAAGTAAACGACAAATGTTTAAGATTATGACTATAAATACACATCAAGGATTGTATAAAATCAAATGTTTGCCATTTGGCATAAAGGTTGTTCCAGCTATTTTTCAGCAAGTAATGGACACAATGTTGAGTGAACTTGACTTTGTAGTTGCATATCTTGACGATATTTTGCTGAAAAAGTGAAAACCCAGAAAAACATAAGGAAAATGTTTTTGAAGTTTTCAAAAGAATTCAGGATTATGGATTCAAGCTGAGGAATGAAAAGTGTGAATTCTTTATGGACAAAATCAAATATTTGGGACAAATAAAAGACAGAATGGCAGAAGACCAAATCCAACATCAGCTAGTGCTATAAAAGATATGCCTGCTTCTGAAAATGTCAGTTCCCTACAAAGTTTCCTGGGATTAGCAAGCTATTACTATGTTTTTGTACCATACATGCATTCTTTGCAAGCACTGTAAAATGGACTATTGAAGAAAGACTCTAAATTGGCCTGGACAACAGAGTGCCAGGAAGCGTTTGACAAAATTAAAGAAAGGCTAATGTCAAACTTTTTTGGTCATATTATTATCCAAAAAAAAGAAATAATTGTAGCAAGTGACGCTAGTGCATACAGTATAGGAGCCTGCATTATGCGTAAATTCGAAGATGGCTCCATGAAACCTATTGCACATGCATCCAGGATGCTTCTTCCAGCTGAAAAAATTATTCTGTGATAGAAAAGGAAAGTGTAGAGATTGTCTTTGCCCTTAAAAAATTTCATAGATTTATTCATGGGAAAAGGTTTATCTTACAAACAGATCACAAAGTGTTGCTAGCTATTTATGGGTCAATTCCTTACCATTGAGTAAGTTAAGTCATGCAGATGAATTGTCCAGACTTATTCCAAAAATTAATGAACCTTTAGAAGATACGGTCATTACTACAATTAGTGGTAGAGATAAAAATGGTACTGTGCAATACTGTGTGGGAACTCCTAGTGATTTTGTAAGAAATTTTAAAAAAAACCGTTGGATGACAAATTCATTATGGAAATAAAGGAAAAGCTAAACGCCAGGAGTAAAACAGACTCTGAGGTTTATTTAATGTGTGATGACATTCTCATGTATAGCAAAAGAGTAGTGGTACCTTTTAACACTACAAAAAAAAATCCATATTCCATGCAGGACATTCTAGTATATCCAGAATGAAAAGCATAATGAGAAGTTATGTTTACTGGTGAATCATGGCTAGAGACATTGCAACATTGATAAAGTCATGCAAAGGCCTGTGCTTTAGCAGCAAAAGCACCACCAATAAAATTCAGCCCTTGGCCAGAAACTGACTGCCCATGGTCACATCTTCACATTGACTTTTCTGTTCCACTTAATGAATCATGTTATGTGATCATCATAGACAGTTTTTTTCAAGTGGCCAGAAATATTCAGATGTAAGAAACCAACCATACAAGTAGTAATTCAGTTCCTATATGAACTGTTCGCAAGGTTCAAAGTTCCATATTTGATTGTTTGGGATAACAGCACAAAATTTTCATCAAAAGAATTCAAGGAACTTTGCAAAATGTTTGTGGTAGAGGCTATAACAATTGCTCCCTACCATCCTTGTAGTAAAAGCCAGGCAGAGCATCTGGTGGATACTTTCAAAAAGGTTTTAAAAAAATTCAACAGTGGATCCACAGATGCAGCATTACAGCAATTACACTGAATAAAAAACATGCCTTTAGCCATGATGCCAGTGGGAATTATGTTTGCTTATAAAATACAATCGGTATTTGACAAACTAATACCCAATAGGAAAAAACCTGATCATAAGGTACAAAAAGCTGAAAATTTTATAAAATTGGACAAAAAGTTTTTTACCAGTTGTATTAAACAAATAAAACATATTGGGAAGTTGAAACAAAGAATCAGAAGAACGGTATATCTAGTCAAAGGACTGGAAATGGTGCACAAAAGGCACTTTAATCAAATTAAAATTAGATATACAATGGAAGAGAACAATACTCCAGATGAGGTTGAACTTATGGAGGTTCTTTTTGATACATTCGAGATACTCATCCCTCAGAAAGCTCCTGAAATAAAAATCTGGAAAAGATGACAAGTGAAAAAAAAAAGCTTATGGAAAGGATTGACATCAACTCTAATTAAAAAAATAATGATTCTTTACAGAGTAAATCCAAAAAGAGAGGGCTGTATCTATAGCCAGTAATGGGTATGTCCCAATCCTTATATAATACATTGGACTCTATTGAAAGAGTGATGTGTTCTTACTGTCTAGCAGTCTCTACTCGCAGTCGTTATTTACTTCACGGAGCTTGTGAGTCTTGTATTTGATGATATTATAAATATTACTATTTATTTTCAACCTCTGTTTGGGTTATTATTCATGCAGTAACCTTTTAGGTTGCAACAACATTTTTGTTATTTCTTAATATTAATTATGAAGAAGCATGTTTTTCGATATAAATTTGGCTTATGGCTGCATCACATTGAAACACCGGTTCCTATATGATCACCAAAGTTAAGCAATGGCAAGTTTGGGTCAATAACCTAGATGGGTGACCACTTGGGAATACCAGGTGCTGTAAGCTTTGATGTGTTGGTGAAAATCTTTAAGATGTCAGAAGTATTATCCATTACACAATGGATAATGGCTCAGAATTAAAAAGCAGTTCCAATTCCAGTTAGGTTTATTATATTCACTTACACATAAAAACCTTTGTGAAAGGTATGCACCCACCTCCCCAGCTATGGACTAATTAGTAAAAATTGTATCACTGATACCATTATTATCTCCAAAATAATAATAATAATAAAATTGCATGCAAAATATTTAGAGTGCAGCATTAATAATCCATAGAGGTTGATATGCTACTAAACAAAAACAATCAACCAACAGTATTAATTTCAATGTTTGTATTTAAATGAGATAATATATAACCTCTCTCTTTCTCTCTCTCTCTCATGCATGTGTATATTCTCTCTATTTATTTCCTACAGTATCTACAGCCCTGAAGCGAAGTCTTTCAATTGACGATAATTGTGGCGAAGAAGTTCCAAAACAGCCAAGAAAAGCCACCACTTCTAACATTAATGTTCTTCCTATTTCATCTCGGCAGACTGAAATCTTTAAGATGTCAGAAGTATCAGAAGGTAAGAGACCATTCTTCTTGCATAAGTTTCAATGATATTCAACTCATTCTTTTAAGTGAGAACAAAGCACTTGTGACTGTGATTCATTTTGTAGAGTATCAAAGTGTTGCGCAAGTGTGAATCCCTAATCTTGGTATTGGGTTGGTGATACTCGTTATCATCAAAATATAAGCATCAAATACTAAATTACCTTTTTGTAACAATGATTGTATGCTATCTCTTCAGGATGCTATTGATTATGTCTCTCCACAGCTTCCTGTTGTTTGTTTCTCTCAGCAATACTTTCTCCTTTGTGACTCTTGTGTAACTTACCAACTAATTTACATACTGTTTCCCTCTGTTATTTTTTCTTTTGATGTTACTTGTGAGTGTTAAATTCTCTGAGGCTTCTTTTCTCATGGGTGCAGAAAATTTCAGGCTCTTTTCAAATGTTAGCAGGTTTTTAGTTCCTTTAAAACTTTCTTATTGCATACACTGTCCATAGAATTATCAACATTTATCTGTTGAACCGTATCTCTGTCACTTCCATTTGCTTTATCTTTTGTGATTGATTTGTTTGTTTAATGACATATCAACTCCTCATGGGTCATTTAAGACCAAAATTTAATTTTCTTTAGAGCTTTGAAGTAATAAAAATATGTTATTCTGCTTTTACAATTGAATACATGGTAAATTATATTCAGCTTTTGTACATGTGTGACACTGTGATCGCCAGTGGTTGATCAAACAAAAAGAGAAAGAAAGAAAGAAAGAAGAGGAAAGAGTCTACTAACTGGATGATTATAGTTGAAATTCACAGGAAGATGGATTGAAAAGTTGAGAAGAAAATTAAATGTATTAAAAAATCTTGTTTTAAAATAATTCCAAGGAGAAGTGAACCCAAATTTAACTAGGTGGAATTGAGTAAGATTGAGCAAAACCAAGACTACCCATTCTTCCCCACTTTCTGCTGATAAAAAAGGGTCTCAATCTGAAGATAATGCAGAAGTTTCAGAAAGAGTTGGATGAGTTTAATGGTGATTATGAAGGTATGGTAGCTTGGAAAACCCACTTTGCTTGTTATGATAAAAGAACTCCTGAATTTGTTCGTGAGGGCCACAAACTTGACACAGAGGCCTACATCAAGTGCCTTGAGAAGATAGTGCTGCTCTGAGTCAAGAAGGTGGCTACTAGAAGACTCTGTGTCTGGCAACAGGGCTGCACCATGTCACGCAAACATGAGAACCCAGTCATAGCTGTCAGACAATTTTTGCAACCACATCATCCCTTACATCTGGCTACCAACCCCCTGAGACTGTAACCCCCTTACTCATTATGTGTGGGACACAGTTGAACAGGAGACCAACAAAACTCCTTATAGCACCAAAAATGAACTGAAGGTAGGGATTATGCCAGCATTCACCAACTTAAACAAGGAGACCATTCAGAAGAGTTGCAGGATATTTTGAAGTCATCTGGAGGTCGTGGTTGAAGCCAATTATAATATAAATTTACTCTTTAGTATTTCAAGATATTTTTGTGTAATTTTGATAAATATATCTGCTAAAATGTTGCTTGGATCCTTCTGCCATTTTCTGTAACTGGAGATGCTCAGATGTAATGGTTTTTTCACACACATACACAACAACCATTGTCATGGTATGCACAATAGAATGGTACTAACTGGCAACAACTAGTTGACCTCAGGAAATCTTAACCCACTTGGACAAGATGACAGTGTTGATTGTCACTCACCTTTACATTTACTATCAGTATTTGCATGTATACAAAAATAGTGGTTAGAAAGAAAATGATAGTTTGGAATGTGTTTGATTATCTCTTCATGGAATAATTTGACAGAATATGTTTAGGAAGAATAGAAAAAGAAATTGTTAGAAAAAATTCAGAAGAAAACTTGAAAAAAATAAGAGTAGCTAATAATTTTACAATGCTAAAAGTAAAAAGGTGAAAGAGAAAAAACAAAATATTAAATGAGTATAAAAAATCCTGTTTCATTTTGTTATTTAAAATTTATGAATGATGGAGATCTGAAAATACAGTATAAAGAAATTATAATTAACATTACTATACATTAAAAGGTTACATACAAATATTCCTATATCCTTTCTGAATCATTGGTAAGTTATTTCAAAGAATCAACAATGGCTGATGTTAATGTTGAAACTTCTTAGCAACTGTTTGTATAACAAATCGGACCTAAAACTCTTTTATCCATTATAATCAAGGCATGAAAGCATTTTTTTTATATCAACACAAAACAAAAAATGCAGTTTTCTATAGTCAGCCAGTTAAGTGCCATACATGATACATGCTTGGGTGATCATGTCTCAAAAGAGACATGACTGACTGGGCAGAAGATTATCCTGCAGTAAGTTGCTATTGCTTTCTGCTGTAGAATGGTTACCAGCTAAGGCTATAGAACCCAATCTGTCCTGTTATTTAACACATAACTGGAGGAAAGAGATGGATTAATACCTTTCCCAAGGGTATTTGCACATAAGTAAATGCAACGAATTCAACTGGAATTCGAACTCTGCTCTCCGATTTCTCATTCCGAGCTGATATCCACTGCAACGCAAGTTTTCTATAGAAAAACCTATAAAAATCTAACAGCTGATGAAACACTTATTTTGAAATGAATTATGAACTAAGATATTTGACTAGATTATCAACAGACCTAACAAGACAATGACCCAAAAATACATGTCAGTGTTAACCAAGAAATGGTTCATGGACAATAATATCAATGTTTTCAAAGCCAGTGTCCAGACTTTAAGTGAATTGAGAATTTGTAGAGGGAATTAAAGACAGGTCCAACTTGAGGACCCTAGCAAAAGAAGTTGGGCCAAAATCCCTGTTGAGATTTATCAGAATTTGATGAAGTAGTTTCAGACTGTCAAAGCTAATAAAAGCTATGCAACATTAAGATATTAATTTTGAACATGCTTTTTGCGATCACATTCTAACTAATACTTTACTACAATTTTTTTCCCCTATTTCTTGTGTATTTTTTCTTTCTCTTTTATTCTTTCTTTAATTGTCAATTTGAATCAGAAAAAAAAATTAGTTATTTCAGGTTTAACTGTATATTAAAACTATGTAAGATTTTGTTGATTTATTTTAACTGTTGAATCGTTTACTATTTTACAAAATATTTCTTCAGTTTGAAGAAAAGCAGTCAACTGATATTTTCCAATATCCACATTAAGAATTGAATCCTTGAGATCTGATTAACTGTCAATATGCTATCCTCAGACATTCTCAGTAGATTTTCAGATTTTGGAACTGCCTATTTAACAGTGTAAATCAGAAGTGAAGAGTAACAAATGGCTAATACAAAGTTTCTAATAGGAATAACCTTGTTCTACTTAGGCTGCAATTCTTTTTGGTAAGAGGGAAACCTCAAGAAACCTAATCAGCTTTTTAAATGTTACCCTTTGAAATATCACTTATTTTAACCCCTTCTAACCTGAGATATAACAACCAGCTAATACATTATGCTCTGGATATTCTAGACAAATTTCATTATTTCAGAACTGCCTGTGTAACAGAAGTGAGTAGCAAATGGCCAGTACAAAGTTGCTCATCTAAAAAACCTTATTCTATGTTAGGCTATTTGTTTTTGGTCATTAAATGCTAGAATATTGTACCAGTAAACCGATATCACAGATTCAGCAAGTTTAACCCTTTGTTGTATATTGGTTACAATTGTAACCTTTCTCTAACCTTTATTTGCATATTGGTTACAATTTTTAATCTTTCTCTAACCTTTGTTGCATATTGGTTACAATTGTACTTAACCTTTCTCTAACCTTTGTTGCATATTGGTTACAATTGTAACCTTTCTCTAACCTTTGTTGCGTATTGGTTACAATTGTAACCTTTCTCTAACCTTTGTTGCATATTGGTTACAATTGTAACCTTTCTCTAACCTTTGTTGCATATTGGTTACAATTGTAACCTTTCTCTAACCTTTGTTGCATATTGGTTACAATTGTAACCTTTCTCTAACCTTTGTTGCGTATTGGTTACAATTGTAATCTTTCTCTAACCTTTTGTTGCATATTGGTTACAATTGTAACCTTTCTCTAACCTTTGTTGCATATTGGTTACAATTGTAACCTTTCTCTAACCTTTGTTGCGTATTGGTTACAATTGTAATCTTTCTCTAGCCTTTGTTGCATATTGGTTACAATTGTAACCTTTCTCTATTTGTTGCATATTGGTTACAATTGTAACCTTTCTCTAACCTTTGTTGCGTATTGGTTACAATTGTAACCTTTCTCTAACCTTTGTTGCATATTGGTTACAATTGTAACCTTTCTCTCTAACCTTTTATTTACATATTGGTTACAATTGTAACCTTTCTCTAACCTTTGTTGCATATTGGTTACAATTGTAACCTTTCTCTAACCTTTGTTGCGTATTGGTTACAATTGTAATCTTTCTCTAACCTTTGTTGCATATTGGTTACAATTGTAACCTTTCTCTAACCTTTGTTGCATATTGGTTACAATTGTAACCTTTCTCTAACCTTTGTTGCGTATTGGTTACAATTGTAATCTTTCTCTAACCTTTGTTGCATATTGGTTACAATTGTAACCTTTCTCTAACCTTTGTTGCATATTGGTTACAATTGTAACCTTTCTCTAACCTTTGTTGCGTATTGGTTACAATTGTAACCTTTCTCTAACCTTTGTTGCATATTGGTTACAATTGTAACCTTTCTCTAACCTTTGTTGCATATTGGTTACAATTGTAACCTTTCTCTAACCTTTTATTTGCATATTGGTTACAATTGTAACCTTTCTCTAACCTTTGTTGCGTATTGGTTACAATTGTAATCTTTCTCTAACCTTTGTTGCATATTGGTTACAATTGTAACCTTTCTCTAACCTTTGTTGCATATTGGTTACAATTGTAACCTTTCTCTAACCTTTGTTGCGTATTGGTTACAATTGTAATCTTTCTCTAACCTTTGTTGCATATTGGTTACAATTGTAACCTTTCTCTAACCTTTGTTGCATATTGGTTACAATTGTAACCTTTCTCTAACCTTTGTTGCATATTGGTTACAATTGTAATCTTTCTCTAACCTTTGTTGCATATTGGTTACATTGTAACCTTTCTCTAACCTTTGTTGCGTATTGGTTACAGTGTAATCTTTCTCTAACCTTTGTTGCGTATTGGTTACAATTGTAATCTTTCTCTAACCTTTGTTGCGTATTGGTTACAATTGTAACCTTTCTCTAACCTTTGTTGCACATTGGTTACAATTGTAACCTTTCTCTAACCTTTGTTGCACATTGGTTACAATTGTAACCTTTCTCTAACCTTTGTTGCACATTGGTTACAATTGTAATCTTTCTCTAACCTTTGTTGCATATTGGTTACAATTGTAAGCAATATGCAACAAAGGATTAAGATCTCTTAATATTATTTCTGGCGGTAGCTGCCAATGAACTACTGGTTTTTGAGAGGGCCACATTTAGAACTTACCCATTGTCCTCTGCATGGAAGGCCTTTTTTATTTTATTTTTATTGCTTTATAAAAATTTAGTTTTCTTGCTCATTGTCTGTTCACTAACACCAAAATGTGGATATTTTAAATAATTGAAAGAAATGTAAGTTGCTAGTTGTTGTCTGATATTATAAGATGAAAATTAAAAGTAATTTCTTCACCATTTTGTTGCTTCAGTTACTCAATTTCTCAGCTATTTTTCAGTTGGGTGAATGTATTTCCTGCACACACACACACACAGAGATGATTTTTGTAATATAATTTTTGCTAATATATCATTGCCACTAACCTGGACTACCCTAGAAGTACCTAATAATACCACTAGATGTTTGCCTTTCCCTCATGGTGTGGGGAATAAAAGGTGAAAAATTCTTGACCAAAACAACAAACATAATTTCTATTTTTTTATTCTTTCTTTTTAGCCTTTTAGTCCCTCCCACCATACACATACAAAACCTTGTAATTTTCTGAAAATCATGGCTAGCATGAAACTTAAATATACACACAAATACGCATAGATATATTTGACTCTTTCATTTTTAGACCTGATTGAATGGTGAAATGCATTATCTATTTTCTATCAAATCTCTTTTCATGAAACTTTAACACTTATCAAATTTGAAACTTTGTTGGGATTTCTATATCCTATTTTAATAACATATTGTCAATATGGAAAATGCATGGATAGATCACAAACAAATCTATTACTTCTAACTCATTCTGAAGGATTGCATGAGGACCTGCCTGGGATTCATTTTGGAAAAGGCCAAATGAATTTCATACGTTCATGCCAATCTGATAATAAGATGATTCTGTCTTTAATCCAATACAAAAAAGCTTTTACATTTAAAGTAAGCATTTATGATCTAAAATATTTAACATATTTTTTTTGTTATTTTCTTTTTTTTTTTCTTCAAAGAACTGTTCTTTGCTAATTCACTACCCCGTTCCTACCATCAGACAAAATTTGCCATTCATAAATCCCTCTCTATTAATGTCTCCCTCTTATGAGAATGTTCTCCCTCTTATGAGTTTGTCTATCCCGTCTCTCTCAGTGCTTTTAGCAATTACTACTGGAATCTCAGGCCAAATTGTGATCAGTCTCCTGCAGTTTATTTTCATTTTAACCATCTGGGTTCTCCCCAACTCTTTATCTGAAATTGCTACTGTTTTGGAATTTCTTTGCCAATTTGTTTTGGCAAATCTTAATGCAAATCTTCGTCACCAGTTGATGGTGTGGAGTTGTTGTAGCAAAACTTCACCACAAAGTTGTAGTGACTGGTTTGGCCGAAAGTAAGACATGGAACACAGAAGGTAGGTTCAAAACAGTATATTAGTATAACAAGAACATATGTACAAGGTAAGTGTTAGTAATAAGTAAATAGAAATATGTAAGTCTGAACAGTACAGATATGCTGCTTAATGCCTGAATCATAGCTAGCTTTAACTGCCATCAACTGCTGTTCTTAACTGCATCCTGCAGGTAATTCTATAGTAAGAGGAAGAGTCCATTCCTTGTAAGAGGATGCCATAACACCCCCTCCTAAAATCTCAACTCCGCAGGAGTCTACAGAAAAAATTTTTTTTTTCAATTTCGCAATAGACACTTGACAACTTTTAACTGTTTGTGTTCATAATATCTTTTCCGCTTTGAATTGACCACTATTAACTCCATTTCTTTCCTTTTTCTTTTTGAAAGGCGTATTTCGGGAGCTGTTAGAGAAGTTGGAATATTAAAAGTGTCATGTATTGGATCCATCACTGTTTCCTCAGGAAACCCATTATCGTCTTAGTTAGGCATTTCCTAAGTTGGTTTATGTGTCTTTTATGTATGAATTGTGGACCCTTTATTATGTAAATCATATTCCCAATTCTTTTTTCTATCATATTCATCTCCTAAAAAGATTTGTTGTCTTTAAACATTTTGAAGAAAACTTTCTCTCCTATGTTATACCGTGTTGCAGTTATGTTTTTTTTTTTTTTGCTTTGCTTGTTTTGGCAGTAGTTTGTCATAAACAGATTGTATACATCGCGTGAACATCACTTTGGCTGGAGATTGTGAAGCTGGTGTTTTGTCATTTGGTGTAATCCTGTATACTTGAAGGAATTGTTGAAGAGCTTTTTCAGTTGGTATAGCCCTAGATTTTTTCAAAGCTCTCTTCAAGGTATCTATGAATATCTCAGCTAGTTCATTTGATCTAAGATGATACAGAGGTGTGGTGATGTGCTTAATCTGATAAATTTCACAGAAATCTTTAAATTCTGCAGACATAAACTGAGTTCCATTATCAGATACTAAGGTGTCTACTACTTCAAATCTGGCAAACAGCTTGTGAACAAATTTTATAACAATTTCTGTAGTTGTGTATTTTAGGCAACTTTGAGAAACTGTTGACTACAAAGAGGTAGTAATATCCTTCTAAAGGTTCCATGAAATCAATGTGAATTCTAGACCAAGGTAGGTCCGTTTTTGGCCAGGGATTGAATTTAATAGGACAGCCATTACATGATTTGACAGCGTTTTCTATATCATTGTCCATACATTTCCAATAGACATAGCTACACATCAAACTTTTCATGTTAGTACTCCCTGGGTGGCCAGCGTGAAAATCTTTCAAAATGCATTTCTGTAGTGTTAACGGAATCACAATGCATTCCCTGTATAATAACACTTCAGCACATATAGAAAAAACATCTGTAGTTTGCTGATCCTTTTCAATAATTTTCGCTTTTATTTCCTTAATATACTCATCATGGCGAGCCTCTTGTTTTATTTGTTCCAGCATCACTGGAAGTTCCCTTACCATATTACAAAGGGTAGTTTTTAATTCTCCTTCACATTGAAGGGAGGTGAGCACTGTATTTTCCAGTGGTTCTTTGTACTTGGGAATTAATCTTGACAATCCATCTGCATGGTCAAATTTTTCGTTGACATGTACTCTATTTTAAAATTATAATTCAACAGTATTGTAGCCCATCTCTGAAGTTTGTTAGTTGTGTGTGTAGGCAAACCTTTCTTTGAACCAAAAATGGTGAGTAATGGCTTGTGGTCTGTCTGTAGAGGGAATTGACAACCATAAATATTGTGGTGGAACTTTGCAACTGCAAATATCATTCCAAGTGCTTCTTTTTCAATCTGCAAATAATTTTTTCCCACAGGAAGCAAAGCTCTCAATGCATGTGCTATCAGTTTTACAGTTTCATCAGTCATTTTGTGAAGAATGCATGCCACTACGCCATATGAACTCACATCGCTGGCAACAATGATTTCCAAATTCGGGTCATAATGTGTTAGAAACAAATCTGACATTAAAGTTTTCTTTATTCTTTCAAATGCCTGCTGGCATTCTGCTGTCCAAATTCAGGGTTTGTCTTTTTTTAATAATTCATTAAGAGGAGCACGCAAATTATGCATATTTGGTATGAATGCCTGGTAATAATTTGCTAGACCTAGGAAGCTCTGTAAGGAAACGATGTTATTGGGTGCCAGCTTATTTTTAATTGTGGTATCCTATTCAGGATTCAGTCTTCTACCATCCTTGTCATTTTTGTGTCCTAGGTAGTTGATTTTTTTTTCCATGTAAAAATCACATTTGGTCTCTTTAGTAGGTAAGTCCCAAAGCTGGAATTGTGTCATCGTCATCCAATTAGTACCAAATAGGTTGTTCGTATTTTTCATGACAATTTTAATTTTCCAGTCTTACCATTGAAAGTTACGTTGACAATTAATTCTCTCTCGAATTTAATTTTTTCTCCAGTGACAGATCTTGCTAGATTTTAAAAATTGGTTTGCTCAATTTTTTCCATGTCTGCATATAATCAAGTTAAACCCCGAGTCTAAGTGAAATTCAACACTTTTGTTGAACATTTTTGCGTGCACAAATATTTTGGTATTAAAACCGTGTAGATTGTTCAACCTTGTATTTTTTTTATATAACTCTTTGTTTTAGTTTTAGTTCTAGATCAGCAATGCGAACCTTTATGTCTGACTTGGTTACATGTATAGCATTTTTTGTTTCTGAAAAAACCATCTTTGTACCAATGTATGGCCCCACATCCGTAACATGGGTTAGGAGGCAATTTATTTTGCTTTTTTAGTTTTCAGAGACTTTGTTTCTTTTTTGCAGCATACTTTTTTGATACCCGATTCCTCAATATTTTTAGAATCCTGCTTTATACTGATGTACATTTGGCATTCTTCAGCAGTTTGCTGAAGATTTATATTTAGTTCATTCTCCAATTTGCTAAGTATTCTTCATCTATTTTCTGCAGCTTTTGCTGAAACTAGTCCTTGCACAAATATCAACCATTTCAAGTTGTTTGCATTTCGCTCCACCAGCCTAAAATCAATGCATTGTTTGTTAATTATTAATGTGAAAGTGGTATAGCCATCCAATTCTTTCTTATTTAGATTAAGACATTTCCACCAATTATGAAAAAGAGATGTCTTTGGACTGAAATGCTCAATGAGTAAATTCACAATTTTGGTGAATGCCAGTTCACTAGTCTTCCATAGCAGAATGTAATTAACCAATTTAGTATGCTCACTTGTGCCAAGTTTTCTTAGGAGATATAATTTTTATCATCGCTCCAGTTTTTATAATCTTTATCATAAATATCCTCATACCTCCTAAAGTAAGACACAAAGGTTATGTCTTCTTTGGGAGTGTATGTAAAATTCTCTATTGGCCTCCAAATTGTGTCTTGTGAAAAAAAAAATTCATTTTCACTGGTTTTCATTCGACTTGTTAGTTCCAACACTTGCTTCTGTAATTTGATCTGTCTTTCTTGATATTCTTTCTGCATTTGAAGAAATAATTTTTCCATTTTTTCTTTTTGTGCACTCTGGTACTTTACCAGCTCCAATAAAATGTTCTTGAAATCCTCCATTTTATGTTTTTTTCCTTTTCCTGTAGTACTTTACAAAAACTTGTGTTTTCAGAGGGTTTCTTTTTAAATCCCAGTGGTACTTTAAAATATTTGTGCAAATATTTCTCGCAAAATCTTTGTCGCCAAATTGTTGTGTATCTTCGGTGCCAATTTGTTGTGGCAAATCTTAACGTAAATCTTCGTCACTAATTTATGATGGAGTTGTTGTAGCAAAACTTCACCACAAAGTTGTAGTGACCGGTTTGGCCGAAAGTAAGACATGGAACACAGAAGGTAGGTTCAAAACAGTACATTAGTATAACAAGAACATATGTACAAGATAAGTGTTAGTAATAAGTAAATAGAAATATGTAAGTCCGAACGGTACAGATATGCTGCTTAATGCCTGAATCATAGCTAGCTTTAACTGCCATCAATTACTGTTCTTAATTCTATAGTAAGAGGAAGAGTCTATTCCTCATAGGGGGGCACCATATCAGCTACTACATTCCTATTCTAAGTAACAGATATTTCTCGATATTCGATCTCCCTACATCAATCTTTGTTCATGATATCTTTTTTTACCTTTTCTTTTTTTTTATAACTATAGCATGGTTTAACTGCATTCTCTCATCATGGTTAGACAATTCCCTGACCTCTGGTCTTCATAGCCACACATCCTATATTTTCCAGGTATTAGTGTGAAGAATGCGTGTCTTCTTTGGGGATTAGCATCTTCCTCCCAATTTTTGGGGTGCCTCCTATAGTTTTTCTGTACCCTCATTGTACCCAGGGTCCTTTTACTTCCATTAACCTTGCTACTTTCCTAACTTTGTGTTATATAGTGCTTTTGCTGCTGCTGCTGCTGCTGTTAGAAACAACAATTGTCTTGGCTGACAAATGACATATAAAAATATATCATATATATAAAAATATGACCCCAATTTACAAACTGACATTGGTTAAATGACCTCCACATACATTATGTGTGCTTCTGCTCGAGTTCAATGTCACATATGTAATTTTCTTAATTTCAACCATACTATGTTTGAACACAAATCTGCTACTATCTGCAGTGCATGTCATTCAAAGTCTGAGAAAACAATAACAACCAAATAAAAAATTACCTAACGGTTTGATTGTATTTACTGATGATGACGTGTTTTGCTTGAAGGATTAGTCGTATCACTTACAATTCCAATTAATTTAGCCTAAAAAGAATTGGTCAGTCATTCTCTAAATACTATTTGAATTAACATTTTCTACACAGACTGCAACTTCAGCATGCATTGTTAAATGGAAGCTAATGTAACCCTCTATCTGAAGCACAGTTTTTTTCTCTAACATCTAATTGTACAGCATATCTGCCAGCACATGTCTAACTTCCTTTTCTTATGGTAGTTCTTATAGTACTCCAAATCAACCTCAAGCTCTACATCCTTAGTTTTACGACAAGACTGATCTATCACAGCTTCCCTCACTTTCTGTGTTATTCCTAACAAAGCGGCGATAATAGGTTATTCCAATAAAGGCACTCACTTGCTTAACATTAGTTGGAGTTGAAACTGATCTTAATAAATGAAAAAGGTTGAAAATATCTCTTTGATTTGTAACAACTTAATTTCTCTCACCAACTGCTTTTTCTTCATCAACCCCCATGCATGTGCTTTTTACCCTGCTTAATGTGTTCAAACTAGCCACATTTTCTAACTCCACAGTCAGACTCTGCATGAAATTTGAAAAATTATGTTGTTCCATCTGAAGTTTTTTTTAAAAACTAGCAACTTTTTTCTATATATAATAAACACAAGAGCAGAGTACACACAATGTAAAATGAAAAGTCACCTACCTTTTTCTTGATATCATTTGTTACCACAATCATCCAGTGTCCTCACAGATAGCAACTGGATGAAATGGGTCTATACCTCAATGTTTCACAAAGGGTTTAATAAAGTTAGTTTGCAAAGACAAGAATGATAGGGATAGGTAACTTTCGGCCTTTAACGATGTTAAACACAGTTAAAGAAGATCAGGATCAAACCAGACACAAAGTATCCTGACCAGTCCATCTGTTCACTAGAAAGGCCCAGAATAAGAAACTTCCTTCCACACACCCAACCATAAGCTAATAGACATTGCAGTTGATATTGTCTTCTGTCACCATCTTATATCTCTGATTTCTTTACTGACTTCATCAATCTCAGCTCTCCTTGACACAAGAACTGAAATATCATCAATATAGATGGAATACTGGCTGTGGTGGTAGCACCAGGTAGTGAAATTCTGTACAGAACTAAATTTGCCTTCAACTTGTGAAAAAAAGGCTCCAATGCAAGAATGTACAGCAGAGGTGAAAGCAGACAACCTTGATGAATGGAGCAAGACAATACGAAAGGCTTTGATTGAACCACATTCACTTCCACTATTACACCAGGAGATACATACTGAAGTTGGATCCAGATGCAAAAATGACTCAAAACCAGCGGTTGAAAGGATAACCTCCAGAACTCAATGGTCAACTCTATCAAATGCCTTGGACTTACCTAAATTGATCAACACAACCTCACTGTCAACTTGCTTGATCAAATGTACTATGAAAGTTGTCCTTAATAGTCCTGTTCAAAGTAAACCAGATTAGAAAAGACAGCCTGCAAACGGCTGGTTTAGATCGTGGTTAAAATCTTTAACTCTGTGTTTAACATCATTAAAGGCCAAAAGTTACCTATCCCCATCTCCACCATTCTTGTCTTTGCGAAATAATTTGATTACACCCCTTGTGAAGCGTTGAGGTATAGACCCTTTTTCATTCAGTTGTTGTAAATCAGTTCCAGCAAAAGAACAAGGACAAGTGACTGCTTCAAGTACTATTCGTAGGGTAGTCCATCTAAAACTGGAGATTTGTCCTGGTCAACCATCTTCAATGCTTCCCAGATTTCCAACTCTGTAATGGGACCCTCTGACCCAGCCACTGCGACGTGGGGAAAATTGGCCAAATAGGCATCAAACTGAGCACTATTCAGACCAGGCTTCCTGGTGAACAACTGCAGAAAGTAGCCACGAAAAGCTTCATATATGCCCACATTTGTGGTTATAGTTTGATCATCTAGCAATATGATACACCTAACATGTTGTTGAGATGCCCTCCTGACTTTCTCTGTACACAATTAAGTGGCAATTTTCCTCACCTTGAAAGACATTCTTTTTCACCTAGCCCTAACTACCATAACTTTATTCTTCCTAATAAGCAGGATGGCCAGCTCGGCTCTAGCTAAGGTTACGTCCTTACTAACATGAGATTTAATGGCCTGATCAACTTTCTCCTTAGCTGGTGTTGAGTTGACAACTATAATCAGCAGCAAATATCCTAATTTTTTGTTTGAAATGATTCCACCATATATTCTCAACCACTAGCTCCCATCAACTCATAAAATTTGAAATAAAATAAAGTAAGTCAAAACTGAAAAGAAAAACTGAAAAACAAGAAAATTTGCTCTTAAAATGTCAAAACACAAAAGGCGTTTATGTTCAAAAAATTATTTTCTTTTTCTCAAATTGAATGAGGTAATAAACTTATAAGCTATAATCATAAATAAATAAAAAAATGAAAACAGTAATCTGGTAAAAAAAATGAAAACAAACACAGTGGTGAAAGCCAACAAGAAAAAGCCTGAAAAGAAAAATCAACAAACAAAAAATGAATAAATGAATAAGGTAAAAAATAAATCAAGTCAATTTAACATATTTAGACTAAAAATAAATAATCTAATTTGAAACCAGTTCAATCATTTAAACTAGGGCTGATCGTATCAGTAAAAAAACATGTGAACTATGTCAAATAACTATTACGCTGTTGGATAGCATGGTAATATGGAGAAAAAGAAAAAATAGTTTTTATTATATTTCAGAGGTCTTAAGGTAATATTAGTTTAATCTACACACTAACTTCAGTGAGTCCATTTTCATAATTTCCAAATATCTCCAAAATTAACCATTGAAAATGGGAGAAAATTTAGTTAAATATTTTACTCAGAGTGGAAATGGACAAGTTTAAATTTAACAAATATTGGCTCAAAACTTCTTGAGTTATTGAAGTTTATTTGATTTGCATAATAACTTCGGACAGGGTTTATATATTTTATGATTAGTGGATCAGCTCCCAATTATGTTATAAATCCTGGATGAGCTCAGAATTTTGTTGCATACATGCAAAAGTGTAAATCTCAATTATATTAGGATCTCGGACAAGGTCCTGGTTTCTAATGTTTTAAAATAAAGTTGTTGTCTGAATTGGCTCAGGTCCTAATAATTGTATTTTGATGTTGACAACTGGTAGAGAAATGTATGAGGGGAAGATTAGAAACTGCAGAATGAAGGAATAAGTAGTGGTTTGAATAATGGAAGTGAATTTTTAATATATTTCAAAATTCCAACAACTAATATTCAACAGTGGGGAGAGAGAATATCATACGTGCATGCAATGTACGCAATACACAAATTCATACATGTGTTTAGGAAGAAGATTAAATTGTCCAAAGATGCTAAAGATATTTGCCTTAATCAACAAAGAATGTTCATAATCCTCACTTGTTAATACCAGAAAGAAAACAATATTCTTACTTGTGTATTTCAGAAACAAATAAATACAAAAATATCTGTGTGTGAATAGAATCATCTTCAAGCTTAATGTAAAATGTCAATATTTTTATTAGAGATGGTTTCTTTAAGTAGATGTCGATATTTTCACTTAAAGTTAGTGAAGCCAGGATTTAAATTCTTATGTTTTAGCAAAACCAGTCAGCATGTCTAACTCATTCAACTTGGTTTTTATCTCTGCTCTTTTGCACATTTTCTTTCTTGTCACATGGGTCGTCTTCCAAGAAAAGAGTCTTATTTTTCTAACCCACGGGCAAGCATGTCTTCCAAGAAAAAAAGATCTATGCTTTCTAACCCATGGGTGAATGTGTCTTCCACTTCTCTTACCTATTAATGGTCAGTTAACGATTACTACTATTATTAGTTAGTTTAGGGTGGAAGGGAGATATTGTTTTTTTCCTACCTATGTGTGACTTCCTCCTATCTATATATGTATACATAATAAAATACACATACATAAGCACACACACACACACACACACACACACACATATATATATATATTTACTGTATCAAAGTAGCAGATAATTTTCTAAACATATATTGTTAAATATAACAGACAATGAATGCCTATTATGTTTAATCATGAGCCATTCTAAACATTGTATTTTGGCTTTAAATTCAGGTGAAAATAGACAAAAATTGTCCAACATTTGGATATTTTTTATTATGCTGGTTAGAATGGCTCATGATTAAACATTCGTTTTCTGTTATATTTAACAAATATATAATATTTTCCATTTGTAAACGAGTTATTACACGACCTAGGTTTGTACCATAAGTGGTGTCTTTAGGCAATTTGCAATAACTGATTTTACTGTTTACCTTTTTTTTAAGAACAATCACATAAGTGTTTTTTTTTTTAATGCTGATGTGCCAGGGAATTTATGAATGTGCAATTTTTAAAATTACAAGGAATTATGGCATTTTCATCCATGGTTGTATGAACCTAAGAGGTATTTTCTAGTATGGCTACATTTAGTCATAATTTTCATTCTTTTATTCAACAGTTTGCTTTTGTTTGGGAATAACATAATATCTAATTTTTCTTCTTGGCACAGTCTACATTTTGCCACTGTTGTAAGGCTTGGCTGTTTTTACTATACTCCACGTTATGTCTTGGTCTTTTCCATATTTTGATTTTAATTTCCACACATGGCTAGCCAATTTTGTAGTTTAAGTTTTCTATTTTGAATGTAGACCTGTGATTGAACCACCTGGTCTTAAAGGTGTCTTTGGTTGAACCCAAATATATTTTATTTTGGCCATTTGGATCATGTTCCTTTGCCTTGTAAATGATTTCTTTTATGTTGCAATGTCCTTGAAGTAGATATTTATTTTTGTCTCTGCAGTTGAATTCTTTATTAGTGGTTTTGTTTTGTACACTGCTATTTAAGTTTCTGGTGTTTTTTTTTTATGAAAGTATCTAAATTACTAGTTCAACTATAACTTAGCTTGATTGTGTTTCTGTTGAAAATTTTATATATTTCTGATCCTTTCGGAAAGTGTCTATCAGTTTAAAAAATATTTGTCCTATTTTAGTCTTTACCTCTAAATTAAATGGTGGGTTAAACCAGATAATGTTTCGTTTTCTATTTGACTGTTTGATTGAGAATTATATTGTAAAATGTTTTTAAGACCATATTTTCATGTGTCCAGTCCATAAACAGCAAGGATAATCCAACAAGATCAACTTAATATAAAATATTAAGTGTTATATCTGTATAAAGAGCTCAACAGATATTATCCAGAGCAATATGATATTTATAAAGGAAAACTCAACATGTCATTTAGATTGGTTATAAATTATATTTCATTTCTATGAGCTAAATTAGCTCATTTCATCAGACTACACTATATTCCTTCCATTCAGTACAAATATTTTACCAGAATAAGCATTTCTTTAAAATGAAGAGAAAAACAAGTAAAGATTTAAAAACAGAGACATTGGCATTACCTCAGTTGGGAATCTAGACCAGTCGCGAAGAGGTCATCCTTCTTGGATGGTGACCATAATGTCATTGCAAACCCACTCACAAGCTCATGTATACGTATATACGTGTAATCCTACATATTAACACATTCATATATACTTATTTATATCCACATACACACATGTCCATACATCCACATATATACATACAAATGCACCTGTGTTTATACTTACATATATCTACAGACTCACATCCATCCATGCTCACATATAAATCTTGCGTTCGCATACTCACAGATATATTTCTTATAAAGATGAGATTTCCACATGTATAAATAGTACTACATATATTTAAGTATGCTAACAATTCTCACACATACTCACAAATTACGTATATATTAGCATACTTACACACATTCACACATACATCTCCCTATAGATATGTCTGTATTTATATTTGCATACTTACACACATCCACACATACAAATGTATATCTCCCTATATATGTCTGTATTTATACTGTATATGTGTGCATACAAATGTATTATTCATACACACATTTGTCTATTTATATCCACATATAATTGTGTTCACACACTCATACATCTATGAAGAGCGGATCCATGCACATGTATATATATATATATATATATATGTATAAACTTTTTAATGTATATCTATTAATTCTTTATCTCTGCTCTTTCTTGTTTTTTTTTGTTTTTCTTTGTGCATTCACTTATAAAAACTAATATGCGTATGTATAAAAACAATGTAAGCTTGTATACACATGCTTGTCCACTCTTCACCCCCAAATGAGGTGGTATGTTTCATATTTCATACATCTTAACAAACGTTTTATATATATATATATATATATATATATATATATATAGGCATATATCATTCAGATCTTGACATCAACCTGTACATATATGAGTAAACTGATCAATATAATTAATCCAGGAGGGTACAATTGACTACATCCAAGATTAACACAACTTACATATAATCAGGCGCTCTCATATACATGAAAAACATATACATAATTAGGTGCATTCTTATACATAAAATATAATTATAATTAGGTGCACCCATATACACAGAATAATACATATAATCATAATTATACTTGGGAACATGCACATAATTAGGTGCACCCACATACACAAAAAACCTATATATAACCTTACAGTTAGGTGCACCCTTAAACATATGAAATATTTATATTGAAATAATTATAGTAAAAATCATTTACAATCACACAGTGCAAGACAGGACATTTTTAACTTCGTACATCAATAATATAGAGTCGTAGCATACATATACTGGTTTGTCTACCCATTGCATGGTAGATCTCCATCTTCACTTCTTCAGTCCATAAAATCCTCCAATGAATGAATCGCCGAGTGTGTCGGAATGGGGTAATTCTAAGATTCTATGTGTTAGATAGTTTAAATTTATTTTTATGATGGCATTTGAAAATTATTTCATTTCTTGGATTTAATAATTGCCTAGTTTCTCTGAATTTGATAATTCTAATCTTTTCATCTAAGCATGAATTGCATCTGCTTCTGAAGCTGTTGGGAATTTGAGATTTCCTTATAATCTTCCATTCAATCTGAGGGGGGAAATTTCTGTCTTTTACTTTCCAGAAATGTTTTGAGAGAATGGTTTGATATTTTAGGTGAGGTTTAGAAAAGAATTGCTTCTGATAATATAGGTTTTGTTTCCATGGTCTGGCAGAAATTCTTATATATACTTTTTTCTCATTTCTGTGTTCACTAGGATAAATGGTTGCTTGGTATATTACCTTTTTGGATCTACATATACCTCCAACTGGGCATTTGTTTTTGACTCTACAGTTACAGGAGGTTGTATTATCTGTTTTTTGATTGTTATAAAATTTATTCAGTATGATGTTATTAATATTGCTATTGCAGGAATAACTAATTTTTATTGTCTTCCTATTGAAAATCTTATTTAGTGGGTTGTTCTGCTTAAAGTATTTGTCGATCAGTTTCAGAAAATGTTGTCCAGTATTAACATTAGATAGTTGACAGAGAGGGGTTTGAACCATAATACTTTTCTCTTTTTATTTCTGGGTTTATTTGTTCCAGTACTTTTGGGGGATTCTATGTGATGTAACTCCAGTTTGAAGCCACTTTTTTTTTTTAAGGGCAATGTTGTAAGGTGTCTTATTTTATTGAATATTTTTTATTAGATGATAATTTGTTTATCCTAGCATTTACAATAGCATGGATTTGTTTAATTATTCGTTGAAGGTGGTTGGAGTAAACATTTATGTAGGTTGGGGCTTCATTATTTTTTTGGTAGGGTTTAAATGTATTGTTTGACTAATTTAAAGTAATCTAAGAAGTTGACTGTTTTTAAATTGGAGGAAATTTCTATTTTAAATCTAAACCATTTAAAGGCCCTAATTACTTTCTTTTCTGTCCGAGATGATAGTGGACAATTACTATTAGGGATAATGATGAGTCTGTCATCTCTGTATAGACCTACTTGTTTAGAGTCCATTATCTTACTAAGGATGTTTAGGATATAAATTCCTAACAAATCTGCAATTTGGGCTCAATCAAATGCATCCATGAAGACATCAAAGTTATCACCATGGCTCTTTATCCATGTAGAATTATTATTGGATGATACAGCTGTTCTAGAGGCCAATATAATTTTGGATTCTTCATTGGTAATTTTCACAAAGTTATTTGTGAAATGCAAACTATCTAACAATAAATTTTTTTGATATGGATAGGTAGAAGTCCATAATAACAAACTGGATGAAGGTTGCTTTATCTTTTGTTTTGAATGTTCTTAAACCATTTAATTGTATCTGTACAATCTTTCCACAGATTGATAATGGAAGATTTTTGTATGTGGTCAGTTACGTTTTTAATTATGTTTTGAGATATTAGTCCTAGTTCTGTTTTTGGGGAATTTATCAAAGTTGGGTTTAAGGGCTTTAAAAAGTAAATAAGCATCTTTCAGGTGAATCTTTCTCATTCTGTCTTCAATCTTAAGTTTACTGGCACATTCAGATGCATCTCAGTTAACCTTGGATTCAGTCACATGGTCTTTATCCACTTTATAAGTACTGGTAATTTTTCTTGTGATAAGTTATTGGTAGTGAGAGGATGTTTTTTGATTTATTTGCTCTGATCTGTAAGTCCTGGGATTTTTTAATTTCTTTTATTATCTTGATCTACTTTGTATAAGAATTTATTTGACGATTTTCTAAACTTTATTTTTTTGACTAAGTTGAACATATCTTTTTCAAAGTGTTCTAGTAGCTTGATGTTGGGAGGTGTTCTTTGGGATTTCAGATGGTAATGTTCTTTTGTGTTACCAGGTTTATCAGACGGGTTTAGGTAGAAGTGGTCTTCCATCGTAGCCTCTTTAAAAAGTCAATAATTTTCTCTATGAGGGATCGAGTAAAATAATGCAAAGAAGGATATGAGAGATTTTTAAGTGAATATTCTGGGAAAAATTTATCCATTTGTGAGGTAATATCTGTGCATAAAAAACAGTTTTCCAGAAGGTGGATATTCCTGAGAGAGTTCAACTTAAGTTTATAAAGAGCAATAATAGTATATTTATCCAGTCTGTAAACGGCGAGGATAATCCAACAAGATCAATGAATGTTATCCAGAGCAATATGATATTTATAAAGGAAAACTCAACACATCATTTAGATTGGTTATAAATTATAATTCATTTCTATGAGCTAAATTAGCTCATTTCATCAGACCATACTATATTCCTTCCATTCGGTACAAATATTTTACCAGAATAAGCATTTCTTTAAAACTAAGAGGAAAACAAGTAAAAAGATTTAAAAACAGAGACATTAGTGTTATCTTAGTTGGGGATAACGCCGATGTAATTTGACAATACATGTCAGATAAAATACCCAACAAATAAGGGTAAGTAACAATTGACATCAGTGAAAATAGTATACATATATTTATAATGTTACAACCCAGATTGTAAAGTCAAAAGTGAATTATGTTTACAGTTAACAGTAAGTTAATTTCTCTGGTTTAACAGATTAACCTTGTCCTTAAATCTGATGATTTCTAACTTCTCATTAACACAAAGATAAGGTACATGGAGGGATTACAAGTTCAATCCCTCATAAGTACTTTCCATTTAACAGTAGGGGTTTTGTTTTTTTGTTTTTTCTTTTAAACATCAAAAGTACTTGGATAACAAAGTACTATATTTATAAGAAATGTTGCTGAAAGATATTACATGCTGGTACCAGCAGGTTTTGAATGAGATTTTAGCAGACCCAATATAAAACTTTTTAATATCAGGATTTTCAAGTGTAAAGATAGTGCAAAGATAAACTAGGGAACTAGCTAAGCAATTATTATGTAGTGGACAATCTTTAGAATTCCTACAATTGCATCCATTGGTATTATTTTTATTATATTTGGTATTGTTTGTCTCAGCATTGCAATGTATCGAGTTTTTTGTATTTTTATAATTGCTGAGGATTTTATTATTGTATTTTTTGATTATTTTTTTCTAGGTTATCTGTGCAACAACAGCTTAGCTTAAGGGTATTATACATAAAGATTGTCTGTTTGTATATGTTTTTCTGTTTTTTTACCTGTGTTTATATATATATATATATATATATATATATATACTTGGGTGCACAGGTTTGTCTATGTATAAATGCATGTAGGTAGGTGTGCATGTGGGTTTATGTACCAGTAAGCATATTGATATATGGTTTTACATCCATATATATATATATATATATATATATATATATATAAAATGTATATTTGTGTGTATATATATATTTGTATGTCTGTGTGTATATATATTTTTTCTTGTTTATGAACATATACGTGTGTGCATATGCTTCTGTGTGAGTGTTCTTGTGTTTATCTGTTTGTATTTATGTCTATAGTTGTCTATAATCAGATTCATGTATGTGGTTTCATTCTGTATATAATGCTTTGTGAATTTTTAAGTCACATACATATTTTGTTTTTTGCTTGTGAATTTGTGTGCATATATATTTAATGATATTTATTTGTTTATGCACTGGAATATGACTGTTTGCCTTGACATTATCTAAACTTCTCAGTCCCATGTCATCTTACGAATTCAGTCTTACATGTATCCAATATGTAGCATTTACAGATGTTTTCCAAACCTGGCCCTAAATTTAATAGACAAATTGACACATCGCTAAAAACGAGTTAAAAATGTGTATATACTAGTATATGTATGCTTGTATATGTTTCTCTATATGTAGGTATTTATATACTTGTGTGTGGGTGTGACTCTCTTTTTCTCATTTCATATTTGAATAACTTTACAACAATAAACCTAATGCTTTATTAAACTTAGAATTTAAAATTTGTAGTCTCTGACATTAATTCGTAATAAATTTTTTTTAAATAAATGTTAATTCTTATTGTAAAGTGAAACCAATAGTCAATTAGTAATAACGATCTCTATTTTAATCAAATATTAACATTAATGCTCCAATAAATTGTTTTTAGAGTATGTTCTTATGTTCCTAAAATTTGAAATCACTTGTATTTTGATTGGTCACCACAGACTATATAATAATGTCTCCCTGATTGAGGGAGTTTGGCTAGTTTTGAACCTTTTAAAACTCTGCAACTTGAAATCAGCACCATCACTTGATAAAAAGTAGTGTTAAAACAAAATAGGTACTTTTGTAGTGATATTATAACATAAATGTTATAAATTGTAGATAAATATATATACTAAATGTAGCTTACATATGCAACATGCATGGAACACCAAGTAAGTGTTGAACTCACTACTTGAGTATAAGCTGATCTTATGAGACGAACTTGCTAAACATTACACCATCTCAAAGTGGCCCCCCATATATATATATATATATATATATAATTACGGTTGTTCTTCATTTCCAAAAAAAAGCATTGTCTTGTAATTCATCAGTGGTCCAAGTTTGAAGCAGTGGGAACATTGGAGATTGGTACTTATAACTAATGTTAAAGATACATGGTGGCACTGTTCTCTTTGAATGTTGACACCAGGCTTCTTGAAAGTTTGCAGAGATCTTGTGAACAATGACATGCCAACACAATTGGTCAGCAGCACACTCTTCTAGCTCTTTTTTGTTTGATCTTGCACTGGCGGTAGTTAGATTTAAATGCATCTTTGTACCATTTCTTTGGCCAGCTGTAGTATCATTTTAAGAGGTTACAAACAGACAAGGTAGTACTCAAGTGAAAGAACAGCAACGCATGTGTAAATGAAAGAAGAGAGGTTTATTGTAAGAGAATACACCACGGCAATACAAGAAATCTGGAGGCAGGCTAGTAATTGCCGAAGCAAGTCACAGGTATCTCCTGTGCTCACTATATATGACTACTAATATAGTCAGTCCACGTAGGTGATAGGGAGTGTTGGACATTCCATTACAGCACCTCCCCCTGAGCTAATTTTTCCATGAAATTTTACTCAATCCTTTTCTTTTTATGGTCAGGACATAATTGTTTGACTTTTTTCCTCTTCCTAGTACTTTTACGTCTCACCAATTTTTGTGCTGTTGAGATTTGATGCATTAGCAATTTCTGGGAAGCTGACACTTCCTGCACTGGCAAGATTGGAGATATTTCCATTGGTATTAGTGGAGATATGGGAATTGGTAGACTATGCTGTGGGCTTTGTAGACCCATCTTCAAACTTTTGTAGAATTACTGCTCTGATTCCATACTTGCTAGTGTTAGATGCTACAATTATTTCTTTTTTAGGGTCAAAATGTGCTAACAATAAATCTGATACCAGATAGCCTTTTATTTTCTGAAAAGCATCTTCGCATTCTTTAGACCAAATCCGTTTTGCAATCTTTTTCAATAAGTCATTCAGTGGGGCTCTAAGATCATACATTTTGGGTATGTATATATTGTAATAGTTGCTAAGTCTAAAAACGCCTGAAGATTAGTGACGTTGTTTGGTGGTGGCATATTTTTTATAGCTTCGGCCCTATCCAGGTCTGTTCTTCTTTTGTTCACATTAATTATTTCCCCAGATATTTGATCTTCTTTGTAAAGAACTCACATTTATCTGAACTTAGCTTGAAGCCATATTCTTCTGGAACACTGCCTTGATATGTTTTTTGTGCTGTTCTTTGTTTTCACTCTTTAGCAGGATGTCGTCCAGGTACACTATGGCAAATTCTAGTAGCGCTAACATGGTGTCCATTATTATAGAGTTCCTTGTGTGTATTAATTGCCAATAGCTTTGAGCACTGTTCATCCACTTTCACGTGTAGATATGTGTCAGACAGATCTATTTTAGAAAACACTTTACCACCATTCAGCTTAGAAAAATATCCTCTGGTGAAGGTAACGAGTATGTGTGGTCTTTCAGACAGTCATTTAATCTGGTTGAAAAATTTGCACAAACTCCAAAATTTCATGGTTGGTAATGTGATCCTGGAATGTGATTCCTAGTTATAAGTATTTATGTGTTCTCTTTGGAAGAATCAGCCCATCAAGTTCAAAATTCAAACAACCTGGTTGAAAAAGTAAGGAGAATATATATTACTGATTTGTGTCTAGTTTAGTTATTAAAATACTTAAATATTTAAAAAAAAAACCATCTAACACAATAAAAAATAAACCCCTCCTTACCAATAGGCAAAATTATTAAAAAAATCAATGCTATTTTATTTCTAAAAAAATAATTTTCATAAACAAAAATTTTGACTACCAACAGAATTGTCTTTAAGCAGGATGTTATCATGTATTTTCTTAGGATTTCTTGAATCTAGTCCTGTTCAAAATATTTTACTTAAATAACATATTACCAGTATATTGATGACATTTTATTAATATATCCCTGCAAAACTATACATAAATTTAACAAAGTTTGAACATATACAGACTTGTAAAATAGAAACAAACAATACTTTATCTTTCCTAGATATCGTATTACATTGTAGTGTCAATAGCCTAAAACTAAGTGCCCATCACAAATCAACTAATAAAAACAATCGGCAGACCTGAAGAAAGCTATCACCACCTTTAAATTCGTTGTTTTCATTTTTTTTTTAAATTTTTCAGTGCGGTTTTATCGATTATTACATAAAGTTTCTGATTATCAAAAAAACTTTGAGAAATTTCAATATTTAAGCAATTTTAGGTGGGGGCTCAGTTTCTCATAGAACGTTATAGTAAATCATTCCTCCAATTTGGAACCACTCGCATTGGGGTTGCTTTGTTTTTTTTTTTTGTTTTTTTTGGGGGGGGATGAGTTGTTGCTCTTGTTTTTGTTTTTTGTTTTTTGTTTTTTTTTTCAAGTTTTCTTCAGTTCTTATGATGGCAACTTCCTTGGAAACTCTAAGAATGGCTTTATTCAAAAATTTCACAAAGGATTCAGTTGTTGAATATGTGCAAGCAAAAAAGTTAATTGCACAGGATTGATTTACTTAACAAGGTTATATGAAAAACTGAGCCCCTGCCTAAAATTGTTTAAATATTGAAATTTTTCCAAATTTTCTTTGTCAATCAAAAAGTTTAGGGTTTAATCGACAAGATTGCACTGAAAAAAGTAAAAGAAAAAAATTGATAATCAACCAATCTACAGGTGGTGGTAATGTCGTACTGGTGAGTGGTTCCAAAATGGAGGATCGATTTACTATAACGTTGTATGAAAAACTGAGCCCCCCTAAAATTGTTTAAATATTGAAAGTTTTCCAAATTTTTTTGTCAATCGGAGAGTTTAGGGTGTAATCGATAAAATTGCACTGAAACATAGTAAAAAAAAAAATTGCAAAACTACAAATTTAAAGGTGGTGGTAGTCTCCTTCAAGTTTGTCAAACAATCTATCAAATTTTTATTCTCACTATAACAACATAAAATAAACATTGGAATCTATTTAAGATCACTCAGAATTTATAGTCCTAATATTTATATGAGAAGAAATACATTGAAAATACTTTTAAACTTATCCAATACCCAAATTATTTCATATTTAATGCAAAACAAAAGGCTCATAAAATATTTTAAAATAAAGTGTTTCTTCCTCACAAAGCCAACAAAATCAAAATATATTATTCTGCACAAGCTGGTCACATCAACCCCCTGTTAGTGGAGCTTGAGAATAAGTTGACTCCACCTCTGCAGGAAGTAAAAATCCCCTAAGGGGGCCACCTGTTTGCAGTGGGTGGTGACCTGTTATGCTTGAGGATGAGATTCTGGTGGTTGAGGGTTTTAGAGTTGGACTATACATATACACTTAAACTCCAGCTCACCACTTTGGCCCCTACTTGTGCTAGACAGGCAGTTGGAGAGGCTCGATCCAATCAATCAACTGGTCTTGTTAAGTCAGATTTTAAAAAAATGTGCTCACATAAAACTGACTTAGTAAGCAGTGGCTGTAGGGTCAATCAGAATAGGAACAAAGGAATCTGACATGGCTGTTTCAACATCTGAGGAAAGCCCATACTTGGGTGGATGATCCTGGATATAACAGTTACTTAGAACTCTCTGCATGTTTGAGCATACAATTCATGTAACCCTGGAGGAATGAGGCAAATGGGATTTCCTTCCTTATCTCTTCCATATGGCGCTCCAAGGTGGGTGGGGAGGATGGCTGATGAACAATAACAATAAAGTATGAGCACAAAAAAACTAAGAGACAACATATTGATATAGACACAGAAACTGATACAGAAAATCAATTAAAGATGAAATTTTCAAAATTCATTATAACAGAACCAATAGATGACAAACTAATAACAAAGTTGTCGCCTTTTGTAATAGAAAAAAATCTTAGCATCTCGGATAACTTCCAAAAAGTGAAAAGCACTAAAAATAATACTTTACTGATAGAAATCAAAAGAAAATATGATGTTGAAACTCTACTAAGGAAGATCAAATTTCATAATATAAAGGTAAAGATTTATTCACACTAAATTTTTAAATTCCTCCAAATATATAGTAAGAAGCACTGAACTTTCACTGTGTACACCTAGGGAAATTAATAACAATAATGCTATGAAAAAACAAACAAAATAACATTACAAACATGAAAAGAATATCTAAACTTATTTATGAATGGAACTTCATCTGTGTGTGTGTCTGTGTGTATCCATTACCTATAGACTCCAAAACGGCTGAAACGATTTTCTTGAAAATTTACACAGTTGTACTATAAGCATCTGTGAGTGTTCTTAGCTAGGTTTTGTGTCGAGGTACCCCCGATAAATATTGAAAATCGATAATCGAAAAAATCAGGTTATAGAAAGAGTGGTCCGATTTTAATCAAATTTGATACACTCATAGACAAAGACATAAGAAATGATATTCAGAAATTTCAAGGTTGCAGTTATTACAATAGTGCAGAAAATCAATAATATATATATATATATAAAAGGTAAGATGTTTGTGTGTGTGTGTCTCTTTATCTGTCTATATGTCCTTTATACAAATCCACAATTTTTATCCGATTCTCACCAAACTTCACACAAATATTCTTTAGGCTGAGTCTGAGCTCCAGGACCATGGATTAGTTTTAAAGCTTTCATTACACCCAAGCAACGCCGGGCTATACTGCTAGTCCATTAAAAAACGATGATAGAATACCAACACTTATATCTTTATATAGAATACCAACACTTATATCTTTACATTTGATGCCCCAGAATCATCACAGGAAATAAAAATTGACTGTACAGTTTTCAAAGTAGAAACATATATTCCAAACCTATTAAAATGCTTCAACTGCCAAAGATATGGACATGGTAAGAATAAATGTACAAGGAAGTTAGTATGTGGAAAATGTGGGGAGAATAATCCTAACCACACAGATCACATGCCCCAATGAAACTGAGGAAATCAAACCACTCCTTACAGATTACAATCCAAATACAAGCTGCTTGCAGGAAACCTTTCTCAAAGAGACTTATATATCCTTTGAAGGATATAAAACTTTTCACAAAATAAATGTATCAACAACAGAGAATAAGCCAAATGGGGGTAATTTAATATTGGTTAAAAAAATCAATACCCCATGAACAACGACAATTAAACACAAATCTACAAATCATGGCAGTAAAAGTTTCAATTCATCGAACAATAATCATATGTTCAGTTTATATTCCTCCAAAACACAAACTGAATAAGAGTGAAACAGAAAGGCTAATTGGCCAACTTTCTACTCTCTTTCTACTAATGGGAGATTTTAATTCACACAGCAAAATGTGGGCCGTAGGAACTCAAATCAAACTGATAGAATTATAAAATCTCTACTAGAATCATCTGATCTATGTAGCCTTAGTACACACATATCAACATCCAGGTACCAGATCAACATCAGCTATTGACCCAACCATATGTCCTCTATCAAATTTTATAGACTTTCAAAGGAAAGTTCATGATGACAAATGTGGTAGTAATCATTCACCTTTTTACCTAAATATAAGCAAGCCTATGCTAGAAGAAAGCTGTCTAAAATTCCATGAACTTTGCTCATCCCAAATCAACGTGGAAATTCTCAATGAACCAGAACCAATAGTCTCCTTTATAGACATACTAGCACAAATAGTAAAACAAACAATACCTAAATCTTCCATTAAACCATACACCAAATCAAAACCCTGGTTTACAGCAGAATGCAGAGAAGCAGTTAAAACCAGGAAAAAAAATGCTAAAGATATTCTTACTCAACTCAACCACAATCAACCTACAAAACTACAAACAAGTTTGAGGAATATGACGATGTATAATTAAAAAATCTAAAAGAGAGTCTTAGCAAAACAATGTTGTTCAGACTAAACAACAAAACCCCAATAAATAAAACAAGGAAAATAATAAGAAAAATTAATAGAAAAACATCATGCACTACAACAGTCCACTTAACCAAAACAAATGGCAATAAATGCATTGGAAAAAAAGAAATAGTTAACCAAATAGCAACAGAATTTCAAAGAAATTCTACAAATTAAAAACATTATAGAACAAGAAAATCTTTCATTCACTTCAAACAATAAAAAAGAATGCAATATTCTCTTGACTAAAAAAAAAGCACTAAACGACTCCATAAACTAAAGTAAAATCTCTTCAACTGGTTCAGATGAAATTCATGACCAATTTTTAAAACATCTGCCCGAAAAGTCTCTTTTAATACTTCTCCTGATCTTCAATGATATATGGTGTTGAAACAAATTTCCAAAATTGTGGCTTGAGTCTGTCATCATTCCATTTCCTAAACCCTGCAAAGACCATTCCAAGCCAACGAACTACTGATCCATTGCATTAACAAGTTGCATTTGCAAGATAATGAAGAGAATGACTTGACTAATGTGGTGCCTGAAAAGAAACAAACTCTTATCTAACTTCCAAAGTGGATTCCGGAAAAATCTAAGAACCAATGATCAACTTGTATGGCTACAATCCTTTTTTCGTGATGGCTTTGTTTGAGGTCATCATGTGGTATCAATATTCTTTGATCTTGAAAAAGCGTATGATACCACATGGAAGTATGATATCCTAAGACATGCACAAGATGGGAATAAGAGAAAGAATGGCTATATTTATTCAAAACTTCCTATCAAACCAAACATTTAAAGTACGAAATAGAATCATAGCATCAGACACACACAAGCAGGAATACCTCAAAGTAGCATTTTATCAGTTACATGACAGATCATCTACAAATAGGGATGTTTCAATTTCTGCTTTAATAATACTATTTATTTTCAGAATAAATAATGTAACTAATAAAATGCTACTTTTTCAGTTACATTATTTATTCTGAAAATAAATAGTATTATTAAAGCAGGAATTGAAACATCCCTATTTGTAGATGATCTGTCAATATCATACTCAACAAACATACCTTCCCTTGAAATATATGTACAAACACATTTAAACAAGATAGAAAAATGAACAAATAAAAATGGATTCTGTTTCTCCAAGACAAAAACTGTTTGTATGCATTTCTGCAAAAAGCTTATCACCTCAATCCAGAATTAAAATTAAATGAACACTTAATTACCATAGTCCAAGAAATAAAATATCTAGGAATCATACTAAACAGCAAATTTTACCTCAAGGCACGCATTGATTAACTTAAACAAAAATGGCAAAAGGCTATGAAGCTTCTAAAAGCAATAAAAACTGAATTGGGGTATCAACTAAAAAGTAATGCACAACAAAATATATAAGTTACACATCAGATCAAAATTAGAATATGGATGCATCATTTACAGTGCCACACATATATACTCTCTTAAAAAAAACTGCAAACCATACAAAATCAAGGACTGAGATGAAGTCTTAGAGTCTTCTGGACCTCACCCATGCAAAGTCTCTATATAAAAGCCAATGAATCACCATTTCAAAGATGGGAAAAATTATCTCTCCAGACTATAGGTGCATCATTTACTGTGCCACATGTAAATCCTATTTTAAAAAACTAAAAACTGTACCAAATTCAAGGACTGAGATGAAGTCTCAGAGTCTTCTGGACCTCACCCATGCAAAGTCTCTATATAAAAACCAATGAACCACATATATCTCTGAGATTGGAAAAATTATCCCTCCAATATGCACTAAAACTATAATCCAACCCAAATAACTTATACCAAAAAATGTATGAACCTCAATATATCCTGTTCTATAGAAATAAACCAACAGCCATCCCTTCACTTGGACTTTGAACTAATGAAGCACTATAACAAATAAACAAAGATCCTGATAATGTAATACCAGTCACAATAAATAAGGTAGCTCTATAGACAATCTCCAAACTTTCCATCAATGTAACATTGACACAAAAATAAAAGAAACAATGAACAAAATTATGTACAGAGAATTAAAAGACAAATATTGTGATTATAAAATATTCTACACAGATGGATCAAGAATCATAGATAGAATAGGTGCATCAGCCACAAACAAATTCATAAACAATTAAAGAAAAGCTCATAAATCATCCCTATATTCAATATATCTTAGAAATTTGTCATCGGTTGTTAAAGCATGAAGCAATAATATTAGCTTAGATACCTATCCATATAGACATTGAGAGAAATCAGGAAGCCAACACACTGGCAAAAGAAGCAACAAAAATGAAAATAACCAACATCAAATTCCCATATAAAGATTGCTAAAACAAAATTACACAATGCATCAAAAGAAAATGGCAAGCAATTTGGGACATGTTCTCAAACAATAGACCATATAAACATCAACCAACAATAACAAAGGAGAATATACAGCCATTGGCTGACCATAGACAAGACATAGTGCTCAGAAGATTAAGAATTGGACCCACTCACCTGACATACACACATACTCAAAACAGAAACTACACCTCAGTGTACCCACTGTAACCAGTTTCTTACTGTCAAGCATATCTTAATAAAATGCAAGAAGCAAAAAAAAAAAAAAGAAAAAATGTATGCAGTAATTATTACAGAGTACAAAATCTTAATATGCTCTTCAAAAATGTACCTACTGTCCAAATAATAGGATATCTGAAGAAAATAAAATACTTCCAACTTCTATAAAAAATAGTGCTTGGACTTTGGACCATACAACTTGTGATATTTTGAAAACAATTTTAAAAATTTCATAACTACTTGAAACATTTTGAACAATTCCTGAATAAAAGATCAAATTTCAGCATTAAATGACCAACAGGGGTTGATATGCTGGTAAAACAAACAATCAATCTATCCATTAACTCTAGCACAACTACAATTGAAAAGAATTTATCTAAACTTAACATGAAATTTGTTACAACTACTTTAAACAATAAGACTTAATAGAAAGCAAAATAAACTAAAAATTGGAGGAATTTACTCTATCACTTGTAATAATTACCACAATAAATTTTAAAAGATTATATGAACACAAAAGGGATACAAAACAATACTCATTACTTGTTTGTTTGCCATACTTTTTAGTTAAATTTATTTATTTTCAAACATTTCCTCAACAAACGTCTTCATAAGTAAGACCATAAAGCCAAAGTATCAAAATATTACTTACAATATTTTCTTAAATTATTACTGACTAATTAAAAAAATATATAAAAGGTGTCCACATTATATTCAAGTAATTGTTATAGTTATGCCCCCCTTAGAAAAAAAAATTCCAAACATTAAAGTCTATCAGAGACAGCTGTCAGCACCTCATAAAAACGCTCACCTTTGTGCAGAAAAATATTTTTCTGCAATATTTAAAATTTAAATATTGCTACTTTTAATTTAAATTAAAAGTAGTATTATTTGCTTAAAATCGGATTAAACTTTAAATAGTTAAATAATTTAATTATGCTTTCATAAAAGCATATTTTATTTTTGAAAGATATTTTAATAAAGAGAATTATATTGCGTTGACAGATTTGTTGATGGATTGGAATGGATTATGGCATTATGGAGTATGGACAATTTTACTTTTTTTTTTTTAATTTTAGCGTTTTTACTAATAAAAAAGAAAGAATAAAAAAGAACTCGATTTTTTTGAACTTCAGTTTCAAATACAGCCAAAAAGTATTTTGTTTGCTGGTTGGAAATGTTAAACTTATTAGCTTGAAATTAACTTAAAACAAAAAAAAAACCTTCAAAATTTTTCATTTTTTTAAATGCATTGTAAAACCTTAGGTATCGCCTTCTCTTAGGCGGCACCTCATATTTTATTTTTTATATATTCATTTAATTTGTTTTCGTTTTTTTTTGGGGGGGGGGGGAGCAGACTGAATGAATATGTCTGTGTGTAACAGTCTCAGAGACTTGGAGCAACTGAAAGATGTGTTGGTATATCTCGAACAAAAAATGTCTAAGTACTTTAAAAATATGTAAGGGAGTGGGTATTATTTCTCTCTCTACTAACTAGTGAAGTAAAACACTTTTTTTACTCACAGTAAGGAACCATTTAAGAACAAAAAAAAGTTTTGTTTTGTTTGTTTTTTTTATCCTCCGTTTTTCTTGACGTGCTCTAGTTTAGATTTAAGTTTCCCGTTGAGTTGCAAAGTTGGTTACTTTTTTTGTTTAAGTTTTTACGGAAACTTAAAAAAAATTCATATACAAAAAAAAAAAATAATAATTACTGCTATAAAAAGAAAAAACAAAATACTTAAAGAGTTAATTTCTTTTTATTAGAAAGTGTGTGTGTACACTGTATTATGAACCAAAAAATATTTTACGGTTATACACATAGAAATGATTTTTAATAATTAAATTTTAAATCATTTCGATGTGTTAACCGTGACTGAAAACACTTTTTCTTGACCGTTTAAAAATTTTTTTCCGGAATAAAATAAAATTTTCGACATATATTTTTCATTCCTCATAATCTAACCACTTAAGCGGGCAAGCTTTAAAAATATAATATGTAAATATGCTACTAGATGTTGAAAAAATGTTCTTAATTTCTTAACTGTTCAACGAAGTCAAACACGAAAAGCAATTTTCCAGAGTACCATGTTAATTGGCGTCTTCCGCTTCATTTCTAACACTGTTTAGTTTCGTAATGTGATATTTACTGAGGTAATATTTTCTTCTTTTCTTTAAGCTTTATAATAAAAAGAAAAAAAAGTTTACTTTTGCTTAATGTTTTCTATTACATTGTTATATATGCGCACAAAATGTATTTTAATTATATCTTTCTGACGTTCTTTTGGCAGTAACGTTTTCGTACGACCGCCATTTAAATTATTCGTTATTCTCTAACTGGTCAATATTTTCCGTTTCATCCGACGGCATCCTGTTTTATGTAATTGCGTGATTGCTTTGATTCTTGCATCGTCGTTCAAACCAAAAGTTTAGACATCTTTTTAGCAATCGCTTTGATTATAAACCTTGCTACGAGTAGCTTTAAAACTTTATTGAAATTGGTAATATCTAGTCGGGGCAAGATGGCCTGTGGTGCTACGCTCAAAAGGAGCTTAGAATTCGACCCACTTCATAGTCCATCGCAAAATACTCCGAAACGTCGAAGGTGTATGCCGATGACTTTATCACCATCAACTCCACCAACCAGACCTGAACAAACTGAACCATCACCTTTTGACAATGTTTTACCAAAATTAACACAAGGTAAGATACTCGGTTCCCATCTTTGTTATTTCATAACAATGCAATACAGTACAGTACAGTGAGTACACACTACAAACGTTCATTGCCGTAGGTCTACTACTTTTTCTTTTTTTTTCTGCTTAATAAAAATATTTTTCTTGAATATTGAAGATGAAAAAACAAAAAATCAAATTTTATGCTAGATTTTGCTAAACTTGATCTTCTTAAAGATAAGAAAAAATTGCCGGTTGTTTTGGTGAAATACGTGATTTTTATTTGAGACTCCATTATTTTTCCAACATGTCGATCATCGCTAGAAAAATAAATTTGTAAATAGTTTTTAAAAAAATGTGATATTTTGTTGACGTTCATTACTTTTTGCTAATCTTTTTACTTTCTGTTACTTCAATCTATAAAAACGCTGGAAATTTTAAAAAATTAAATATTTGTTTCTAATGAATTGTCTGCAAAAATGTGTCGATTTTTTTTGTTTTTGTTTTTTACTTTTCTTTAATGGAGGAAAAAAAGATTTTTATATTTAGGAAATTATTACAATTTTTGCCTGATTTAAATTTATTTTTGCACATTGTTTTTTTTTTCTTTCTATTAGTGAATAGTGAAACTTATCGTTTGTTTTAGGCCGAAAAAAATGCAGTGAGCATAAAAGATTTTTTTAAATATTTCAGCTTCAATGACAATTTAAAAAATTGTTATAGAAAAACATTTTTACATTTAAGCATACAATAGGTTTGAAATTATTAGCTCGATAATTTTTTTTTAGAATGAAGCGTAATCGTCTTTTTAGAGTGTTGTAAAAAGTATATTTATATTGCAATAAAATTAAGTGTTTTTAATTTTGGATTTTGATTTTTTTTTATCATTTTTAATTTTACGAATTTTTTCCTACCTTTTTAAAAATCCTGTGTGTACACAGCTTGTAACTAACATTTTTAGTTTATGTATTGTAAATTTAAATCAGGATTATTAAAAAAAAATTGTAAGGCCTCTAAAAATATAATATAGTTTTTTTTTTGTGTGTGTGTTTTTGTTTTGTTGTTGCTACTACTCGAAAAATTTGACAATTTGATTTTTTTTAATTTTCTTTTTGGCTTTCGGTTTCGTTTACATTCGAAAGTAAATCTTGTCACATAATCTGCCTAAAATGGATGTGTGGTATTGTGTAAAACTGTGTTCAAAATAAGAGCTTTTTACTTGTGGATTTTTTTTATATTTCTGATTGCGTAACTTAAAATTAATTTGTGAATTATCATTTTTCAAGTTTCATTGTTAGTGTTTTATTTCCTGTTTTTTCTTTCCAACATTTTCTTTTCTAAATTAGTTTTCACTTCATGTTTCAACTTTTTGCTCAGTGTAACTGGAAAATAATTTTTCAGTTTTAAAAAGTAATTGATATTTGTTTAGGTTTTTGTTGTTCTTCCAATTATCTATCAATCTCTTTGAACTATGGAAATCTTATTCCATTTTTTTTTTTTTGCTGCTGCTTTTTTTAATTCTAATATAGAAGTAGGACAAATTTACATTTTTTTTTTTATTGGGTCTCCATTAATGTAAAATGAATGTTTTATGAATGGACTGTCATGGCTGATTCTTCTTGATTCTTCTTTTTTTTTTTTTTAACTCGCGGTTCGCTCAGTCTTTATTGCAATAATAATAATAATAATAAATTTCTAAATATTAATTAGCAGTCTATCATGTGCATGCTGATGATATTGTCCTGTTACTGATAATATTTTTCTTCTGAACTAGCCAACCGGCTTTTCTTGCATGCGAATAAAAGATGAGGTGACTTCAGTTCGGATTGATACTCTGAAGAGAGAGAGAGTGAGATAAATTGCGTGTGTTCATAGTGTTTAATATTAACAATGACCACACATTTCTTTCTTTTCATGTTACAACATAACAATCAAATAAACCCAATTTCATTTTATTTGTTTTTCTAACCTTAGACTAGGCTGGGAAATGATTGCTAAGTGTCAAACTCGAAACCGAATTTTGTTTTTGTTTTTTTCCATCAAATTCCTTTTTTTTTTTCTCGTTTTTTTTTTGTTTCCTCACGTATTTATATAATTTAATGACTCTAAGATCTCTTCGCTCAGCTATCAAATCATTTTTTTTTTATTATATTGACAATAATTTTGAAAGTTCCTACATTTGCATTTTATAGTTTGATATTTTTTTTTCCTATTAAGATCGTATACTTTTTTTATAAAGTTGTGTTCTTAATATTTCGAGTAGAACAAAAGTTCAGTATAGTATTTGATTTATCACTTTTACATAAATAAAATTAAAATGCCGACAAAATTGTTGTAATTTTACAGTTTACGTCTCGCCCCCCATCTATGTAAAATAATTAACCTCCTTTTGAAGGTTGTGGGTGGATCAGTATTTACCAGGTTTTTAACAATTATTACTTTTTTCTCTATGTATTTCGCATATAAGTGGCAGAATATAGCTTAATTTTATTTTAGATCAAATATTTTTTCCAAGACAACCAATATTTTCAAGTTCTTGGTTACGTGTATCAACGACCATAATAATCTCACTGACACTAACAAAAGTGTGTGTATGTGTTTAAAATGTATACATTTATGGAGAAAGTGATCAAGGATACAGCATTTGTAAATATAAAGTGTTTCTGACTAAAATAGCCTGATTTCGTAAGGCAAGAAACTGATGATCACTGAGCAATGTTGATTTATCACACAGAATTTATTTTGTCAAAATTAGATAATAAATTATTGCTCTGATAACCTGTTGCTATTGAATGATTTTTGATGAATTAAAAAATTCCTCTTTCCTGTCAGTGTTGTTGTTTTTTTTTATAGAACAAATAGCTGCTAATATCAGCATGGAGATCAAGAGATTACAGCGGCGGAGACAGTTACATTACCAGCGAGCTAGCAGTCCCCCACCTCAAGAGGCTGGCAATTCACAGTCCTGCACATCTCTATTGTCTCAGAATTCACTCTCTCCCAGTAAGAAAGATGCACCTTTGTTTACTTTCAAGCAGGTAACTATGATTTGTGAAAGGATGCTCAAAGATAGAGAGTCTCAGGTCAGAGAGGAATACAACTCTGTACTTTCAAGCAAGTTAGCAGGTAAGATTATCATTTGTTTTATCAGCTTTTCTACAATTATGCTAATGCAAAAAAGAACAATGTTCCAAATTTTGTTTTTTTTTACTTAAATATTTTTCCTCCAATTTTAGTTTCTCTTGCTATTATTTCATGTGTTCTACAAAAGTCTTCAGTTATATAGTGCCTAAAAAGCTTCTTTTAATAACATGTGATTTCTCCCTCCAAGCAATAGTTAGTGCATTTTATGCAAAGGGTTATTTTATAGGAGGCTATTAGGTACCTCCACTAATTTTCAATACCTAAGGCTTTCTTTTTAGCTTTAATTTAAATGATTTAATTAACTATTTCTATTAAGAATATACTGTAGTGTATTTGTCAAAAAGAAATTGGTTGAAAATTTTATTTTATTTTTATTTTTTAATAACTGGTTAGTGTCCTTTTTAACCATCTTTCATCACAATGTAATTATATTTTATTAAGAAAAATTTGAAACTAGTATTATTCACTTAAAAAAAATTGCAAAATGGATTTTAAAATAAACAGTAGTAGTGATTTATGTATCAACACCCTATTTGTTGAAACATAGTTTAAGAAAATGATAGGTGAACACATTTACTTATGTCATTGATCTCATTTTCTCATAATGTCATGTATGGTCAGTCATACTTTCAAAATTGGCACATGTCATGCACACAAAAAAAAACTTTAAATTATTTTAAAAATTTTAATGCATGACTTGTATTAAGCTTCCAAGTATTGCTTAGTAAATAGTCTTCACTTTATAACTTAACAAAGTATTGAATTTTTAAAAAATATTTGAAACTGAATTATAATTTAAAGAAAAATGAAAACAAAACATTCATTATTCATCTCAACAAATTTTCACACAATAACACTTTTAATATATATTATTTATAAAAGCAGTTACAAGCGTACCTAGTTAATGTCAGTTTTATTGCATTTTTTATTTTACTATTTGGAGCAGATTTTTAGGAAAGTGGCAACTGTTTGAAAATAATTTTACATTCTCCAAGGAGTCTTGTTTAACTAATATAACAATTTTCAGACATAATTTAATTTCTAGAAATTTCATAAAATTAAGAGAAAGCTGTAATAAAATACATACACACACACACATCAAGATAATTAAAAACTTTCATAAATTCATTCATTTGTAAATAAATCCTGAAAGTTTCAATAAAATCCAACAGTTATTTAATTTTTGTTGCAAAAATTTACAAATAGTTTTTCACTGAAAATTTAAGTGGAAGTTCTTCTATGTGCCCTGTCCCTTCAGGGTGTAGGTGATCATGGCTTTCCACGTCTCTCTATCGCTGGTGGTTCTTTACTGTTTACTGCAACCCTCATTCCATCATCCGCCTGATTAGGTCCTTCAAATATGTTATCCGCTGCTTTCCCCTGTCTCTCTTTCCCTCTATCTGGCCTGTTAGTATCAGGTTCTCCAAGCCCTCTTTCCTCATTGCATGTCCCAGGAACTTCAGCTCTTTTCCTGATGCTCAGTGTTAATTTCCTTTTCGTTTCTATCATTTCTAAAACCTCATCATTGCTCACATACTTGATCCATTATATTCGCAGCATAGGGAGGTGAGACTCCTGCTTAATTTTTTTTCACCAAAATATTTTGAACTATAGATCGTTATAGTATAGAAGACATAATTTGTAGATTTTAGGTGACGTCTTCTTGTTTTAGCTTTGATTTTCACATTTTTATAAACTGGAATTGACAAACAAATTCTGTGTAATTTTATATTACAGTAACTAAACATTGTATTTTAGACTTTAACAAAGATAAGTTATTTATTTGTGAATAGTATTAATATTGCAAATTGCACTTGAGAAAATAAGTTTGACAAAAATCCTCCCGCCACTTTGAGAAAATGATCCAGATCTGAGAAATTAGTAAACCCCAATATATAAACTGGAAGAAAAAAAAGATTTAATAAATGGAGTTCATTTGACTTAAATAAAAATAACACAAACACTCTGAAATGTTTGTATTGGAGTTTGCCAAGCAGTACAGTATGCCGTTTCTAATTTTTTGGCAGAGTGAATTGTGTCATGGTTGCTCCCCCCCCCTTCACAGACGGTGCCCAATTGACTCTACTATACTGTGCAGTCAACAAATACAATGCACATGCATAAAATTTTAAAAAATCTAATTTAGTAAATATTATAACTTGGCTACAGAATAAAAGCTATCTTTGTTGTTAAAAAAAAAAAAAAAAAAAAATTTAATGACGGAGACTTTTTATTATGGCTTTTCACTTGATCTCTGTGACTGTGTATGTACATCTGCCTATCTGTTATACAAATGCATATCTGGTTCAAATAGAAGAAAGTTCAAACATTGATCAGGTCTTATCAGATTTGACAATTTAAGCGAATTAATGGAATAAAATCTGAAAAACTTATCTTAAAAAATTTTTAAATAAATTTTGTTAAATTGATATTAATAAATATTTTTCCACTGAAAAATACTAAATATAATTTAGAGTAAACAAGATTTGTTGCAATAATGAATTTTAATTTTATTTAAAAAAAAATGAATTTGAAATCTCTTTAACCTTGCAACTTGCTCAGTTATTTTAGAAAAATTAAAAGAAAAAATCTCTTGTGATTACTAAGCAATAGTTTATATACATTTATGATCTAGAGCTTTATCTTCTAAACACTACAATGATTTACGAGGTATACTTTGAAAATAATTGCTGTAGTGTTTGAAATTTTTTTTTGTTTTTTAATGAAAACTGACAATTTCTTACTAGAAGTCGTTATGTTTTTTTTTTTAACCAATTTTTATTTTTCTCTTTTCAGAGCAATATGAAGCATTCTTGAAATTTAATCTTGATATGATCCACAAAAGCTTAGTTGATTCACCATTTTCTTGTAAGTGGATTTTGTTTTTTCAATCAAACATGCCAATTTATTCTTAATTCTGATTTTTATTTATTTTTTCATATGATTCAGCATTTTAATTTTCTGCACGTTATTTCTTTTATTTATTTCTTTTATTTTATTTTTTTAGATATCTCATAAGACTGCAATTGATCCTATGGATTTCTGACCAAGTTTTCTGTGAATAGCCAACTGTTGATTCCAGCATATTCCTGATGTTAATAGCTACTACAACTACAAGTATTTCTATTGCATGGAATTCTTTCCAGCCATACATTTGGATATGACTTCCTAAGGGACTACAACATGATGAAACCATCCTAGCAAACCATTTGGAGACATTCCTTTCCATGGATATACAAGCTGACGCCTTTCTCTGGATTATGGATCCTCATGCTTAATGGTGCAACAACCAGTGGAGGTTTAAAGATTTTCTGTACATATCAAATTGTGAATTAAGTTTTTTATATATATATATATATATATATATATATATATATATATCTATATATATTTCTTTCAGATTATCTAGACTTTGTTTAGTTGTTCACTGGACACTGGATTTCTGCCATGTAAATAATAATAAAAACAACAAAAGCATAAATAAAATTTAATTTGGTTTCTCTCTCTCTCTCTCTCTGTTAAAGTCAGTGCTACTCTCAGTCTTATGGATTCTTAAATTCTTTCTGTAAATTTAGTCCTTTTGTTTGTATAGATTTTAACATTTTCATATAATCAAAAATAGTGTTTATTGAAGCTACATTTTGCATACATGTAATTTTATATACTGACACTGCTGAATGGGTAATTTTTTATACAAAAAAATTCCCAATAAATCTTACAACTTTTCAAAATATTAATAACCTCCTGTGATCAGTGGTTGCAACTTGGTGTGAGTGCTTTTCTTTCTTTATCCCTATGAGTGAAGACAAGGAAAGCTAGAATGTTGATTCTGTTTGTAACTTTCCTTAAAGTCAAACTTGTGGGTGGAGCAGAAACAGTTTACACTCTTGTCGTCCATCATTTTATAACTGTTTGAATCTTAAGTACGGGTTGGCTGTAGATCTCCCCCCCCCCCCATTCTTTTTTTTTTTTTTCTTTCTTATCTCTTTTCTTCCAAAGTGTGTACAAGTAATGAGTCAACAACTTTTAATAAATAGACTCTAACAAAGCATTGTATTTTGATTTGTCTGTCTCTGTCCTAATTTCTAGCAATTGTCCATTGGAAGAGGTTTAATGGAATTTTGGAAGCTAAATAAAATAAAAACTTTCAGCTTTGGTTGTGAATCATCATAAGTCCAATTCTTTTTGGTTGAGTTGAAACTATCCCTTGTCCTTTCCTAGCTGTTAGCTTTAAAGAATTTTTTTTTTCTTTTCCTCAATCCCTTACCCCTCAGTGTCACTTGGCTGTATATTTTTGTCAGTGGCTTATAAGTTTGAATTAAGAAAAACAATAAAACTTATTTGGACGAGTATTGACTCTTCTTCCATAACAGCAGTCCACATTAATAACAACAATGTAAAACTTTTTTTTTTTTTTTTTTTTTAATATATTTTTATTTTAAAGGACAAAAGGGGAAATCTGCCCTGAATCTCACTTTCTGGCAGACTAATATACACAAACATTTATTTAACAAAACTGAAATAACCAAAAACTTTTGAAAAATTATTAGATTATATTTTTATTTGTATTGACCATTTCATTTTCTTATACTTTTATTGTCTGTACTTTGATCAATAATGTTAAAGGTTTAGTAATTGATATTTTATTTACTTTTTTTTTTTTTTTTTTTTAAATAAAGGAAAATAATTGGAAAAAATGTTTCTGTTGCTTCTCACCCCAAATTTGTTGTTGCTTTTGTATCAAAGAATTATTAAGAATGATTAGACGGTGGAGGGGGTACATTTCTAACTTTCAAAAGGTCAAATAAATTAGATCAGAAACTTTGAGCTTTTGCAACAGAACTGCAAAATCTAATGTTCAGCAAACAACTTTTTTTTTCTTTTTGTAGTTGCACAAAAATTTCATGTTAGCCTCTAGCATGGAATCTTTAAAATAAATACAATTCCTAAGAATGATGTATAAAATTGTTTTAAAGTTTTTTATTATTATTATTATTATTTGCTGCTGAATTCATGCTTTTATTAATCTCCAGCTTGATGTTAATTTTGTGACTGCAGCTCCCTCCCCCCCCGGGTCAGTTGGCTTCAGTTGTGCTTTGTCATAGTTTTCTTGTTATTGAGCAATGAAATATTCAGGGGTTGAGGTGGTCCTTTTATTAGGACCTAATTAAGACCACCATCATTCTCCTTGGTACATACAGTGCCTTTCTAATATAATTTTTTTTTTTTTAAACATTTGTCCCCCCCCTTTACAAGCATGTCAAATTACTGATCTTTGTGGTTCTTCTTTTTTTCTTTTTTTTTTTTTTTGTGCAGAAAGTAATGGCAACCTACTGCAGGGAAATCTTCTGCCCAGTCAGTCATGTCTCTTTCGAGACATGATCACCCAAGTGTGTATCACGTATGGCACTTAACTGACTGTGGGTCTGTTGAAATAACTGTTTTAAAAGCAGTTAATTTAATATTTTACAATGTTTTATACTATTGTACTTGAGAAAAGTGCTAATCACATGATTTAACAGTGCCTGTGTTATCTGGGCCTTCTCCAAGAATTGTTGTTCTGTTGGTGCAAAAATGACTGACATTTAAAAAATTTAATGACTCATTTTTGTAAATAATTTGTGTGCATAATGTGATTTTGACCTGTAGAAATTTTTTTTTTTTTTATCTCAATGTTTTGCATTCAAGTTTGCTTGCCCTTCTCTACAGGATTATATGCCTTATCCCACAATTCCTCTTTCCTTTGCTGTGTGCAAGCTGAAAAAAAAAAAATTCATAGTTTTTTACCATGGTCAAAGCACACCTTGATGTTGGAATTTAGGCCACTTTTTTTTTTCTTCTAAAAACTTTCATTTCCCATTTTAATATCAATTCAAACTTCCAAATCATAGTTTATAATACAAATGGCTGGTTTTTCTGTAAAAAAAAAAAAAATTATAGATTAGCTTAAATTTCTGGCTGAAAAACCTCTTAATGGTTTCTATGCATCTGACACTCTCTCCCCACCCCTTTCTTTCTTGAACATCATTTATATTTCTGCTATATTACGCAGAACTATTTTTGTATACTGAAATATGGGTATTTGGCTGATATTAAAATAGATTGCTTTAAATTCCAATAAATTATCAATTACATCATTCATATGTACATTGCTGAGAAGTCACAATTGTGAGATATTTTTTTCTTTGTGTTGCTCACATTTTAAACCTTTGCTTCTGAAAGTGCTGTTTTGTTAATAGGGTTCATCAGAAACACCATTCCACATTAGTGCAAGAAAATATTTCGTTCATAGGAGGGGGAGGAGCATCAATAGGGTTTCTTCCATGTGTGAATTGAAAAAAAAAAATGAAACGCAAATGACCAAGACAGTCATTTTATGTAGGCAATAATTGCAAAATAGTATAAATACATTGATACAGAAGTAAAATTAAGATTCTTTGAAATAGTGGTGTTTAAAAATTATTGTACTTTATATTTAATTAAAGAAATAAGATATTGCATGCATCTATTTGGTTACCTGAATTGCATTCAATACAGATTCAAATGCTCTTGGCATGTTGTGTATTGCTTGTGTGATTGTAATAGAATTTTTGATTGATAAAAGATATGAAGGTATATAAGGCAGTTTCAATTTTTATATCTATTTGAAATGTATGTTTCAAATAAAACGTACATATATATCATGTTTTTTTTTCCTCTTTTATTTCTAAAATAACCGTCAATCTCTGATTAAAGAACACCTTGCCTAGTTTCCTACATATGAGTGTTATAGAAATCTTAATTTTAAAAGTGAAATTAAGTGCAAAATCTTCAAGGTTTGCTCATAAGCTTAAGGAAAATGCTTTCATTAATTTGAAATTAAAACAAACATTGATCAATCCTTTGGTCCCCAAATGTTGAGTAATCTAAGCCTCTCCTCTCACCAAATTGACATTGTGCAGAATATACAGTAGCATGTTAGGGGGGGGGGGGTATAATATATATAAATATAATATAATCAATAGAAATTTTGAAAATGTTTGAGAGAGAGGAGTAAAAAGTACCATGAAAGAATAAAAAAAAAATAGAGTAGCTACCAAAATTAGAGAACAATGGGTGATTTAAAATTAATGATCTCAAACAATGGCAATATAATAATTTCTTGATTATCTGTTCTTTAAATTTCACACAACTTACAGGATGTCAATTTCTACTATTGTAAAAGAAATTAAATTTAATCATTAATTTGTAGAATAATTGGCAACTTTAAGCCAAATAAAGTGATTGGCAGAAGTGTGATTCAAAGACTGCATGAACTATTTTGATACAGTGGCAGACATAAATAAATTTGACTTAGGAGCCAATGCTACATTTATGTAAAATGGCTTTATAGTCTGCTATCTAAACCCTAATGAAAAAAAAAGTATTTGTAGCAAAAGTGCTGGCATTGTCTGGGCTGATAAAATTGAACAGGTGTTCAGAAATGAGGATAAGTTTTACATGCAAATGTTACAGTATAAAAGAATATTGAACAACATGCTCATTGTCCTAGTGCAAAAAAAGGTAAAACAATTCAAAACTGAAATTGTTGAGGTTATATCATGACCTAGTCAAAATTCAGACCATAATCCACTTTAAAGTCTTTAGATCATTAGTGGTGATGTTAGGCAAAATCATATTTAACACTGAAGTCCTTTGATTCTAGATGTGTGGAAGTAATTAAAATCTATATAATAATATCCTGTATCAAAATGTGTGAATTTTATTTTGAGTGAAAGCCGGTAAAATTTTTTTTTTTTTTAAATTTTTCTATGCAAATTTTCCTGTGTAAAACAAGTACTTAAAAATATTTACTGCAGCTTTTATCTTTATCAAATAAGGTTTCCAAGTCTGATTTGATAGTGCGCTTCTTACATATGAAAAGAGGGGCTGACAAAATATAAATGCAAATTAGAAATTGCTCCCTGCCTGAAGCTAGTAAAAGAAGCTTAAGGATGTTCTTATTATTAACTGAATACACGAATTGCAGCTGAAATTTAAACTTGGTTTCCTGACAAAACGGTAGATATTTCTGCTTGAACCTAATTTATGCAGCCTCATTTCCCAAAAATATTACTGTGACATTAAGAGAAACTAAGCATACATAAACAAATTTTTGCCATCTCTCCAAAGAGAGAAAGAAGCAAAAAGAAAATGTAAACTGGGAACAAATGGTAATTTTGTTTACAAAATTCATTTCATACATAAATTGCATATATTTCTTAGAATATATACAATTATAAAATTGTTTTAACGAAGCAATCTAGTTAGGTTTGCCCCCCCCCCCATACCACAATGTTACTTGTGTATAAAAAAAAATGTTTTCCTTTATCTATCACAAAAAACTGGAAGTTGATATCAGTCTTTCAAATATCCTTCAGTAGTAGCCTAAAATATATTTTTTGCAAGTTATTCTTAGTGATAACAGCTCTTGTGGGCTGGCTTTCTCTCTTAAAGAACCGTTTGTCTTGATTTTAACTTGGACTTTAATTCTGATAAGGAATTAAATAGTGCATGCTTAATTTTTAAAAAAATACTAAAGTAGTTATTTAAATGTCCAGTACCTACCCCCCTCTTAAACCAGATTAATTTAATTCTTCATGCAAGATTCCTAGGCAGTTGCAAATTTTGAGTTTTTACACAATAATCATTTCAATCTTAAAAACTGCCTCAAGATATCTACTGATGCAAATTTAACTGAACTTAGCTAGGATTTTTCAAGAATGATTATTGGCTGAGATAATTATAACTGATTCTTTTTATTATCTAGGAACTGTCACTTTCTTAAAAAAAGATGGAGTGATTGCCAGCTACACTTTTAAAAGTTTTGAATTTAGTTTTCCTTTTTGTGATTGTCATTGAGAGCCCATTTTACTTTATTTAACCCATAGTTAGAGGGAGAAAAGACATTTGTGCAAAAGTCAATAAAATAGACTTGCCCAGGATTTGAACTCTGCTTGCTGGTTCCACTTTTCCACCAATATCTGTTACACTACCTGCTGTGACAATACTAACAAATTAATATTGAATGGTAATCCTAACATTTTACTCTTTAACTGTGAAAATGCTTGAAAACTTAAATTACAAGTATGTCCTACACTGGCCACTAAAATTTTTTTTTTTTTTTTAAATCGTGTCATCCCAAGCAAGGCATTCCACTGCCACTATAGTGCAGGGGGTTACATAGAGGGATTGGGTATAGGAAATGTCAGAAGGAGGGTGATAGACGACTTAGGATGTACATAGGCAGAGAGTGGGTGTGAGTTAGTGTGTTAGGAGGTGCCTTTTGACCTTACATTTAAACTCCTGGAGGTTGTAGCCGTCGGGGAAGCAAGTATGCGGTAGGGAATTCCACAGGCGGGAAGTGCGAGGAAAGAAGCTGTTGGAGTAGAAATTGCGGTTACATTTCATCGGTTTCATTGTAAAAGGGTGGGACCTAGTTGCCAATCTGGTATCTCGTGCAAATTCACATCTGGGGGGCACCAGTGATTTAAGTTCGTCAGAGCAGAAGCCATGAAAGTATTTATAGAAGAGGCACAGGGAAGCCATGTCACGCTGGTGAGAGAGATACTGCAGGCGGTCAGCCAAGTCGGTATCAATCACATTACAGATTCTTCGCTCTATTTTGTCAAGAACCCCGAGGAGAATAGAAGGGGCACCCGACCAGATGTGGCAGCAGTACTCAACATATGGGCGGATGGTGGATTTATATAATTGCAGGATAGATTCAGGCGGAAAGAATTTCCGGGTCCTGCACAGAAAGCCGATTTTCATAGCTGCGGATTTAGCAATGGATTCGACGTAGTCATTCCACTTGAGGTCCGCTGAGAGTGTCAGGCCAAGCAGGCGTAATGATTTACTCTCTGGGAGGCAAGCCTGTTCCATGCTAATGGGAGGGAGGTGCGGTTGTCTATGGTGGTTAATTGACAGCAGCTTCATTTTGGAAGAATTGAATTTAACGAGCCATTTCTTATCCAAATCCACCACGGATTGGAGGTCCTTCTCAAGCTCGGCAGCGAGGGTCACCTTGTCACCTACACCAGATTTTTGATCGAGGCGAGAGTAAACTGTGGTACATGCCTACTTGTGATCTTATGGTATCAGGGAGATCATCGATATAGATTAGAAAGAGCGTAGGACCTAGGATAGAGCCTTGGGGTACACCCGCGTTTGTAGGGTAGTTTTGGGAGGCATGTCCGTTTAATACCACCTTCAGTGTGTGGTTAGAGAGGAATGACCGGATTAAGTCCAACAAAAGTCCAGTTATGCCATAGCTTCGCAGTTTCCGTAGAAGGCCAGCATGCCATACTCTGTACAAAAATAATGAGGTTTTTGATTTTTTTTTTGTCACAGAAAAAAGTAAACAAAGAGCTCAGAAAAAAAATGTTTATATTGTTTGAGCAGAAAAATGCTTGAGAAAACTTTATATACCACATCCCTCAAGTTAACAGTAACTAAATATTTAACTTTAGGTCCCATGCTGCTTTGATGTGATTGGGGGACTTGGTTGTATAACTGAAAGTTATAGTTTTTTTTGCATTTCATTTCTTCTATTGAAACAAAAAATTTAAACTATGGTAACATCTCCTTTATACTGTGCGACTTTAGAAGTTAGGATTACTCCAAAAGTTAATTTTCAAGTCTTGGGAGATTATAGAACTAGGCAGGAATATTCAAATGGGTAACATTTGCATCCTCCCTTAATTCCTGTTCATTTTAATTTGTAACTAATATTACACAAAAACTGCTTTGAAATTATTTCGTATTATAAATCTATTATACTTGGAAAATGGCCTTATTCAAAAAATGTAAACCTGCCAACCTCATATTGTTTAAATATTTAGGTAATTTTTATGGCTTAATTAAAATTGAAACCCTGCAGACCAGTACTTAGATGTGCATGCTAGTTTTGTATGAGGTACTTCAAGACAAAACAAAATTTCATTTGATTAATAAAAAAATTCATTTATTTCTCTTAATATCTTTTTTCACAAAATTGAATGAATGAAAAAGCAGGTTTTGTTCTTTAAAAACAAAATGGAGAGACTGCTTTGAAAAATAAAAGAAAGGTGACACCATTGCCCAAATATATTTTGGGGAAGGCATTTTTGAAAATGCCTTAATAGGATTTTTTTATTGAGATATGATCTCTTATCAATTAACCATGGACAAATGAAAGCTAACAAGAATTAAAAAAAAAAGTCAAAACACAAGCAAAGACACTTGTGCAAATGTATAACCAAAATGGTGGGGATGGGGGCACGACCGACTTCAATTTTAGCCCATGAGATTAATTAATATTTGAATTCTGTAATATCAAAAAAAATGTTATCAGAAATTAATTTGCACAATGACAGAACATGTAAGTAGGCTTTGTTAGTCTTTTTCTTTCTTTTTTTTAATTTTGTCTGATATGTGTGAAAACAGCCAACAAAGGTTGGAAAGGAATAGTCAGAAAATGAGGGGCCAGGACAACTTCAATTTTTAGTTTGGGTGAATGAATGTTTTGGTTCCAAGTGTTTATTGAAACAGAGTTGCAAATGAGAAGTGGGGAGGATAGTTAGATAAGCCATAACAATTAAGCCTATCTAAATAGAAAGTGAGTGAATGAAATACATTTACAATGGAGAGTTTGTTTTTTATTTTAGGAGTGTTGATAGGTTCTGCTTTTTATATATATATATATATATATATATATATATATATCCAGTTCTTTCATTCTCTCTCATATATATATATCACATTTACAAAATGATATTTATATAAATGGTGGAAAAAGAAGCCATGATGATGATGATGATGATGATGAAAACACGAAAGGGTTGGAAGCTAGTCAAGCTTCAATATTCATTCTTTACTTAATGATTTTAATAAAACTTGACTGGATTTCAATTAAACTAGTTTTGTCACTCACATTTTCACTTTTAAATTTTTTTTTTTTATTAAAAAAAAAACAAACTAACTGATTTAAGTTATTAGGTTCCTGCCAAAGTCTGTGGAGACATAGAAAATGTTTTGAAAATTCTAGCTGGCCTTTTAAAAGGAGGGAATCATTCACACTTTGAAGAGATGAGATTTAATCTTCTCTATTTTTTAGATTTTGTTTCTTCAAAATTAACAAGAAAAATGTTCGAAACTACTTAAGAGCTTAAATTTAGTCAAGTAACAAATGGTACACATGAGAAAGAAAAAAAAAATTATATGCCCCGCCCTCAAGTCATAACAGTATATTTTACTGTTTTATGACTTTAGACCAATAAAAAGAAAAGGAGGAATGGCTTTAAAAGCCATCAGACTTCCAAAATACAGATGATACTCAAGATAAATTCCATTCCCAAGTTGTTCAGTTTCTGACTTTCATGAAAGCAGAAGATCTAAAGAAACTGTCTTATTGCTTTTGGCAAAATGCCATCCAGTGCCAAAGAGACAATTTTCCTTATCTAAACATTGGCTCCAAAGTGAGTAATTAATATATTTTGTGAAGGCCAGTAACAAATTAAATTTTCTATATTTTGGAAAAAAAAAAAAAAATTATGCTCTCCACAACTAATTTTTGTTCTAAATCCATTGTGAAATTAAAAATTGTTTTCCAAAGTCTCAAGTTGCCGGCACCAAAACTTCAGTAACATTATAAATGGTAACAGTTGCACTTGTTCCAATGGACTCAGAAGGTGAGAAATGTCAGTTTTTTAGGCCACATGTGCTGCTACAGGTGGCCTCTGAGGGAGGGCATAAGGAGCACCCAGGAACTGGTCAGCAATACGTCCAGCTTCACGGAAACCACTGAGGAGGGCTCCATGAACAGTAGCTGGATAGTTGCGAATTGTGTGTTCTCCCGCAAAGAAGAGCCTGGGGAGGTTTCCAGGCTGAGGAGGGCCACCTGCCACAGCTGGGTTTGGGCAAACTGGGGTTGCCATTAAGTCATAATCATTACCTGCAAATTAAAAAAAAAAATGAAAATACTTTCATAATCAGTCATTTATAGATTTTATAGAAAGAAAATAAAATGTTTCATGCATTCGTTTTTTTATCAATAGTAGTATCAAATTTACTGTAGCAAGAAAAAATATTAATTCTTTAAACATGGGAAACCAGACAAATATCAGTTCTGTCTATAATAGTCCAATGCTACTGGCTTTTGCAATAAATTCCTTCTCTGTTAGTATTATGAAGAGATGGTGACCAGCACATAGATGATTGATTATTGGTAGGAAAATTGTTGAAGATAAAAACAGACATTTCAGAATATAAAGAAAATGTTAAAGATTGCTTTTAAGATAAAGAAATATCTTGAAATATTTTTTGAACACACCGGTAGATAAATTCTAACCAATTAACATATTGTTGCTATTACAAATAAAAGTGTCGCTTGAAATTGATGTTTTCATTTTAACCAGAAATGGACCCTTCCTCATGAACTTACAGAATTCAATTCTTTTCATACAGAAATAAATATTAACACATCACTCAATAAATCCCGGGCCTAACTAATAAAACAACAACTTTTAGGCAAAATTAGATTTCATTTGTCAACAGTCTCCTTCGAGGGTGATACACTGATTCCAACGCTTCTCTAACAATTCAATCCTTTTTGTAGAATGATTTGTCTTTGGCCTCAAAATATGCCTCAGTTTCTGATAGCACTTCTTCATTGGAGCTAAATCTCTTTCCCTGAAGCATTCTTTTGAGATCTGCAAACAGCCAGTAGTTGCTGGGGGCCAGATCTGCAAAATAGGGTAGATGCAGAAGCAATTTGAAGTGCAATTCATGTAACTTTGAGATCAACTTGTGACACTGTGTGTTGTCTTTGTGAAAAATCACTTTTTCTTCATTTGTGGTTGTTTTTTTGGCGATTTCTTCAAATGCACCAATAATTTGCTATTGATTGTTTTTCCTTTCTCAAGGTAATCGATGAACAAAATATCTTGCACATCCCAAACTACAGAGACCAAAACCTTGTGTGATGTTTGCATCTTTGGTTGCTTTGGACAGCTTTCACTCACTGTCATATATTTATGCAAAAACTCCTTGTTGCATTGAAACAGTTGCAAACAATGCTCTGAATTGTCAACTCATTTTTGATCGACTGTGAGCAAACGCGGCACCCACTTTGAACACAGCTTTCTCACTGCAAATGTTCATGCAAAATGGTGAATACATTGCCTTCTGATATGTTCAACTCTACTGCTATCTCATACAACTTCAATTTACAATCAGCCTAAATGAGTTTGTAGATTTTTTGTGTTTTCCAAAATAACTGCCAATTTTGGGCAACCTGAGTGTTCAGCATCATTTGTGTCTGTATGACCACGTTTAAAGTCAGCATACCACCTCTTAACCATTGTTTTTGCTGAACAGAATTCTAATAATACTTATCCAGCCAATGCTTTGCTTGAACAGTATTTTTTCCCATCAGAAAGCAATGCTTTATCAACACACAAAATTCAGATTTTTCCATTGTTTTGAAAATTTGCAACAGTAGCTTCACTTAAATAACTGTAATTTGTAAATTAACAATCCGATTGGGCCCAAATTTTGTCACATGTCATTTCAAGATTAGTACTTCATAAAAATCATGTGGAGTTTTTATTAGTGATGCCATCTATATGTCAGGCCTGCGACTTATTGAGTGATTTGTCAATACCAACAAAATAAAACCTCTTGAACTTTTCAAAAATATTTTAATTTTCATTAATAAAATTGAGAAATCAAGGACCATTAAGATTATGATATACACTATCATGAAAACATGCATAAGTATTAGGATACAAAACTTCAAAAATTGTTTCACAAAATTAGTAAAAAGCACTGAATGACCCCTATGAAGAGTAATAACTTAATTTAAAGGCCAGAATAAGACATTGATAAAGCTTTTTCCACATAAGGCACGACATAAACATCTTATGCCTAGTTTGATTTAATTAAAATATTTTAAAGGACTGAAAGGCAAACGATAAAAATGAAAAAAAAAATTACCAGAGGAACCAGCAGCAACATAAGAGTAAGAACCACGAGCCCAAGGGTCAGCTCGCCATCGGGTTACTAAGGTTTCTTTAGGCTAAAACAAATTTTAAAAAAATTTACATTTTTAAAATCTTTAGTACACTGTAGATGGCTATTTTTGCCAAGCAAAATGTTAGTCTCACAAGTTAAATTTATTGGCTGTGTAGTCATATCGTATGGCAACATCTGAAACAATCTTGACTGAAATTAAGATCCAGACTACTGCAATTTCAAATATATAAAAACACTATATTTTGAAGGGTTTCCATATACAGTAAAAGGAGAATATTTATAAATGATGCAGAGTGATAAATGTTTAAGAAAAAAGTCAATGTGTGGCGAAAGGAGAATCTGGGTGAATTTTTTTTTGGGGGGGGGGGGGTGCTACAGATGGCTGTATTTTTGTGAAGAATTCATAATTTAAGTTTTCAAAAAGTATCATAAATAAAATACTGTTCACATATCCTGCATGTGTTAAATGAGATTTTTGGAGGTTTTATTAGAAATTGTTTTTATTATTATTAAATTCATAACAATGTCTGATATAATAACATAAATATTGATGGTTATACACCAATATAATGCACACAAGTTGTGTGCAATGGACCATGAGGTTAGGAGGTTGAAAAACCCAACTCACTAGTTTCATTTGACGAGAGAGAGGTCAAAGAAGAGACAGGTTTTATTTATTTCAATTCATTTGACCTTAAGAAAAAGACAAGATATAAATGCATACTGGCCACTTGATATATTTGCTAATAGACGTACTTTATTGTGTACCTATTTGGCCAGGTTTCCTTTCCTGTTACCAAATATCAGACTTTGATGTCACCATACAGCTTAATAGAGTTTTTTTTTAAAGAAATATTTTACATTATCCCAAAGCACAAATCCTTGACAGTCAAGGATGATTTTCATTTAAGAAGTTGCTTTGAATTTTCCCCAGAAAGGACATTTTTGAAACATTAATTTCTAAATACATTACACTGCAAATGATTGACTTATTCAATTCCATAATTTAACTTTATAATTATTTCCTTTATTTTTTTTTGCTGCTTCTCTTTATATAACAAACTGGTTTTGCCTCATTTAGAATGTTTACTTTTAAGTTAACATGTATCAATTCAGCATTTAATCTTCTGAAACCGCAGTGTTGCTTCTACTGACAGAAGCAATCTTGGAACTTTTTTTGAAAGATTGTGAGTAGTTGCCTTGTCACATTCTTGGATTTCCTTGACATCTTGAAATTTTCTTCCTTTCAAGGTCTATATGTGTCAAGTAGCTTCACTCAGTGTACTTTAGCTTTGTTAGCACAACAACAATCATGATACTTTTTGATCAGGTCTTGTATAGATAAATTTAATACAAAGCTAAAGAGGAAATGATGGTCTGCTTATCTTTAAAATAAGCTTCCTAAATCCCTTTTATCTGGATTTCAATACTCAAGCAGTAATATATGAAATACAAACTACTACAGCCACAAGGTAGGCATCATGTAAGTTGTCAATAGAACACAACTCTGACAAATCATAACTATGCAATGTTCTAGTAAAAAGTTTGTAAATTTATCCACTCTTTATATAAATTCAATAGAATAACAAATGCAGATGGAAAAAATAACTGGAAGTAATTACCTGGGGCACAGCATTGTTTCCAAATATACCCTTGAGTACAGCAATTGATCGACCAATGATAACATCATCACTAACATTCTCCATGATAGCTGCTGCTTCTCCAGCCACAAGGGCAAGCAGCACTGGTGCTTTATACAAATTCCAAAACAAGAACAGCTCCCCACGGCTGGCTGTGGTGCTTCCGACATGGCCAAACAGATTGGCATTGGGATCCCAAAACATTCGGTCAAAACACAACACCACCTGAACAATGACAAACAAACAAAAAAAAAATCCCTTTTGTTTATCTTCCTTCAAGACAGAAACAACTTTTTGTTCATTTAATAAAAATTCAGAAATTAAGAAGATGCTTTAATTAAATTTTACTTGTACATCCTTAAAAATCCATATGACTACCTGATATCTCAAAAATGAAACTATCTAATAAAAGTCCAAAGAGCCACTTCAATTAGAGGGTTACTGATTGAAGTTGTTGCATGGATATAAAAAAAAAAAGGAAGTGCATATTATGAAGATATGTAGGATAAGTATCAGTTGAACAGAGACTTGACATTAAGATTATAGTGATTGAGGAAACATCTTGGGAGTTTGTTTCACAAAGAAGTAGGAAAGAATCTGTTTCAGTGAAACTTCTTTCTTATCAATGGAATATGAAGGGAACAAGGATGATTTGACCACGTGTATGTGGTATGGAAAGTCTTAACTGTAAAGGTCAGAATTCATGGAACTAAGGAATGTTGCTCATTAGAACATGGAAATAGCAATAGAGCAACAAGAAGTTTATGATGTTTCAACTGTGAGAAAGGAGTTGTAAGGTTGAAAACAATTCATTGCCTACAAGACCACATAAACACTTTTGAACGCTGGAAAGTGAGGACTAAGCAGCTCCAGCCTAGATATGGCAAGATTTAATCCATTTTAGGTCTGATCTGACTCTTGTAAATTTAGAGAAAGTCAGATGCCTTTAGCAACAAATTGTAGGTATTTTAACAAACATTTTCCCCAGTATTTTTAGCAATGGATTGTTTATATGAGTTCTGCTTGGGGTCTGAGATGAACTTGATTCCCAATAGATATTCCATTCTAGGCAAGAGAAATTACAAGATTTGTGCTCCATTGTACAGGATGGCACTTGTCACCTAATCTGGAGTTAGAGGCAAAGATCACTGCAAAGAGCTTATGCTGCTCTGAAAAGAATGAGAGAATCTCAGGGCCTGGCATCAAAATAACTTTTACAGACAAACAAAACATTTATCATTCTCAAACTTAATGAGGAAAACATGCTCATGCTCCTTATTAATTTTGGCCATTAAAAAGGAAACTTTCATGATACTTCTCCAATTACAGGTACAAAATAAAAATAAACACATTTCCTTTGTTTATTCTTTGGGGTCTAATTTTTCAGTTCAGAAACTAGCAGAAAAAATAAATTAATGATGAACCATTTTTTTTTATTTTGAATTACAGAAATAATATTAAAAAAAAAGAAAGAAAAAAAAATGATGTCAAAAGGATGGTTTTTTTCTTCGGTCCCTCTATTACTGTATAGTCCTAGACTCTTTTGACAATGTTCATTGAATTAAAAGCTACATTTAGAATGGCTTGGAAGTGTTAATCAGAGAGCTGGGTTCCAATTCCAGTTGGGTTTGTTATATTCACTTATGCACAAATACCCTTGGGGAAGGGTATGAATCCATTTTTTCTTGCAATTGGGGTTAATTAGTAAAATGTTCATCACTAAACTATTATCATCAAAAAAAAAAAAAAAAAAAAATTCTTCTAATCAAAAAATATCTCTTGGCTTCAAAAAACCTGCAAGGGCTGATAAGTTGTAAAAAATGAACGAATCAATCAGTCATTCTTTCTTCAATATTTGTAGTAAGAAAATGAATCTTGTATTTTAAAACAATAAATAGCAATATTTTAAAAACATGTCTAAAAATAAAAACCTTTAATAAGTAATTCAGATTCTATGTTGGAAAACCTTTCTTTATTTTAAATTAGGATGAAAACAAATAATTTTAATTTTAAATTATTTGCAATTTTTAGGTTTTAAACAAAGTATTTAAAAAAAATGAAAAAGCTCTCAATAGAATAGTAATTAAGAGGTCAATTGATAAAAAAAATCTTTCTCAACAACTGCCAATTTATAACAAATGGTTAGCTTAACTTCTCCCTAAATGCATAAAAAAAAAAAATGATCCAGTCTTACCTTGTTTAAATTTCCAAATCCAAGTCTTTGTATTGCTGCTGTTTTCCAGTCTGGCAATGATGGTGAGAACTGGACAGTGTTGGCACCATTGCTTCGCAGCACACAATCTTTCAACACACCCAAGGGTAAAGTGCAAAGGACAGCATCTCCTTTGTAAGTCATTGGGTTGCTGCTGTTGCGTGCATTTGTCGTCGTCACTTCAACACCTGACAAAAGATTAATTGTTTGTCTTTTACAAACGTTTTCATTAGTAGCAACTCAAGGTTGGTTTAATGATTCACTCACTCAACTCCCATAATCACCAACAGATGAGTATGAGATCTCAGTTTCAAGATTCTATGCATAGTTGCTTGGGTTTCTGTAGCAAGTAGGTTTACACAAGATGGCATTGCTAGCCACATGTTTGAGCAGTTTTTGATTTCAGAGTTGTCTTTCTCCTACACTAGTTTCCAACTGAAGCTAAAGAGCCCAGGTTTTCCAACTATTTAACCCATAACTGATAATTCACACCATTCTCAAGGGTATTTATGCAAAAGTGAACTCAATTATTCAATTTCTCATTCTGAGCTGCTAACCATTGCACAACTTGCACATCAAAATGAAGATACATTTTAATAACAAAATTTTTTACCCAAAATATTTACAATTTTTTTAACTAAATCATGTTGTTATTATTATTGATAATTTGATATTTGTTTTATAATAAAAAAAAAATCATCAAATCCATTGTACATCAAGGAGATGTATGCCAGTTTTCATGAAAATTTCACATTTCTTTTATGATGAAAAATAACAAATTATGCCTTAGCTGAAACAGTTGTTTTAAATTTATAACAAAAATATAAATAACAAAAAGCATGAAAACAATACTCAAAAGAAAAGCTCATTACTATTTAAAAAATAATTGGGTGCAGTATTTAGATTTTTAGAAAATTGTATTTACTTTGGTTGTAAATATGAAAACCTTTTGGAATTTCAATAAGGTGAAATAGCAAGAAAATTATATTTTCATATTTATATTTAATGTAAACAAACAATAAATCATTTGAATGGAGAAATGAAAATAAAAACAAACAAAAAAAATTATGTTGTGTATTTGTATAAACAAATTTTCAGTGTTCCAATTGTAAATAAAGTTTTTTTTTTAAATATATAAGATGACATTTTCATTTTGGGATTGTATATTTTTTTCCTTGTTATCTTAATGAATCAAAAAGCTGAATCAGGGAAATATCACAACCACATTTCAGAAAACAATTCAAACTAAATTAGAAATTATATGAAAGTGCTGACAGATTTTGTTTAAAAATTACTATTTTTTTCAAAAAAATTGTTTTAATACAAATTGGAGTAAGTGAAAAGCATGGTCATTTTTGGGCATTATGTTCCACTCTCAACCAAGAGAAGTTTTTATGAACAAAAAGAAAAAACTTGTCATAGAAATAAGAACTTTTACACAAATGCAAACTCATAACCAATTTAAATAATATTAAATCTAAGACCAACCTGTAGCAGAATAACGGATTTGTCGAACAGCAGTGTTAAGTTTAATGTCTAAGCCTTCAGCCAAAGCCATAGGAACACAAGAATAACCATTTCGGACTGTAAACAAAAAATTATAGAATTACAGAAAATTTTCAGGAGGAAAACTTGTTCAGACTTCTTGCCATTATATTTGGGCTATACAAATTTTAGAGAAGATTGAAAAATTAAAGTTCAGAGTTTAAGTCTGAAATCATGTGAATTTATTTGCTGAAACATTGTCATCTATTTTTTCATTAGTTTTTCTTTCATGTTACTTTTCATCACAACTTCTAAAGTTGTTTATTTTACATTTATTCTATGAACATCAAAGCAAGCAACATGTGTATATGCTTCTAGTGAAATAAGAACATATTGCAAAGGATAAAGAATGCAAATGCAATAGATTGAAAAATATTTAATGCTCACCAAGTAATCTGGATTTTTATCAGCTAAAACTGGGAAAAATTTGGGGAAATTATAAAAAGGGTCAATGATTATGATCGTGTTCTGAAAATTAAATTACCTGTTAGATGACTACCAGAAAATTCAAAGCCATCATCTTGATCCCAATGTTTGAGAGATAAAGTAGACAGAGGTGTGGCATTGGCAAACTCCAGATTGGCAAAATGCCAGTCAAGTATTTGACGATCACGTGAAGACAGGTAGACATCACTGAAGAATAGCAACAAGGAAAATTAAACAAAGGCCAAATAATTTATTGCCAAAATATTACATATACATAAAAAAAAAAACAACAACAACAGAAAAAAGAAAAAATCTAAACTCTGTTGTGTAACACAAAATCCAAATTATGAATGACAAAAATCATTGGATTAAATACTATAATCACAAATAACATTGAACAAACAACTGCCCCATCTCCCTGGCAGCTTCTCTTAAATTACACCAGTAAAAATACAACAAATGATGCATGATCACAAGTTAACATGATAAAACCCGACAGTCACATCCATCTCCTGCCAAGGACAGATAAGAACTCTCCCTGATCACAAGCATTAATGTTAAAATAGACCAGCATCCAAATATACCCTATTTTCGGTTTTGTTGCCATTTGATCTCCAAAAATCCCTCATCCCACTCCTTTATTTCCCATTCCTCTTCAGCTGAAGTGGATTCTGCTTAGTAGACTGAACTTCAAAATGAACCATCTGCTGGTCTATCAAATAGGAACATTTGAGATTGAAATAAAACTGCCTCTTCCTTTTCTAAATGGGTGTTTATCGTATCATGCAACAAGAGGATTAATCTGCAACAACTTTAGCATCCCAAAAAGAAGTAGTAAAAGGGATGAGCAATTTTTCGTCCTTATCTGCATGGAGTTTCAAAAATTAAAAAAGGTCTCATGTCATGTACTCTGCCTCACAAAAGAAGAGTGAGTAAATACTCTCATCTGCAAAAAGATGAAATAATGCCCAAAAAATAAATAAAAACCATCTCTATCTGAAATTTTTTAACTTTTCATTCGTCTCTGTCCTTTTATTTACTTTTCTCATTTATGTAATAAGTAAGATTTTATCTGTACATGCATGCATACTTCTGGAAAGTTAAAAGCAGCATGACAATAGAAGATGCTACTGTGTCTTCAATTCTAGCCATTTTAATGAGATATTGAAAAAGTTTCAAAGCTAAGAGTTTACAGTTATCCTTTCCTTTCGGTTAATTTGACTTACTTTTAGGTAATTATTTGAATTTAGCAATCTAAATATTTTCAGATGATTTAAATATATTTTAAGAATCTCAACATAATAGATGTTACATTTCATACAACGCTTAACAGAGGTAGTGTAAAAAAAAAAAACCCCAAAAAACATCATCATCACCATCATCATAATAATAATAATAAAAAATAAAAATGAGGATAAAAAATATTATTGAACTCAAAAGATGATGATGATAATGATAATATTAAAAATATAAAATAATAAAACATTAGAATAAATTCTGGGCAATTGTCATTTAAAATAAAGACCCTCACACTTACCTGGGGGGAAGAGATTCAAGTTCCTGAAGTTTTTCTTCTATTTCTTTTTGTTGTGTAACAAGAACATCATATTCCTGAAAGGAAATATTATATATACTATGATTCTACTCAAAAAGGCTACAAAAGTGAATTTTGCATCGGTTTTAATGAGACATTAACTCATAAAAACTAAAAGGTTTTAAACTCAAAAATTCTTCTAATCTAAAAATATCTTTTGGCTTCAAATAAGGGCTGATAAAAAATGAATCAATCAGTCAGTCTTTCTTCAATACTTGTAGTAAGAAAATGAAACTATGGTAAAACACATAATTTCTAAATTATTCTAAATACATTGACTGGTATTTATTACATCTAATCACAATCTCGCTCAGTAAATACTAGTATCATCAGGAGAGAAACAAATACATGGCAAAATCTGGAACCAATTGGATTATTAGTTTACAAATTACAGTTATTTAAGTGAAGCTACTGTTGCAAAACAAATGAATCTGAATTTCGTGTATTGGGAAAAAATACTGTTCAAACAAAGCATTGACTTGATAAGTATTATTCAGACTCTGCTCCACTGGAAACAACAGTTAAGAGGTGGTATGCTGACTTTGAACGCAGTTGCACAGACACAAATGATGCTGAATGCTCAGATCACCCAAAATCAGCTGTTGAAGTTGCATGAGATAGCAGAGAAGTTGAACATATCAAAAGAGCAGTGTATTCACTATTTTACATGAACATTTGTCAATGAGAAAGTTGTGTTTAAAGTGGGTGTCACATTTTCTCACAGTCGATCAAAAACAACATGTCGACAATTTAGAGCATTGTTTGCAAATGTTTCAAAGCAACAAGAAGAAGTTTTCGCATAAATATGTGACAATGGATGAAACATGGATCAACCACTTCACTCTGGAGTCAAATCAACAGTCAGCTGAATGGACAGCAGCAAGTGAAAGCCGTCCAAAGTGACCAAAAGCACAAACATCATCACACAAAGTTTTGGTCTGCGTATTTTGGGATGTGCAAGATATTTTGTTCATCGATTACCTTGAGAAAGGAAGAACCATCAGTAGTGAAAATTATATAGCATTATTGGTGCATTTGAAGAAAAACAAAATCACCAAAATATGGCCACAATAAAGAAGAAAAAAATTATCTTTCACCAAGACAATGTACTGTATCACAAGTCAATTGTAACGATGGCAAAACTACATGAATTGCACTTCAAATTGCTTCTGCATCCACCCTTTTCTCTAGATCTGGCCCCTAGCGACTACTGGCTATTTTGCAGACCTCAAAAGAATGCTCCAGGGAAAGAGATTTGGCTCCAATGAAGAAGTGATATCGGACACAAGTGTATTTTGAGGCCAAAGACAAATCATTCTACAAAAAAGGTATTGAATTGTTAGAGAAGCATTGGAATCAGTGTATCATCCTAGAAAGAGACTATTATGAATAAAGTTCCTGAGCATTGTCCTCATGAAACAAGCTCCCTTTCAACAGTTTTCCTTTAATGGATAATGGTTGGCTCATATCATACCTAAAAGAGAGGCTGCGGCCTCTTAAAGGGTTAATTCCTCTGATGGCTGTGTTGCAGCAGAACAAAGAAAAGGTGTGTCCTGTGACAGACTACTGGAAATTCAACTATCATGTTGACGTGTTCACCACTAACACAGATATCTGTGCGGCTAAGGTATGCAAATGGCAACAGAAAGGTTTGAATGTATCTTTGTTGGACCTCAAGAGAGTGTATCTCCAAGTACATGTCCATGAGACTTTGTGGCTATTCCAGATAAAGATTGACAGGAAATGGTAGTGCCTGACACATTTAGTTTTGGCCTAAATGTGGCCCCTGCCTTAACATGAAGGCCATTGTCAGCATAGTGATATTGACCACGCAACATCAGCTTACATCAACAATATCTATGTCAACAAAGATGTTGTGCCCGCAATCCGCGTCAGGGAACACTTGGCTCAATTTGAACTGGAATCCAAGAATCCAAAAAGGTGGTAGAATTGACCGTTGGGACGGAACACGGTAAACTGTGGTGGAAGCAAGGAAGCATAATCCCAGAAGTTTCCAAGATCGTTACACAAAGGACCGTGTTCTCTTTGTGTGAGAGGCTTTGTGCAGCTTGTGGAATTATAAAGAGGAGAACTATTGTGGCCACAAAGGACTGGGATGACGAAGTAAAGGACACTCTCCCTGAGTGTATGATGTCTGAGACTCTGGATGCAGTGAAGCAGAATGATCTGGCTCATGGGGATTGGTGTGTGGACGATCAGGAGCTAAATGTGTGGGTTGATGCAAGTTCGTTAGCAATCAGTGTAGTGTTAGAGAGGCACAAGATTGTATTGGAGGACGCTCATTGGCTGCAGCCTGAAAATGATGCCTAAACCAAACTGGAACTGGATGCCATGTTAAAAGGCATTAACTTGGCTCTCCAATGGCAAGGCAAGGTGTTGCACATAAAGGCAGACTCCCTATGTGTACCACTGGATATTGGACACTCTTACCAGAAAGGTGCAAGTGCATACCCAGGCAGCAAGTGAGATGCTAATCAGAAGATGGTTGAGTACCCTGAAGAAACTAGTGATAGAGTACAAGCTGACTGTGAACATGATATTGGTTACATCAACTAAAAAACATGGGCAACCAAATGACCATATGGGGGTGCAACGAATGTTAATCAATAGACCCAGCACCAGTTTGCTGAGAGAAAGAGAAACCGGAACTGAACAGAAATCAGGAAAGGTTAGGAATTAACATAATGCTTTATGGTTCATGCCACAGACTGCAGCTCATTGCGCTTAACAATTTGGAAGCAAATGGCAAGGCAAGATTCAGCAAGTGTGATTCAGCAGCTGGAGACCATGTTCTTTGAGCATGACCTACTATATGAGCTCCTTACGGACGATGACACAGTTTTTTGCAGCATGGAGTTCAGAACTTTTGTACAGGAGTGAAGAATAAGCCTGCAGTTTTGTTGTGCATATGCTCCAGCCGGAAATGGCATAGTGGAGAGATGTGACCGTTCAGTGAAACAAATTGCAGCCAGGATGTGCTGTTCTATCTAGGAGGCTGTCTACTGGCACAGTGTAACCCCAAAAGATGACCACTCACACTTGACTGCACCTGCTAATGTGATCTACCAATATGAAGTTCAAGTGAGGAGGGTTGATGCCGGAACAATGCCCTCAGTTCCTGGCCATAGCCCTTACCAGGTTGGAGATTGTGTGTGGCTCAAGACTGCAGTGTTGGTGTCCCACAAAGTTCGGTAGGGGTCAGGTAATGAAGGTAATTAGTCCGCAGACCTGAATGGAATGCTCTGCCACTTGAAAGACATGCACCCACGTTGCAATGTTAGCACCTCAGAGGAAGACTTTGACAGTACAAAATCTTCAGAAAGTGAGTTGGAGAGTCAGCAAAGATAGTCATGTAAAGAGTCAGACAATTCACTTGAAGAGGAAGCAGAATTAACCTCCCCACCAATGCAAAGAAGCACCTGGCGAAGACAATCATCATCCAGCTGCCACTTTTATGATCAGAAGATCAGGTGAGAGTGTGTGGAGTATTACATTGGAGATCTAAGAGGGTTAGAGTAGCATAGCCTAAATGTACAAACGAATTCCTAGCGAGGCAGACCGTCTGAGCATCAGCACCAGGATGACAAGGTGCATGTGTCAATCAGATCAAGGCTGGCAACAATATGCAAATTCTCTGGCTTGGCAAGAACATATAAAAAAAAATGTTTTTGTTGAATTGGTAGATAGAGTTTACATCGGTGTGTACTAAACCAGAATTCTTTGCAAGGATGTTTCCAGTGTCTGTGCTACAGAATCCCAGGTTTCCTGCTATAAATATTTTTTGTTTTTATTTAAAAACTGAAAATTTTTTTTAAAATTACACATTATTTCCCACTAATTTTCCTATTGAAAAAAATTTTCTTTAATCATTTCACCCCAAGCAAGGTTATAAAACCACTAAGAAAGGAGTTATCGAGTGTGAAAGAATCTGAGAAACAAACAAAACATGAAGAGTAGCTAATAAAACAACAGGAATTAAGGAAACAGAAAATGGTGATTGACATGGCATTTAGATTTTTGAAAATCAAATTTGACTGGAAAACAAAAAGCTGAAAAATAGTTCCACAAGAGAATTGTGAGAGAAGAAACTGTTAGCATAGAATTTATGGTTACATTAAACATTTTTTTAAAAAGTTTTTATCTAATATTTATTGTATAACTAAAAATTAAATAGGTAAAAATAATGCTTATATGAATAATGAATGTGTGCGTGTGTGTGTGCGTGCATGTGTGTATGTATGCCTGTCTGTAGAGATGTAAAATAGATGAGCAAGACGTAGACATAACTCACTTTGCAGGCAGCATTGAGATCTCTGAGTTTGCTTTTGACCAAAAATTCAGCAGTGATATCTCGGGGACTCTTCACTTCAGAGGCCGTCTTCCACTGTCGATGTAATTCTTGGACTTTCTCTTTGCATTCCAGCATCTAAAAACAAAATGAAAATTTAATTAAATAAGAAAAGAAAAATTAATTTTAACTACTGAACGACAAGAATTAAAGAGACTCAAGCCAATTGTATTTCTTACTGTTGTTTGGTTTTTCTTTAGTTTTTCTTGAAGCTCAATAATGTTTCTCTGATGTTCACATTGTTTTTCTTTAACATGTTTCTCTTGTAATCTGAAAGAAGTAAAGAATGATTCAACAATATTTTGTATTTGGCATTTTACAATATTGTATTTATTAAACAGAATATTGTTAACTAATGTTCATACAGAAACATTGTTTAATAATTTCAAAAACAACTGCTTTCTTTTTTTCTTGACAGATTATTTTTAAATTTATTAATATAGTGTAATCAATTAATATTGATGAAGCCATGTCAAAATTTTGGGCTTAGACTTTCAAAGGATCTTTTTCCCATTGTGTGTCTTCTGTATGCATGTATACATATACAAAGATGGGGGAAAAGAAGAGTTTGTTTTTCAATTATAAACAATTTACTACACATAGCATCTGAAGGATTTTATAAAATATGAAAAAATCTTACTAACTTGATGACAGCTTCTAAAGACTGGCCCAGAGATAAAGGTTTGTTATTAATGAAATTACAATCCAATTGATGTGAAAGGTAAGATGTGGCTTCCAACAAACGATTAAATTCTCTCTCTACCATTTCATCTTTATCTTTAGGAACCTGAAAAATAAACAAACAAATTTTTTTTATCAAAATAACATGACAAACTAAATACACTAAGGAACAGTAACAATGGAAAGTCAATATTTAAGATAAAATATTGAACTATAAAAATAGGAAAAGTTGTATGTACAAAATAAATTCAAATTGTTTGTGTGTATCTATTCCCAAAAGTTTACCAAATAAGTAATAATTGTAACCAATTCAAATTAATGCCTTGGGTTTATAAATCAATTTTTTAAATCTTTAGAAATAAAATTTTTGTATGATTATAAAACAAAAAATTATTTTAAAAATCAACTGTTCATTTTGAAGTAAACAAAAATAAAATGTTATTCTAATAAGAGTGTTAACATTTTTAGCATAAATGATTAATATTATCTTAAAGTAAAATGACTATAATAAGTGAAATGAAGAAAGAAAGATCTTGGCAGTAAAAAAATTATAAAAAAAGATTGGTTCCCATTTTAGTTGCTTACTTACACCAGGTTCCATAATATTGGGACTATATTCAAATTAATATTTGTCTTTTGGCAAAATTAATTTTGCATTGAAATGTTAGTTAACGATTTATGAACTTTGCATCAGGTATATGAGGTGTTTTAGAAAAAAACAAAAAAAAAACATTTATTTTTACAAGTAACAAGTTGGTTCTTGAAAAGCTTACATTACAGATGTACTGTTGATAAACAAGTTAACAACTGCTACACCAGAAAACTTATAAGTTAACAAAAAAAATGCAAGTTATTCACTTTTCTATGCAACAATATTAATTTCAAGAAACTTATATTTTTAACAAATAAAAAAAGTTTAATAAAGTGGACAAGATATTTTCTTACATCATGAATATTATTTCATTATATCACTGATTTATTCTTTATGTCAGTGAAATGATTTTTGTCAAATACTTCTACAAAACACTTTAATATTTCAAGGGGACAGTTTATTTCAAATGCCCTTTATGGTACTGTAGAAAAAAATACCAAGAAATTATTTTTTAATTTACTTATCTACATTATCAGGTTTAAATAAAATTCACTTCTTTAAATTAACTTAATTAAAAACTAAACATATTTTATAGCGTTTGAACTCTGAAGTTACTTCAAAATGACAAATTTAAAATCATTGCATTCACTACAAATGGGTACAATAAAATGTCAAACTTTTTTTTTCATTTTATCGCTTTTGAATAAAGAAATCAGTGACATTAAAAATGGATTTCGAAGTAAAATAATCTGAAAGTTTTTAGCCACTATAGAAGTAAATATCTCTAAATCTAGCAAGAAAAAAAAAAAGAAAAGAAAAGTGCAATGTATGATTTTTGTTAACTGGCTGTACCTTCAAAACATGAATTTCAGACTGCCCTCAGCATCAAAATGTTACGAATTCAAAATTAATTGAGAATAACTAACATTGATTAGTGCAACAAATGGATTTTATAAGCAATATATGATGCTGATTTAATTTTTCATGAATTTTCATTTTTATTTTCATTTTTTAATATTAAATTAGCCAAATGGAATATTTTAGCTTTAGGATCAAAGGATGCAGGAAATATTTTGAAATCTTGACAATATATGTGAGCCTTGAAAAATGTTACAAACCTTTGATTTAGTTTTATCATGTATTTTTTGAGGTCGCCATGGATCTAGTGGAGAACTTTTAAAATTCCAGAAATTATTCTTGTTTTTATAATTGATACATGTATAGTATTATATAGATCAGACACAAGGCCAAATTAAAAAAAAAAAATCAGTAGCATAATAATAATAACTTCAGCCCTGTCCTTTTTACTATAGCATCACAAATATTTCTTCTAATAAAAACAAGATAACCAAAATAATATTTTTTGATAAATAAGCCATATCCCATCACACAGAATGAGAACAGGTTAGCAATAAACATTTTCATATGCATGTGTGTGTGTATTATTTTCATGAAAATTTCACAAAAAACTTGTGAATTTAAGTAATTTTTTTTAATTAGCTATTATAATTCCTCTGATATTTTGTATTTTATAAAACTGATTCTATGTAAATAATTGAAATAAATAAAGTTCCATATAAGAATATAATTTCTAATAGTCTTCACAATATTTTATTTAATATTAGATGTCCCAAGAAATAAGAACTATTAACTTTATTAAGTACGAGGGTCATTCAATAAATAAGGTGAATTTTTTGGTATGAAAACTTTTAATACAGATAGAAGCTTACCTTTTTTTTTAATTTTTTTCCTTTACTTCTTTTACAGAGGGATTTAATTTTTTTGGCAGATTGAAAAAAAACTTTGAGAGTTTTGGAGATTAACAAAAATGGCCAACCAAGAAGCATGCTCCAGGATTGAACAAAGGACAGTTACCAAGTTTTGGTTGCTGAAGGGTGCAAACCAGTTGAAATTCATAGGAGAATGTCAACTGTGTATGGTGCCACATGTTTCAGCCAAAAAAATGTCTACAAGTGGGCTAAATTATTTAAAGAAGGATGGAGTAGTATTGAGGATGATGACAGGCCTGAGAGGCCTACAGAATTGAGGTCTCCTGAGGTGATCAAATCAGTCAATGGCCTCATTCAGTCTGACAGAAGGGTGACAGTGGATGACATTGCAAGGGCTTTGAGACTCTCTGTTGGGACAGCACACAAAACTGTCCATGATGACCTTGCCTACTCGAAGGTCAGCTGCCGGTGGGTGCCAAAGATGCTTACTGCAGAACACAAACAGAAGAGGGCTGAGTTGAATTGTTCCCTCAACCCCCTTACATCTCAAACCTTGCCCCTTCGTACTTTCACCTGTTTGGTCCCTTGAAAACATTCATGAGAGGCACGAAGTTTGAAAGTGACGATGAAGTCAAAAGTGCTGTGATTGATTGGCTGAGACATCAGTCCAAAGATTTTTATGCTGAGGGAATACGGAAGCTTGTGCACAGATGAGAAAAGTATGTGACACTGCTGGGCGACTACATTGAAAAATAAAAAAAAGTAAACTTCTATCTATCTGTGTTAGAAGTCCTTATAATGAAAAAATTCACCTTATTTATTGACTGATCCTCGTAGTTAATTATTTATTAACTTTATAAGTAGTAGGCACACATTTATCTCACAAGATAATGGTAGCACTCTGGTCAAAATTCAGTCCTTTGCTGATAAGACTGGATTCTGACCAAACAGAATGTAAGCCTGGGCAATGGTACATGGAGGCCGTAAGCAGTTTAGACCAAATGACCCCCCCACACACACTTCAGCCATACCGGCAAGATCCAAAGGAATACAAGGCATTACCTTTGGGGCCTGCTTGGCTGCAGGAGTTGCTGGAAGTTTATCAGTGTTGACAGTCAACCACCTTCGGGTCTCCACTCTGGATTTTTTGTCTGGATTTACTTCCATAGCCTTTTCTGTGTTTGGATATGGCTGCAAGGCAGTGGAGATTTAAAATCAGGGTTTTCCTTACTTTAGATGGATCGCCTACTTGGGCTGATGAGTTTCATTTACTCGAAGCGACTGGTTACGAGGTGTCAGTGGTTTGTCTTCATTCTTTCTTCGACTTGAAGATGGACTTAGTTGCTAGAAGCTATTTGAAGCGCATGTCCTGGGAGCATTTCATAAACAGTGAGAACTTATCCCCCACTATGACAACCAATGGAACAATTGTTGTCTAAATTACACAAAAATAAAAATAACACTGACATTTCATTTTAATAGATATATTTACCAAAATGACACAAAAATATCTTGAAATACTAAAGAGTAAATTTATTCAATAAAATTGCCATTGGCTTCAACCACAGCCTTCAGATTACTTCAGAATCTCCTGCAACTCTTCTAGACAGTCTACTTGTTTAAGTTGGTGAATTCTGCTATAATCCTTGCCTTCAGTTCATCTTTGGTGTTAAAATGAGTTTTGGTGGTCTCTTGCTCAACTGTGCCCCACAGATAACAATCAAGGAGTTGCATTCTAGGGAGTTAGATGGCTAGATGTAAGGGCTGATGTGGTCACAAAAATTGACAGACAGCTATGAAAGAGTTCCCCTGCTTGTGTGGCATGGTGCAGAATCCTGTTGCCAGATGCTTTTCCAGCAGCCACCTTATTGACCTAGGGCAGTACTAACTCCTTAATGTACTTGATGTAAGCTTGCATGTTGAGTCTGAGGGAAGATGAATGGAGGCATAATGCCTCCATCACTAGTGATCACACCAAATACCTTCTTAATCACCATCAGACTCATCCAACTCTTTACGAATCCTCTGCACTGTTATCAGATTAACACTAAACACTCTGAAAGGTTCATATTAAAGCTTCCAGCATGAATGTCAAGCAGTACAGCATGCCATTTCCAATTCCTAGTGAAGTGAATTCCATCATGGTGCTCTTTTTCTCTGAGACGGTGCCCAACTGACCCTACTATACCGTGAAGCTGATAAAACCCCAAACAAACAATGCACATGTGCGAAATTGTAAATATAAAAGGCGACAATTTACCCAATCACACTCTGTATATTTAAGGTACATATATAAATATTACATATATTACATGCTTTAGAAGCTTCTAAAAAAAAAAAAAAGTCAATGTTTTTATATATATATATATATATATATATATATAAACATAAATAAGCAAACACAGATATTGAGAAGTTTGATAACTTAAAAAAAGAAAAAAAAAGATCGCAGAAAGAAAATTAAAACTATAAATTAAGATTCAAGTCTAAAATACTCAGATTATAACATACAATAAAAAATAATCTATATTTTTGATAGTACCAACCTAAATAAATACAAACTCTAAATATAAGACAATCGATCTTCAGTACTAACACCTAAGCTATCAATTGACAAAAATAAATAAATGATAGTAGAAAAGATAAAGTTGATAAATATAGCTTTAGGTAAGCAAAAACAAGAAATAAATATAATCATCAGGATTAACTTCACTAAGTTCTACAAATTTCAGAACATTATATCATCGTTAATGATATTATATATATCCGTAAAGAAAACTAAAGAGAACATCAGTTTTTATTTGATATTTGTTTGCAAATAGAACTATTATCTAATTGAATTCTTTTAGGTTTAAGTCTTACATGTGTATCCACAATACATAAATTGCAATAGATGAACTGAAATGTTTCTAATAGAAACATTTTTTTAATTGAATTTTTCATTTAATTAAAAAATAAAATACTTACTGTTGCTCCATTACTCTCATAAAGAGGACATTTTTGTTTGATTTTATGAAGCTCCATGTTGATTTGACGGCTGCACACAGTAATTGGGTTGCCTCCTGCAATTAAGAAAAATATCTAGAGTTATGGAAGCATATAATTATTAACACATTCACTGCTACCTTCAATATTCAAGTTTTCTTTTTTTAAATAGTTATCATATCCAGGTGAACCTCCCCACAATACCATTGGAGACATAAGTGAAACTTAATATTTTACAAATACTTATGCAATTCTCATTTTCAACAGTACAAACTTGATTTAATTTTGGTCTCAACATCGCAAATATCCAGACATAAGATAAAATTTGGGTAATGAAAATAAGCAGATTCTACTTACCTAAACCCGTAACAACCATTGCTCCTAAATCAGCAACATAATTGCCTTTACGGAATGTAGCCACTCTGCCTCCAACACGATCCTGCAAGAAAATAGACAATTTTATTAATCCCCTGCATATTAGTAGCAGCTTCACCTTGCTTGGGGTGAAATGATTTAACAAAAAAAAAAAAAAAAAAAAAAAAAAAAAAATCTATGTACCATTGTTTATCTTCTGGATAATTCTAAATCACTGAAAAATTGTATCTTAAGAAATGAAATTCAATTACAGTTAAGAGCAAATGTTATATTTTCACAAAACATTTTATATTGGAAGGACCTGAATAATAGACTAACAGTCAAGATAATGATAGTATCATCACCATCCAAAATGTTTCCAATAAACTACACTGCTTAAAAAAAGCACATATTCATCAGCATAGCCAAAGAAATCTCCAAAGTTTTACATTGGTCTAAAGTTTCTTTGAAGTTACACTGAAAACAGATTAAAATCCACTTGTTTCAATGTCCACAGAACATAAATTAAGAAAATCCAAATGAAATGAAACAGCAGTGATTTTCAAAACCACTATTAAATCAATTGATAGATCTCAGATGGAGTCATTGTTATCTCAGCTTTTCGGCTTGATTTAGACTTTTGAGCCTCACAAGTTTACTCATCATCATTGGCAAGTGGAGCAACCTCTGCACCCTTGCTCAATTCCGGGTTTGCTGTTTTGGTCAAATCCTGATGACTACTCACCAGTCATTTCCAAGTTCGACCTGCCACTTTCAGACTGGTGATGACCTTAGAGCAGAGCACACAGTTACTGGAAAGATGTTATCCACCAAGACTTCCAGCAAATCAGCCTGGCACTGGAGGATGTTCTGATGCACTGCCAATACCATGAGAGCCAGACAGACTAAGTGTCTTTTCATGCCTTCATGGTATAAAATTTAGCAGAATTATCATCAGCAGCAACATTTGATAGGAAATATTTTCTAATATTTTCATTGATGACAGAATTTTCCTATCAAGAGTTGATTTCTTTACAAATATTAGAAACAGAGGGGAAATACTCACAGTTAAATTTTTAAAGTGTTTGTTAAAACCAAAGAAAGAAAACAACCGAGAAAGAAAAAACAAGACACTTACTCGAGCTTCCAGAATTGTAACATCCATACCAAAAGATATTAGCTGCCTTGCTGCAGTCAGGCCAGCCATTCCAGCTCCAATGATAACCACACGGCCATGTTTTTTGACTAGAACCAACCAATTAAAAAAAAATTATTAAGTCTCATTTTTTGTTTTTTATACAAAAATAATAATAATAATAATAATAATAACAATAAAAATTATCTAAAACAGTACTTTAGCCCAAACTATAGGGCTTATTTATATCTTATAATAACAGCATAATAATAATCTCATTAGATATATTTTACATTCTTAAAAATTAATATTTAGTTTATTCTGGCAGATTGGAGCATGAGGTCATGACTGTAGCAAGTAGGGTTATGTAGTTTACTGGAACATATTTATAGCCCAACATCCAAAATAAACTGCCTTACAAAGCTAAAGAACTCCAACTAATTACCCAAAACTAGAAGCAGATACATGTTGAAAGGACATTAGGGTAAAGTGAATACAAATTGTCTTAGCCAAAGCTTAAACTCTATTTGCATTCCATTACCAAGACATTTTTTTTCCTTTTAAGTTGGTATCACCCCATGCAAGGCAGTAAAGCTACTAAGATACAATGGGTTACAGGGTGGGGAAGAATTAGGAACAGAAACATTAATAATGAGTGGAAAGAGGAAAGAGTAATCAGGAGGACAGTAGATAGCAATTGACACTGCATTTAAACTTTTACAGAAAGTTGGCTGGTAAACATGGAGCTGAAAGGGAGTTCCACATGCAAGAAAAGAAAATGTTAGCATAGAATTTACGGTTACACCTAGCCAGGTCAACTGTAAATTGATGAGATCTCAACGCCAGTGAAGTGTTAAATCACTATATACCTTATACATATTAACGAATCTTAAATATTTTGGATAAGAACATAATCTCTTTAGTTGAATGTATTAAGATGATTTTGATTTATTAAATGTATTGGGCTGATTTTGTTTTAATTTTTGGTCAGCATAGCAAGCAATAGCAACGATTATTCATGTAGTAGATAACAAGCAAAATCATTTTGTTAATAAGCTTTCCTATCATTTATAACAGTTAATCAACTGAGAATGAAAAAATATTTATAAAGAAAGGATCTTTACATAATTATAAACCATGCCATATTTCAATATTTAATAAACTTAACAGAAACATGAGCTGAATATTCACTGATGCTCTGAGTATCTCCTATTAGAAAAATGAACAAAAATATACCTGGCAAAGGTTTGAGTCGTTTGAAAACACCAAAATTGATGTAACCATATCGGTCAAGGTAAGCATGAATTCTCATCACTAATGGACCATCACCTAAAAACAAAGACAATATTTTTTTTCATATTTAAAGAATTACAGAAGAAGAAAATTATCTCTGCATAAAAAGTAATCACAAAATAATTACAAGTGGCCCACAGATTCAAAATCTAACAATATTATTACATGGAAAAATGCGCACATGAAAAGTAATATTTTTAAGATTATATTAAACCTGGAAAAGAACAGGACAAGTTATTAAACCTGGAAAAGTAAAGGACAAGATATTTTAGTGAAGTAAAAAGTAAAAAATTTCTTAAAATATTGCAGCTAAAATTAAAATTTGAATACAATATTTTAAGTAAGAAATTTATTTTTTACTTCACTAGAATATCTTACCCTTTACTTTTCCAGGTTTAATATAATATTAAGAATATTACTTTTCATGGACACATTTTTTCATGTAATCTATGATTTTTTGAGGCATTGCTATTAACTTAATATAAATTTAATGCTGAAAACCACATTAAAAAATATTAAAAAGAAAAAAATTTATATGCAGTTGATTAAAAAAAGAAACAATAAAAAAAATTGATTATTTATAATCAATTCTGATAAAAGAATTTAAATATTGAAAACCACATGCAAAAATATTAACCAAAAAATAAGTTATAAAGAATAAGATTTATTATTAGAAGTGTTAGTCACTCACTCACTCACTCACTTATGTAGTTAGTCTCTCTTTTCGGAATTCACATATTTTGATGTAATTTTTTTTTGTACTGAACAAAAATTCAAAATTTTTTTCTTCAAAATGTAGCTAAGAAGGTGTCTTATCTAACTTTGTAAACTGTTTGAAATTTGGTTGAGAACTGAATTTGTGGTGAAGCTTGAAAGCTGCCGAGATTCACTCAATGTCGGACTTAAGAATTGCCGTGGTTGAATGATAGGTCATAATGTGAAATTTCTCATACATTGTTAGCTTATTAATAATGACAGTGTATTTGTTCTTTTATATGATTAGAGGATAGAGTAGTGGTTGCAACAGAATATATACATATAATTATATTCTTAGAGCTTGTAATTCTGTGAAACTCAGAGTAGCAACATAGAGAAGTAAACATATGTAATTTTAATTTTTATTATTATTAATAATGATAATAATAATAATTATGTTCCATCTTCCAATATCAACAACTACAATTACAAAGACTGCTTGCCTTAAAATATTATCCTTTCTTTGTTGCTGTTGTGTGTAGGGGCATATACACACAGACCCACACACATTATATCTATCCTGTAACAGTTGATGCATTTTAATACATGAAATATGTATTTCTATATGAAATAGATATAATATAAATAGTACTGATGACCCATAATTGTCGTCACATTTAGCATATGGAATTTGTCCCCAAATAGTTGTTATATTTGTAATTAAAATAAAGAAAAAAGGAAAACTAAATGTAAATTAAACAGTTAGCAGTTTATTACATATACACTGAACAGAAACCAAAGTTATAACTTTTCTTCCATTACTAGCCCCCCCCCCCCCCAAAAAAAAAGTGACACAAACAATGCCCACCAGTGGGAACAAACATTAGCCCCACCTGATGGCATGAATTTTAAGTCCACACACAAAAACATAGTTCAGTGTTATACCTGTGTTTATTATTGCAATAAAAATCAAGAGAGATTTGAATTTCAAAAGATTCAAAGGACTGAAATCTATGAATTGCCTACAGATAGTAGTGATTTTCAAATAAGGTATCATTCAATAAATATATAATTAAAATCTGTAAGGTCTTATTGGGACCAAAAGCAGGAATTAGTTGCCATATGGGAGCTTTACAGTTTCTAAGAAATAATATTTTTTTATTGATATGTCAATATTAATTTTGATTTCTGATGCTTTGAATAATATGTCTAATCAAATATTACACTGATGCTTTTCACTTATTCAATGATTCAGAGAAAACAAAAAATATAAAAAGATTTTTATTTTCTTACTGTTGTAAGGGGGTTCAATCTGAGGAAGACAATTCTCTACAGTTATTTGTAGTTTGGGATTTTCTAACCATAACTGAAGCTGGAACAAAGAGAAAATATAATACTGCAATATTTATTTTTGTAAATGAATAATAAATAACAAAAGTTTCTTATTTACTGGTATGTAAAGTGCACAATATTTCAATCAATAATCTCCAATCTTCTCCAGGTGATAGATTTGACCATAATGTTGGAAGGCAGAAATTTTAAGAGGCAAGTAAGAGATAAACAATGTAAATGTTGTTATATCATTTGATAGGTATCAGAGCTCAACTTCAATCTTGGATTTATGACAAGGTGTGAAACATTGATTTTTCAAATTTTTATGATATGGCTAATTTTCATGGCTGAAGGAGTGAAGGGATTCTCATAAATAGATAGCTTCATGACAAATCAGATAATTTCCTTTCCTGGTGACATGACAGGATGCGATGGATAAATTGTCGTCTAAATTATGCAAAAATGAAAATAACATTTTAACATATATTTACCAAAATTACTTAAAAATATCTTGAAATACTAAAGAGTAAATTTATTCAATTTCACCATTGGCTTTAACCACAACCTCTAGACAATTTCGGAATCTTCTACAACTCTTCTGGATGGTCTCTTTGTTTAAGTAAGTGAATGTTGGAATAATCCTTGTCTTCAGTTTATATTTGGTATTACAAGGAGTTTTGTTGGTCAACTGCACCCCACATGTAATGATAAAGGTTGTAGTCTGGGAAGTTAGGTAGCTAGATGTAAAGGGGTGATGTGGTTAGAGAAATTGTCTGACAGCTATGACTGGGCTATCTTCTTTGTGTGGCATGGTGCAGAATCCTGTTCCTAGACAGAGTCTTCTAACAGCCACCCTCTTGACCCAGGGAAGTACTACCACCTCAAGGCACTTGATGTAAGCCACCATGTTGAATCTGGGGTCCTGTGGAAAGATGAATAATGTCATCATCACTTGAAATACCTTCGTAATCACCATTAGACTCATTAAACTCTTTCTGAATCCTCTGCACTGTCCTCAGACTGATACTTAAACACTCTGAAAATATTCACAGAGCTTCTGGTGTAAATGCTAAGCAGTACAGCATGCCATTTCTAAATTTCTGGTGGAGTGAATTGCATTATTACACTCTTTTTCTCACAGTGACCAACTAACACTATTATACTGTGCAGTTGACAAAATAAAAAAATAAACAATATGCACGCATGAAATTAAAAATAAAAAATGGCAACAATTTACACATCGCACATTGTATAAGAGAATTAATGTCTGATGATACATCACACTTTTCTGCACTAAGGAAAAAGGGCAACCCTTTCTTCTTTATTTTGAGCAAACTTTAACACCATCAACTAGTTTTTTCTTTTCCTATTTAAATTCATGCAACAATGTGGCATGAATTTGTCATGTTTTTGCAATTTATTTTATACTTACATTGTAAGTATGATTCAGTACTAGTGGCTGCAACTCTTATTATCAATCACAGTATTCAGCTAATGAGAACTAGTTGATCCATATTGTTACTTATCATCCATCAGTGATGACTGTTTATCAAGCTAATGTATTGGTCTGTTGATGCTTACTTATCTATACAACTGCAGAGCTTTTTTCCACTTCAGGTTTTTTTTATATTAAAGTTTGCTTGTCTCAGTAACTAAGACTTTTTTTTTTCGGGGGAGCTACTATCTATTGACTTGATACACTGCGATTATAATCAAATTAAGTCCCCTTAACTGGTGGAAGAAATTCTGCTAATTCATCACATCTAGCCAGAAAAATAAATTCATGCTCATCACCTCATTTTATCTCTTGACAAAATTCCACATGACAATTTATTTCAATGAAACTAATAACAACCAGATGGTGGAAAATTATAAAACCCGAACACAAAAATTGTTAGCCAAATACTAAATGCAGCTGTAATGGCAAAGGGACCAAGTTTTTTTTTTGTTTTTTTTAAATTAGAGAAAGGTGGTTAGATAAAACTTTTCTATAAATCACAATAGCATGACTTTGGATATTACAAACTTTAATATTTAAATATTTAAAAAAAAAAACCAAACTTTTTTTCAAACATTATGAAGACTAATACACATTATATGTATGCAATTAGTTCAGCCACAACAAGCTGTCATTTGCATTGTTCTTTTTCCAAGAATAAACAAGAAAGTTCAACAGCAACATTCACTGATAAAAATACCTGCTTTTTGATGAACTCTGTTTCTTAAAAAAACATTATTACACACATAAAATATTATTAGAGATCCATAAGTGGCATTCAATAATTTCTTCAGATGGGCATCCATATCTTTATAGTTTATAACATCTCAAGCAATATCATCTGAAGAATACTAAATGTTTATGTCATGTGTAGAAGTGATATGTCTGAAGAATAGGCCATATAAGAGAAATTATCATCCAATATTGTTTGCTGAACTGCATTTGCAACATGACAGCAAGCATTGCCAAGCTGTAAAATCATTAGTCAACTTCTTCCTCAAGATGACCTGTTCTACATCTTTAAAAAAAAAAAAAATCACAAGCCATTTTAAAAATTTGCTTATCCCTACTGCATCAATTGCCATAAGCTTTGATGTTCTAATGTTCAACTTCTATTGACCTTTTTATCAGATTAAACAGGAAGAATAAACAGTGCCAAATGTGCAGTTTATATTCAGTCATGATTTTAAAATAAAATTAGCACTTTTTTTTACAAATAATTCTTCACAAGCTATAAGAAAATAAAATAAAGACATTTTTCAGATTTCGCTAACATTGGGAAAAAGATGGCAGTGAAGAATTTTACATCAATTTAATTTACTACAAATGTTAAATTTTAAAATGTGTTAAATAGGAATTCCCTCTAGAATCAATAAACTTAATTGGTAGATGAATAGTAAATATTTAAATGATTTATTCACATATAAATGACAGAACTCAACAACAACAAAATAAGAATCTTCTGCCTTTGCCAAATACAAATCATTAGTGTCATTTTATAAACTCATTAGTACTCACTTGAATGTTTAAATAATTTTTGTGATTTCAAATGAGAGTATTTAAAATCCATTTTTACAAAGTGAATATTAGTTTAAAAAAATAAAAAGTTAACTACATATTTAAGCAAAACAGTTTTTAAATGTTCAGACATTTTACATTTGAATGCATTAGCCTACACTTTACTATTCTATATTAACTGTGTGATATTAAATATATTTCAGACAGTTTATAATAGATTTTTAATCAAAGCAACATTAACTAAATTTGTGAGTAACAAAGATATCTCTTTTGCTGAAAGCTTAGAAAGAATTTCAACTGATAAACAACTACCACTTGTAAGCAGGAACTGAAACTAAATTCTACTTACCAATCTATTGCGAATGTAGAGAAAGATTTTCTGTGCTGTTGGTGGGCCTTGTAAAATGTCAGGAAAGCAAGCTGCTTCTTGGGAAGTGATTTTGTCATAGGGAAGTCGGCTCTGGAAGGCAGCACCTTCTAGCCCTGAAATTGCAACTGTAAAAGACTATAGCACATAATTGAAAACACAATCAAAATGAAGAAATACAAAATAAAAATGAAGGAAAAAATGCTTTATAAGATTTATTTTTTGTTTTATTTCATTTCATGGTATCCTGCACGTTTTTTTTTTTGTTTTTTTCAGCAAATGGAGGAGTAGGGGTGTCTGTAATAGTTTTACTTAAGGGTCAGAACATAAAGCAATAACCTTGGTTGTATTTTAAAATTTCTTACCCTCATATTCATGAAATTCCTACATAATTTTCAAAAATACATGTTATCTTTTTATTATTATTATAATTTACTCAAGCCTTATTCATGTTTATACTTTTTCTATTTGAATGATGTGAATAAAAATTTATAGAGGGCAGGGGTGAATTTCTCCTTGGTTCACACCAGCCTGTTCAATCACTATATCCCAAAGAAATCACTTTTTCCAGCTATACCAGTGTGATAATTCCAAACACAACAGATGCCTCTGTGTCTGCTTGCAATAATTGTAAATGTGTCTTCAAAGAGACTAAGTCTTTGTTTGCTGAGATAGAATGACACACCATATAGCCTCTAACAAGTTTGGTTCTCATTATTACTGGTAACTCTGTAATGGTGTGTTAAAAAAAAGAAAAAATCTTCTATCCCACCTCTCTTCACTCAATTTGAGCTGTTAACATCTGCTGATAAAGCAGAATGTTTTGCTCATAAATTCTCTTCCCTTTGCACTTTTGACTCATCTGGATTATCTTTGCATGACTTTCACTTAAAACTAAGTCTCTGTTGAGTGATATGCATGTAACTCTGTCCATAGCTTCTACTATAATCTCTAAACTAGATTTTTTAGGGTTCTACTTACAGATAAAAATAAATATCTATTCAATTTTGAATAAAAATTATTAAGTTTAATAATAGTTAACAACAATTTTTACATTGCACTTTAGCAACATTTTAATCGCACACAATTTTAAAAGATTTGTGCAAACTAAACACCAAGTAAATCAAACAGCTAACTCTAAGAATGCTAATTGGTTAATATATTTGTATATTTCAAAACGCCTACGCACGTGTTTAGGTCTCAGATTGTGCCAAATTTTCTTGAGCCTATCACATGATGAGAATTAGTATAAATTCCATAGCGCAAAAAAAAAAAAAAAAAAACCTTCAGTAAGAAACCTGAAATTGGAAGAAGCAAAACTCAAAATCTTTTTCTGAAAAATTTGAAATTTTAAAAACTGCTTATCACATTGATTCAGCTAATTGACATTTTCTCACTCAAACAAGAAGTTTTAAAGTTAAATTATTTAACACTAACACAAAATTTCATACACAAAGTTTCAACCTGCACATAAATATTCTTCCACAATGTTTTACATTAACTTTGAATGAAACAACATCTAGAACTATTTCAATTTATTAACAATAAATTAAAAGATATATTTGACTCCAGCTACTTGGTGATTAGTTTGCACAAATCTTTTAAAATCATTATGTGCGATTAAAGTATTGTCACTAAAGTGCAATGCAAAAATTGTCGTGTTAACTATTAAAGGTAGACAACTTTAAATTTTAAAAAATATTAAAATTCTCCTTTTCTTGATTTGTTCTAGAATAACACCAACAAATCTGCACAACATAAATTCATCTAAAGATTATTTTCTTGATCCATAACTTTGTTGGAGTATTTTCATGCAGTCATAAGAAATTTCCTTCTGATAAAACTTAATGAACAATATTCCTTACTTCGCAACAATCTCCACAAGTCATGTGGACTTGAGGGTATCCCTGTAACAGTCTTTAAGAAATATATTCCTGCACTGGTCCTTGTTCTCTATAAGCACTACAATAAATGTCTTGCTGCATTTTGCTTTCTTGCTTGTTGGAAATTCTCTTCTGTAGTTTCAGTTTTTAAGAACTCAAATGAACCATCGGATATTTCTATGTTCCTATTAGCCTTCTACCTTTTTTTGGCAAAGTACTGGCAAGAAAGTAATGGTAACCTACTTCAGGAAAATCTTCTGCCCAGTCAGTCATGTCTTGAAAGCATGTATCACATATGACACTTAACTGGCTATAGGCTCTAATCAACTCTGAAATGGGTAAGCATCTCATTTTTGCTGATGTATTAACGATTATTGCTGAAAGAGTCTACGAAGCTAGAGATAAGAATGGTGTAGCTCACTATGTTTCTTTGGATATCTTGAAAACATTTGATAGGATTTGGCATGATAGTCTTCTTCACAAGTTGAAATTTTATGCTATTTCTGATTCAATCTTTCTTATAAAGATTATATTGAATCAACTGATAGGTCTGATGCTAGGAAAGTTGATTCACTGAGTCATGCTAAACAATTTTTCTCACCAGAACCTACCTTAAATATTTTTATAAGTCTATCATTCATCCATGCCCCAAATATTACTACCACATATGGTCTGATGCACCAGCTATATATTTAGAAATTCTTGATAAAATCTAAAGCAAAATTTGCAATGTTCTTGGTCCTGACTTGACATCAGTCTCTTTCCTACAACCATAATATAGCTTCCCTGTGTTTTTTCTATAAATATTTTTGTGATAATTGTTGTGGGAAGCTTTCCTCTGTGGTACCTAGACTTAAAAATTTAAGCCCTATACTAAATTGGTGGCAAGGTATCATCATTTGTAATGGCTAGATGCAACTGTAAGTTCGATGCTAACAGTTTCTTTTCTCGCACCTCTTGCTTACCAGTCAACTTTGATTTTCAAAAATTTAAATGTGATGTCAATTGTTGTCTTCTGTCTTCTTAATTCCTGTTTTTTTTAATCACTCTCCTTAAAAGTGTTTTCCTTCATATTCTCTCACACTGTTGTATCTTAGTGGCTTTGTTGCTTTGTTTGGGGTGAAATGAAAAAAAAAATTTTTTTGTTTTTTAAGTTGTATATATTCATCCAAATGCACAAAAAGTTTTTAATTAATTTTTCTTATTAGTTTGATATTATAAATATATTTCACTGTCACTGAATTTTTATTTTTTAAGATTTTGTTCTGATTAAAATTTGTAACAAGATAGAGAGCTGGTTGGTTTATCACTGTTCCCATGTTTAACAAAGCAGTTGTTCAATAGTGCTAAAATAATTTCAACACATAGATAATAATAAAAGTTTAGATACTGATACCTCTTGCAGTCCACACTAATAATGCTATTAACAGTTTACTACATTTCATGAAGTGGTCTGAAGCATAAGACAGTCAATACTATTGATGCAACTTGGTTAAAAACAATGCATCACAAAACAATCATCAAAATTTTATTACATGAATTCAGCCTATTCTACAAACTCACTGAAATTCCTGCTAATATTTATAAATTCAAACAATGGAATGAAAATTTTTCAAAATAGAAAATTTTAAGCTGTATCTTCTATTTTTTCATTTTATTGATAAAATAAAACCTAAATCTTTTAATCTGCTTTATTATGTGTTCACTATGGCTTCACTGAATAATTCAAACAAAATGGTACCAGCATATCTCTTTCATATAAACTACACTCTACTATATATATATATATATATATATATATATATATAAGTGAGCGCACACACACACATGCACATACACACAAAATTTAATAATAGTGAAATGTTTTCTTCAATAAAAAAGCTAAGTTGTAACTAATAAAACTTTTATTTATAATACTGACAACATTTATCACTTGATAATGACCAAGATGGAGAAATGAATTCAACCAACAGAACAAGACATTACCTTGGGACAACTTATCCACAAATTTGATCTGGATTTCTAACAACATATTTGACAATTAGAAAAAAAAATTAAGCAGACAGAAACCAGTAATATGTAGAAAACATTTTGGCAACAGTAGCAAATTTATATTTTAAAGGTATATTTATGAGTTGAAGTGCCTAATATCAAGGATAGAGCAAAAATAAACATAAAAGTGAACATTGAGATCAATACCCAATGGCAACACCGTTTCATGCTAAAATGCAATCTTTTTATTACTTGTTACATTTATTTGTTCTTCTGAATGTATTTGTAGTTTGTTGATTTATTTATTTACTTAATATATTTATTTAATTGGATTATTTCATTTTGCTTATTTATTTGTTTTTCTGTTCATTTTTAGTTTTCAATTTTTAAATAATGGAGTTAAAATTTGTTTTCATGCCTGCATTTTCAGATGAGTTCTGATCATTTATTTAGTAATTTGAGTTGATCTGGGTAATTATAGTTATTTTCTTTTTCAGATACAGATTACATTTTTCAGATTTATTGGTGTAAACTAATACTGCTTTTTGTTTCAAAAGAAATTGTAGGCATGATTTTAATGTAAAAATTCAAGTTAATGTTCAGTTGACAATGCACCTTACACCCATGTTAACAAAATGGAAAAAATTCCTACTTTGAAATTTTAACAAACATGAACAAATATTCTCACAATAAGATGTACTGGGGAAAAAAAAAAAAAAAAAAAAAAAATGCTCCCTACCTATGACACTGCTTTTTTTTTTAACTGCCTTCACTCTTTGGCAATGTTTATTGGTTTAAAAAGCAATGATAAGAATTGAAATAAAACCAAAACATGATGAAAGTGAATTTATACATTTCTTCTTTTTAGTCCTTGAAAATTTACAACAGAAATAAACACTATCAGATTACTTATTTATAAGAATAATTTATATTTGCAGCATTCTAAAAACTAATACAATTAGAAGTAATGCAATGCAATATTTGTCATTCACCAATTCATAAAGAAATAAAAGTGAAAACAATTTTTTTATTCATAAATTTATAAAAATTTACTAAATTATTAAAATATCTAAAGGAAATCCTCATTTCATAAATAGTGTAAATAAACATATGCTAAAGTTTTATTACAATTCTAATTATCACTTTTTTAAACAATGAACACTGCCAAAGAGTGAATGTTAAAAAAGCAGTATGAATTTTTGGGATTTATAAACCTAATGTCTCAGTAACCAATTTTTTTACCAGAGCTCATATTGCAACTTTTCACTCTATATTTTCATATTGTATTCATTTCTATGCTTGGTTAGCTTAAGAGATTTTTGTGGCCTAGCATATGTGCTTGTTCCTTAAGTTTACATGGTTTTCAGTGGTGTTCCCTATCAATTATTTCAACTTCATCCCATAGGAGGCAGTGATCCCCTTTCTTCCTTCATATGTGGTCAGCTACGTGTAATTTTTCTATTTTCCCACGTGTTATGGCCTAGTAATGTTCTTGCAGCCTTACCTTAAGGGGATAGCCCATTTCTCCTTTATATTTATTTCCACAGCTACATAGAATGGCATACACACAGTCCTTAGTCATTTTCTCCTTTATTGGGAGAGATATCTGTGAAATATAGAACCACTTTTGAAGGTCGTCCTGATGTTACATGGGCCACAGATCCTTTGTATTTTCTTAAATAACCCCTTCACATAGTATAGGCAGACAGAGGCTGTTTTCTGAGAGATGTTATCCTCATGAACCCTCCTTTCGACATTCACTGAAGCTGTTGTCATGAACTCTGGGTAGTTGTTACGTTGTCAGGTACTGCTTATGCCGACCAATTCCTGTTCATATATCTCTGAGTCATCGCTTATGACTTTTACTCAATGTTGTAAGCAGTGGACGATCCCTTTCTTTAGATTGATTGGGAAGTGGGAATTAAATCTGAGGTATTGTCTGTGTTGGAGTGCTCTCCACCTTTGTCTACAGTAATGGACTGTGATAAGCACTACATAAAGGAGTGATGATGATACCTCGTGAAAGACCTCGGAAGTCAGCCGAGTGAACAAGTCAGTCAGAGATTTCCGGTATTGGACCGGAAGTGTTCTATTGGTCAGACTTACGTCTCACAACAATACGTTCTACTAAACCCTTGTTCTGTATTCTACTAATGACCTCTTTGTAAATACTTCTCTTCCTGGTAATACACCTACTTTATACAATTATGTTGTTTGTATTTATTTCACAATTCTTACATGCAACATAACAGTCTGATAAATGTTAGTGTGTGATATACAGATGTCTTGAAGCCATTCTTTGTCCAAGATATTAGTACATTCAGGAATGCCAGTTTATTGACATTCTTTTTGTTCATTGTGAACTGTATCAATGATCTTATTAAGTTCACATGGTCCAGTAGTGTCTGGACTCTTTGTAGTGTGGCCAGAGTATGGAGGTGTCATCAACATATATTATCCAAAGAATTGGCTTTAGTAATGTGGATTGTAATGCTATCCTATGTATATGTTAGCCAATAATGGCGTGCCAAATGATAAGCTTTCATCCTGACGATATATGTTTGATCTCATTTTGAAGGGTGTTTGTGTGCAGAAAGTCAGCATCTCCGTCAGTTATCTAGAGGTATACTGATATGTTCTCCTAGGGATGAATCTGAGGCCAGTCTTTCTCTGCCTACCGATAATGCTTCTACTGTGGGTACCTTGGTGAACAGACTTACCACATCCAGGCTAACCATCTGGTTGCATTGAATGAGAGCATCTTTGATTAAATTCCACAAAATGAGCAAATGATTTGGATCTACCTGAGCCTGAGGGATGTTTTAGGTTATTTTCTTGATTCAGGCAATGTCCAAGTATGTTATCCACTTGATGGTTGTTGTGAAGTTGGGGGTGGTGTGATGGACCTTTTGCGTCACCATCAGATCTTTTAATCTATTCAATTTCTGTACTTGGCGGACCTTGACTGTATCATATACCATATTGGTATGCCAATTACTTTGTGCTCGAGTGTAAAACTAGTGGTTACATATGCATTTTCACTATATTTGTTTTATTTGCAGATTATATGCATACACGGCCACCTAAAAACTTATACACATGCATATAAACAAATATGTACACACAATATAAACATGTATGTATACATAGATACACACATATCTTTAATTCAGTACATCTTCATCCTTTTCTTTATGCCTAACAGACTATCCTATAAAAAAATAACAAACCTACATGTTACTAATGTATGATACATATACAGCACGCAACAATATCTCCCACATAATGGTGAGACATTAGTGGCAATGGTCTCACTAATCTCTTACCATTATGTGGGAGATAGTTCTGCTGCACACTGTATAATGTTGGATTTTAAAATTTCCAGAATGTCAAGAAAATTTGTCTCTATACCACTGATAATATTAACTTTCTCAATAATGACTAGAGATGGTTGAAAATATTCAAAACAGAACATCATTTGAACAGTTTCATGAATTTATCCCAGATGTACAACAATTTATATGCAAACTAGAAACAATTAAAGAAGAATTAGATAGACTGTGACAGCTGATTTAAATAAAAACTTTTTAAAGAAATTCTTGTTACCTAAGTGCTATAACTTGTTTCCAAGAGGTTATAATATTAAGTCTTGCTTATGCATTCATTTTGACATCTGTAAGAAATACACTAGACTGACTCCAACAGATTTTAGACTCACTGAAGTTCTTTATTTAAGCATCTAGACTAATTCATTTAGTACATTTATTTACTCCACAACATCCTTCTCTTTGAGATTTCTTTTTATTAATAAATATTTAATTTTATTTATTAGTGATCACCCTCTCCTCTTATTGGCAAGTTCACTAATATACTTAACTTTGTATATGGTGGAGGTATTGTTTTCAGTCGTGTTTGTCTGTCTGGTCAAAATATCTATTTTTCTTATTACCTTGTACGTTTCACATGGCAAATACTGAATTATCTCCCCTAGACTGCTTTATGTCATTACATTTTCTGAAGGCACTATTTTTTCACAAAAAATATTATTTACAACATGAATTTAATATTATTATTAAGAAAAAAAAAAAAAAAAAAAAAAAAAAAAAGTTCAGAATACAACTATTGAATATTAAAAAGTAAAAAACTCTTGCACAATTTTTGCAGCCTCAGTTTTAATTTCCCTTTACATTTTTTTTTTGTATTTTCATTTTTGAGAACAGTCAAATCCACTGCAGTTATTCTCAATTTAATAATCATCTCTTGCTAATTGCTGATATGTTGGTATTGCCTTGGTGGAGGTTTTGTGGTCTTTGATTTACATTTAGGATAAACCTCCAGTTTTTTTGTAGGTTTCTTTTTTCTAGAAATCGTACTTGCATGTTCAACAAATTCTTGAGGTGTCAGTTAAGTACCATACGTGAAACACGCTTGGGCGATCAGGTCTCGAAAGAGACGTGGCTGACTGGGCAGAAGATTATCCCGCAGTAGGTTGTCATTGCTTTCTGCGGTAGACTGGTTGCCAGCCAAGGCTATAGAACCCAATCTATCCTATTATTTAACCCAAAACCGGAAGGAAGAGACGGATTAATACCTTTCCCAAGGGTATTTGCGTGCAAGTGAATGCAATGAATTCAACTGGAATTCGAACTTGGCTCTTCGATTTCTCATTCCGAGCCGATATCCACTCCACCACAATGCACATCTTGGGGTGTAAGTACATCAAAAACATCATACCATCATACAGTACTTGCATAGATTCTTCCATCCTTTTGGTAAACCTTTTCTTTAACTGATTATAAAGTTTTCTATGTTCAATTTTTTTTCCTTTTTACCATGTATATCATCATGACATTTTTAGGCCGCCTTCCCACATTTCTTTTCGATGTTTATACACTCTAAAAAAAACTCTTTTTTGCCAATCTTGAAAAATTTAGTGTCCATTCTTATTTTTTTTCTTTGACTTGGTAACAACTTATTGAACATCAATTTTTCTTGCAAACATTAATTCTGCTAGCAACATGCTTGATGGTGTATTGAAATTTGGCATTATATGGTAAACTCTCAAAAATTTTTGTAGTGCTTCTTCATTCACTTTTTCATTACTTGCTTTTTTTTATTTTTTTCAAGTCACTTTTAAAGTTCACACAACTATTGTTTGGTTTGACCTTAGGTGATATAGCAGGGTAGTTATGTTCAATTGAGAACATTTTACAAATATCTTCAAATTTGTGAGCAGTGAATTGTGTACTGTTATCCAAGACTATGGTATCCAGAATGTCATATCTTACAAACAGATAATGAAATTGTATGTGTAGTCTTGACCAAAGTTGTATTTTTATGGTAAATAATTTGAAGCAAGTGTGAAGGCTTTCATATTCCCATCATATTTATGTAAAATTACTGCTCCTAATCCATAATCACTAGCCACTACAATTTCTGCTTTTGGATCGTAGTGTACTAATGATAAGTCTGATGTTAGCATTTTTTTTGTTTCAAAAGAGTTCTGACACATAACAATCCAGTTCCACTTTAAGCCTTTTCTAAGCAAATTGTTCAGTGGAGCGCTCATATTCTACATATTAGGTACATAAATTTGATAATAGTTTGTTAGTCCCAAAAATGCTTGTAACCTAGTAACATTTGTTGAGGAAGGCATATTCTTAATTGCACTTGCTCTCAAAGTATCTGGTTGGCAACCATTTTTGTCAATTTGTTTTAGTTACTTAATTTTATACAAAAACAATTCTCATTTTTTCTCACTGACTTTGAAACTGTACTCTTGTATTTTTCAAAAACTGCTTTCACCTGCCCAATATGTTGTTCCTTAGATACTTTTTAGTCAATATATCATCCAGATAAGCAACTGCAAAATCACAATCTGCAAGCATGGTAGCCATGTCGAAATATAGCTGGAGCTACTTTTATACTAAAAGAAAGTCAGTTGAACTGCTATAATCCTTTGTGCATATTTATAATTGTTAAATCTGAACATTCTTCTTCAACCTGTATTTGTAAATATGCTTCAGAAAGATCCAGCTTTGAAAAAAAAAAAAAAATTTATTGTTTAACTTCAAAAAATTTCTTCTGGACTTGTTACTGGGCAATTATAGGGTTTTAAGCAGTTGTTAAACCTTGTCAAAAAAATTTGCACAAACAATTTTTTTTTTCTTTACAGACACTGCTGGTGCTGCCCATTTTGAATGATTAATCTTTTCAATTATACCTATTTTTTCAAAGTTAATTCTTCACTAACTTGATTCAGTGCTGTGAATGGTACTCTGTTTCTGTCTAAATACTGCAATCCTTTTTTCACTTGAAATTTCATTTTGAATTTAGCACATGGACTCAACTCATTCAACAGAACATCCAAAAAACATATTTTCAATTCTTCCTTTAAATTTTCAGTTTTTTTTTTTTAAATTGGTTATTTGTCCACTTACACTTTTGCAATATGTATTTTTATAAATAAAACCTATAGCTCCAATAATTCCATCCAGTCAGTACCAAATAAATTAGTAGTATTTTTAGTATTTAGTATTTTTTAGCCTTAGCTTTTACACATTTATTTTGGAATGAAATGTTACAAGTCATTTTTAAAATAAAAAATAATTTCTCACCTGACACACTTCTGACAACTTTTGAAGTCCTTTTTAAGATAGATTTTTCAATTTCTTTCCATGTGGCTAGTAGCATTTTCACATCCACATTATTAAATTTCCACATTCACAAATTTTCTTTAGTTTTCTGTGATTGTTTTTTTTCCATTGCAATGCTGTGTACAATTTTTTTCCTCTGAGAATTTTTTCTTGGTTTAGCTTTGTGGTATGACTTTATATGTCCTACTTTACCACATTTGTAGAAAATAAGTTATAACATTAATAACATGAAGGTGTACAGCATTTTAAAGGGACAGTAGTTTCCAAGATGTAATCTTCCACATGGATTATTTATTTATTTATTTTTTTGGTACATTTTTCTTTGTATGTACAGTCTTTTTCCTGAATTTCTTTAGTATTGCATCTCAGACTTAGGATTCTCTGACATTCATCCAATATCTCCTGTAGTGTAAGTTTATTATTTTGTTCAAGTTTTGTTAAAATTTTCACCCATATTTGTGTCTTTTTTCACTATTAACCTTGAACAAAAATTAAATCTTTAAACACATCCTGAGTCTGTTCATTTAATCTGAATATTACATATTCTATGTTAACGATTCCAGCATGTGTGACAAAATCTTCAACTTTTTTGTCAGATTCATACATTTCTAATGAGTGTTGAATAAAGAGCTTTTCTCTGTAAAAACAATTTTGTCAGAATATTTACTGTTTCTTCAGAACAAATTTCTCTTTGATTTTTATTTTTTTTTTTTGGTAGTATGAAATTGCCGTATTTTTCAGGTTCTGCTAGAGCTTTCTCAACAAAAGTTTTGTTGTTTCTTGTCTTTCCAGCTGCTGCATTCCTCCCTGAAAATTTGTATGTTCGCAAATAAATAGAAAAGGTAATTACATTATCTGGCTTGTATGTAGATTCAGATATAGCAATTGCGACAGCATCGGAAGTAAAATTACTTGGAAAATTTATTTTTTCTGTATTATTTCCACCAACTTTTGTTGTTGTTTCTGGAGTTCCAACAACTGATGATGTTACTCTTGCTGTTATTGAATTTGTACCATAGAAGCCAGTATTTCCACCCATTTGATTTTGAAGAATGTCTGTTTTTGTCTTTTTCTCTACACAAAGAGAAAAATTTAAACCGTGGTTTGAATTCTTGTTGTCATTTTTATCCTGTGCACCAAAGCAACAAGTATTTTTTCTTACTTCTTATACTCAGTATGAATTTCGATAGTTTCATAACTTCTGTCATAACTCATTTCCTCGTGGTTATAATGTTAAGCCTTGCTTATGTCTGTAAGAAATACACTAGACTCCAACAGATTATTTACCTTCACTGGAGTTAATTTAAGCATCTAGACCTCATTTAGCCACTTATATTTTAGTATTTTCATGGTGTGTGTGTGTGTATATATATATATATATATATATATAAAGGTATGTTTAGGGTATTCATATGTAAAGTATGTTTAAGAATTAATAGATAAAATGTTTAGAGAACTTATAGATAAAGAATTTTTAGGGTATTCATATAAAAAGTATAGTTAGGGAATTCATCCAGATAAGTTTTTTATCCTACAAGGATAAAAATTTTATTTTATTGTATTGTTCAAATTTTCAATGTACATCAGGATTAAAATTATGCGTAAATTGTTTTAAGTTCTTTTTTTGCTATTATTTTTTAAGTACTTTCAACTGTCTCAGTCATTATCCAAAGTATGGGTGTTGTTAGTATTGTAAACAAGATGTTTTTGGTGTTGCATCCTGTAATTTTTTTTTTTTTGAGAACTGAAACTAATTAGTCTAAAGTGATGTCATGTATAACAGTTAAATGGAGATGTATCAAATATTTATAAATGTTTGAACAGATTCAATATTTCATACACACATTAAGATACCATCTCCCAAAGTAAAACATACTTTATTTAATGTGAGTTATTTCTTTTTTATAGTAAGGGCTTCTTGAATCGTCTTTTTTTGCAGGGAGTGCTGTATAGTATTTTTACATTATCTACTAATATGTGTCATATGTTACTAGCTATATTTTGATTGTGATATGATGATCAATATGTAAATGAATTGCACTAAGTATTGACAAGTGATGTCAACTTACAAGAAAATATGGCCAATATAAGAATTTAATGCTTTTTTGTTATTGTTTTTTTTTTTTTGTTATTGTACATGCAATCTCCTAAATGACATGACAATTTATAAACAACACTTTTTATATAAGGAGGATTTTTAAGGTCTCAAGTTATTGGTAATAATTAGGTTAGATGTTTTTGAACTTTTTATAATAAATGAATATAAGGTATTTATTGAGATTATTATTAAGTTGTAAGTAGCATTATTTCTTTTTAAATTTATATTTTTAATATCTTTTTCCTCTCTTTTATAGTTGGGTGTATCTGGTTACAACAGAATAACTTAATGATGTATAATTGCAAGCAAGGAATATGCAACCAATTATTAAATGTTATCCATTTTAAGACTATGTTCCAATAGTTTTGCGCAACTAAAATTGGTGTGATCTGATACAAAAGTTGATGTCTTAAGCTGTTTAACATATCTAAATGTAAATACCAAGAAACAAAAGCTGAAATTTTGAATTCTTGTCTCACTCATCTTTTGATCCTAAACCCAAATGTATACAGTGAACAACAAAAACAAAGGAATTAGCATTGTCATTCCAAATCTTTTAACTTATGTTATATAATAACCTCCCTTTCTCAAATTTATATTCCTTCTAGTTCTATCATTTTTGTTTTGGTATTAACGCAGTCATAGATTTTTATTTAATTTTCTAATAACTAATCTATAATTTAAATTCTTTAAAATAGTTGTTTTATTTCTTCTTATTAAACATATAATTAAATTATAATATAACTTCATGTTCTTAAATCTATGTTCTTTCTAGTTCAATGGCTTATTTTTTACGTAAGTGATATTTGACCTGTTTATTTTGGTATTTATGCAGTCATAGTTTTAAATTATTTTTCTAATAATTAATCTAAAATTAAAATTCCTTTGAATAGTTGTTTCATCCCTTCTTATTAGCAGAATAATTAAATTATATCATAACTTCCTGTTCTTAAATCTATTTTCTTTCAAATTTTATGTTTTATTTTCAACTTAAGTGAGATTTAACATGTTTATTTTGGTATTAATGCCATCATAGATTTTAATTTAATTTCCTAATAATTAATCTAAAATTAAAATTCATTAAAATATTTGTTTTGTTTCTTCTAATTAGCCATATAATTTAATAATAATCCACTTCTTTAATCCATTTTCCTTCTCAGGTGAATTTTAACTTGAATAAAAAAAATTAAAAAAAAAAAAATCAATATTATACCACAATAAAACATATGAACAAAGAATACCATAACAACAATAATAAAAATAACTTTGATGTAACAATGGGTAGCTATGATGGTGCAGAAGTATATGAACTAATAGGCATATACATAATCAATAAAATAAACATTAACAAAAAAATATAGGTTTATAAAAATATGATGGTCTATTAATTCCAAGAAACTGCAATGGCAGAACTACAGAAAAAATAATAAAAGAATTAATAAAAACCTTCAAAACCCTAGGATTTACAATAGATATAAAATCCAATAAAAAAATATTAAATTTCATAGATATAACATGCAATCTAAACAATGGAACCTACAAACCATACAGAAAATCAAATAAAAATCCAATATACATTAATAAAAATTCCAACCATCCTCTAACATATTCAAAGAAATACCTATATTTATAAATAAAAGAATCTAACAAATTCTAGCAGCCTAAAATATTTAATGAAACCAAAAAACACATGAATCAGCCCTAAAAAACAAGAATACAAAAACAAAACAATTCAAACAAAAACAACAGAAAAAGAAATATAATTTGGTTCACCATTACCCTACAACACAATAAAAACAAAAATAGGAAAAATATTCTTCAAAATATTTGATAAACACTTTCTTAAAAACTGCAAATTATCAAAAATTATCAACAAAAATACAATCATAATTAGTTACAGCTACATGGATAACATGGATTAAATAATAACTATGCACAATAAAAAATACTCAACAAAACCAATAACAATTACAACAATAACACCCAGCAAAATAACACAAATGTAACTGCAGAAAAAAAGAAACAAAGAAAATTGCTCACTTAACAATAAATGCTTAACCAATAACATAATATGCAAAGCTATCATAACTAATAACATTAACACAGACGAAAAAATTTACATAGGCACCACAGAAAGAACTTTTAAAGAAAGATATAACCACAAAATGTCATTCGAAAGGAAAAAAATACACAAACAATACAACCCTATCAAAATACATATGGAGCCAAAAAGAAAAAAAATATCCCCACCAAAATCGAATGGGAAATCATAAAAAGAGCAGCCCCATACAGTATTAACAGTAAAAATTGTAAATTATACTTAGAGGAAAAATTAGCAATAATTAGTATTAAAAATCAAAATAAACGCTTAAACAAGAAAACTGAAATAATAAGTAAATGTAGGCATATAAATAAATACTTACTTTGCCATCTAAGCACTAATTAAAAATAAAAACAAATAAATATAAAATTTAAATAAATACAATATAAACTTAAAAAATTAATTATTAAAAAACAAACAAATATTGAACATACACACCTATGTGCGTGTGTGTGCATATACATATAAATATATACATGCACAAACATCTGCAAATGAACAAGCTTAACCCTCCCATAATGCCTCAATGTATAACACCAAGGCAAAAACAAATAAACTACTAACCATTAAATAAAAATTACATTAGATAAACAATATGATATAAACAAATACTTAATAACCTAAAAATAGGAAAAAAAAAAAAGTAACGTTATAATTTAAGCACAGATATAAGTATGCATGTGCCTGTGTACAGACATTTATATACATATATGAACACATGCATATACCTATATGTAAACAGATTTCATTAATTTTTCCAGGTTTCCTTTTTGCTAGAGATAATGAATGTAAAAATGTTTCATAATTTTTGACTTTCCAAGCATTTTTAACCACTTCACTAGCCTGTTTTCAAGGATGTTATCTTTCTGATGTTATTTTATCTTTATGTTTTGACTGTAACATAATTTTGTTTTTGAAAAAAAAAAAAAAAAAAAAAAAAATCATTCTTTAAAAGCTATCACATGATGTGTGCAACTGGACATTGCATGAGCATTTTTAAAAAAAACTTTCAAAAATCCATTTCCAATGCTAAATAATGTAAGGTTGATAGTAGGAGAAAATTGTGATATATAGTGCCTCCCTTCTAGCCTCTCTTATTAGCCTTTAGCAAGATACCTTTGATATTGTGATTTAAGTAGTATTTTATTACTTTCAACCAAAATTTTCTTTTCTTATACCTATGAATGTGCACTGTGCATATAAATACAAACATATGGACATGAGTTCAAAAAATAAAAATTAGTTAAAAATCTAACATCCTACACTTAATATTTATGATACCTCCAAACCAAATAAGAAAATGAAATAATAACCTAGTGAAGACATAAACGTATGTGTGTGCATGTATATAAGTATTTATCATTTAAATATTAATATTATTAGTGTCATATATATATATATATATATATATATATATATATTAAAAAAAATGAAATTTCCTAACAAAAAAAAAAAAAGCCTAGAACACTCAAAATGAAAAACAGTGACATGTCAGGAGATTATAATTCATCACAAATGGCAACTATCAAAGGAAAAGGGAAAAATAAAGAGAAAAAGCTAGAGTGAGAGAAAAGGTTAGAGTGAGCATAAAGTGAGAGAGAAAAAAGAAGAAAAGGAGAAATGATACTCTACACATACGCACATCTGTGTATACAAAAGCATGTGCACAAACACACATGAACAAAAAATACGGAAAAAAGTTATACCAATGATGAATATTTAAAAAGAAAATATAAATTACATGAGCAGTAAATTGCTGATAACCCCTGTAGAGTGGACAGACATGTCTGTCTATGAAACTTTAGAGTCGGGACAGATGCTGAAGGTAACATTAATCAGCTAAGTGACACACTTTTACTTATATTAATTTTATATATCTTTTTCTACTACATTTGCTACGAGGCACCAGTCAAACAATCTTTTATTCCATCTGTTTGTTATGTGTCTTGCCCACCTCCACTTTTATTATTTTATCCATTTTATGATAGCTCTTGTCTGTTCTGGTTCGATCACTTTCTACATTGTTCTTTACATTGTCTATTCCCCCTTTGACATGATTTAATTTCTGTGTTTCATACTTATATGTCATACTTGGTATTATACATTCATGATACAAGCACATTGGTAATTCGCTTTTCATTATATCTATTCTGTTAAATGCCCACCATTCTATTACTGTACACTACTTTATTTAATTTCAGTGATCTTTCTTTGATATATCAAATATATATATATATATATATATATATATATATATATATATACCTAGACTCTTTCCAGTTCTTCATCTAAACTTTTTATAAATGTTACAATTCGTTGTAATGAAATGTCTCACACTCTCAATGGCCTATGTGAACTGACTATATTAGTAGCCATATATAGTTGGCACAGGAGATGCCTGTGACTTGCCACCAGATTACCTGTCTTGCTGGAGTGTATTGTTTAGAATAAACCTCTCTTCTTTCATCTACACATGTGTTGCTGTTCTTTCACTTGAGTACCACCTTATCTGTTTGCAACCTCTTTAAAGAATACAACAGTGGTGATGAGAGATTTAATTCCAACTCACAATGAGAAAGACCCCAAGACACTGTTTGTAAAACGTAGAATATTAGTAATTAAAGATTTGATCAACTTACGTTGAAAATAATCAGTGAAATTACCTAACAAAAATTGAACAACTGGCTGAATTGACTAAAGCATTACACGCTGGTTTGCTGCAGCAACAAAAGTTACAGCAATAGAAAAATTTGAAAAATCATGAAAATTTTTTCAACATGAACTGATGTAATTAGAAAATCACAAGTGGAAGACACTAAGCTAATGTGCGAAACAGCAGAAAAACAGGTCTACAGACTGAAGGAATATTGAATTCATTATCAGAATTCAAGTATGACCTAGATAATGGAGTAACTTTCCCTGCCTATTTTCGTAGATAACACATCACTCAATAAATCCTGGGCCTAATAAAACAACAACTTTTAGGCAAAATTTGACTATTCATAAACAGTCTCCTTCTAGAGTGATACAATGATTCCAACGCTTCTCTAACAATTTGATGGCTTTTTTTGTAGAAAGATTTGTCTTTGGCCTCAAAATACACCACAGTTTCTGATATCACGTCTTCATTGAAGCCAAATCTCTTTCCCTGGAGCATTCTTTTGAATTTTGCAAATAGCCAGTAGTCACTGGAAGTCAGATCTGGAGAACAGGGCGGATGTGGAAGCAATTCAAAGTGCAATTAATGTAGTTTTGCCATTGTCGTGATCAACTTGTTACATGATGTGTCTTGGTGAAAGATCACTTTTTTCTTCTTCAATTGTGGCTGTTTTTTGGTGATTTCTTCCTTCAAATGCACCAATAGTGCTATATAGTATTTGCTATTGATGGTTCTTCCTTTCTCAAGGTAATCGATAAACAAAATACCTTGCACATCCTAAAATACGGAGTCCAAAACCTTGCCTGCTGATGTTTGTGTCTTTGGTCACTTTGGATAGCTTTCTCCTGCTACTGTCCACTCAGCTGACTGCCTATTTGATTCCGGAGTGAAGTGGTGGATCCATGTTTCATCTACTGTCACATATTTACACAAAAACTCTTTGTTGCGTTAAAACAACTGCAAACAATGCTACAAATCGTCAACGGATCGTTGTTTTTGATTGACAGTGAGCAAACGCAGCACCCACTTTGAACACAGCTTTCTAATTAACAAATGTTCATACAAAATGGTGAATACACTGCCTTTTGATATGTTTAATTTCTGATATCTTACATAACTTCAATTTACAATTGGCCAAAACAAGTTTATGGATTTTTGGGGTTTTTCCAAGACAACTGCTGATTTTGGACAACCTGTGCATTCAGCATCATTTGTCTCTGTACAACCGCATTTAAAGTCAGCATACCACCTCTTAACTATTGTTTCCAATGAAGCAGAGTCCAAATAACACTTATCAAGCATTTTTTCCCATCAGAAAGCAATTTTAAAAAAGACTGTTTTTTAAGGATAAGGTTTGGTGTAGCTATGTCAGGCACAAAAGCTCTCACTGTTGGTATAAACAGAATAGAAAAAAGCAAAAATTTAAATCTAAGAACATAGTTGAAAATAGTGAAAAAAGGAATTACATAAATGCAAAAATAAATGGTCATATGGAGAAGTTATTGTTGGATACTGGAAGTGACATTTCTACTGTGAATGAACAAACATGGAAGAAAATACGTTGTCCATCATTGACAAGTATCAAAAAAAAAAAAAAACCTAGAGTGACTGAGGAAAAAGTTAAACTTCCATCATGAATTTAGCTGTAACGTATCATTTAAGGAGAGGACTTTCAAATCAAAAGTCTATGTTCTTCCAGGTACAACAAATTTATTTGGTATGGATTGAATTGTGCTTTTTGATTTATGGGAATTATCTGTAAATTCATTTTTGCAACAAAGAGAAAAATTTGAAGAAACTAAATTTATTTCTTATCTGAAAAACTAATTTCCACATGGGTTTTCTGAAGGTCTTGAACAATGCACCAAAACCAAGGTCAGGTTCAAACTTAAAGACAACATAAGACTAGTGTTCAAACCAAAAAAGAATGAACCATTTTTCGCTTTAAATTCCATAAATCGAGAACGGGAATGGTTAAATATAAAGAAAACTTGGCCAACAATATCTACATTCCGAAAATTCATGATCTTAGAGCCCCTCTGAATGACTTATTGAAAAAGGGTGCAAAATAGATTTGGTCTAAAGAATGTGAAAATGCTTTCCAGAAAATAAAAAGCTGTCTGGTATCAGATTTTTTGAAAGTGCATTTTGACCCTAAAAAAGAAATAATTGTAGCATCTGACACTAGAACTATGGGATCAAAGTGATAATTCTACGTCAAGTCTGAAGATGGGACTACAAAGCCCATAGACCATGTTTCCAGAACCCTGCTTCCTGCAAAAAGAAGTTATAGGTCAGATCGAGAAAGAAAGCCTGGCCATAATTTACATGGTTATAAAATTTTGCAGACTCATCCATAGAAGGAAATTTGCACTACAGACATATCAGAGGCCATTGTTAAAAATTTTTGGATCAAGAAAGGATATACCTATGCACACTGCTAATAGGTTACAGCGCTGAGAAATAATCTTGTTAAACTACAACTTTAAGATGGAATATCTACCCTCAAAAAAACTAAGACATGTTGATGGTTTGTCTAGGCTGATTCCTAAATTTGTAGAACCATTAGAAGACACAGGGATAGCTGCTTTTTAAGGGATGAAAATCTGCGAGCAAGTGCTATTATATTCAGATAGAGTGGTAATACCATATACACTGCAAAAGAAAATCTTGAAGGAATTTCATATAGGTCATCCAGGCATGTCAAGAATGAAATCATTAATGCATAGCTATACATATTGGCCTAGGATGGACCAGGACATTGAAAAAATGTTAAAGCGTGTAGAGGTTGTCAACTTGCAGCAAAAGCACTACCAATGAAAATTCAGCCATGGTTTAAAATGAATGTTCTGAGGACAAGGTTATTCATCGACTACGCTGGATCAATAAATGATTACTACCTTATAATTGTGGACAGTTTCTCCAAGTGGCTGTAAATATTCAAGTGTAGACATCCGCAAATATTATGAATGTACTAAATGAGCTTTTTAGTTGTTTTGGTGTACCAAAAACTTTAGTTAGTGATAACAAAACAGTTTACTAGCAGAGAATTAAAAAATTTCTGCACATTTTTGTTCATCAACCACAATACAACCTCTGTTTCCACCTGAGATCAAATGAGCAAGTAGAAAGATTCATAGACACTTTTAAAAGAGCTCTAAGAAAGAATCAAGGCTTGAACACTCATGAGGAGCATACAAAAGTATTTAGTGTTTTACAGAATTACTCCCAATCTGAATGTAGATTCAGGCATATCATCAGCCGAACTGATGTTCACAAGAAAAATTCGGTCAGTGTTTGACAGGCTTTTGTTGCCTAGTTCAATGAAAAGTGTGGTAGTAAAAGAAAACTTTGTGACCAAATTTTACAAACCAGGAGACAGAGTTTTCTTCAGAAATTATTAAGGTGGAAAAAGCTTCTGGAAAGACAGAATTATCACCAAAAGACTTGGCAGAATGATATGCATACTGAAGAGGAAGAGTATTTGAATGTAAGAGACATTTAAATCAGTTAAGACCGAAACACATGAAAGATGTCACACTTTACCAATAGAGGTAATATCTTCACCAGTATCGATGGAAGTATCGCCAATCCTACCAGTGCTAGAAGTGTCAGCTTCCCAAATATTGCTAATGCCTCAAATCTCACCAGGACAAAAATTAGTGAGATGTAAAAGTACTAGGAAGAGGAAAAAAGTCAAACAATTTTATCCTGACCCCAAAAAGAAAAAGTTTGGAGCAAAATTTCATGGGAAAATTAGCTCAGGAGGAGGTGTTGTAATGGAATGTCAAACACTCCCTATGGCCTACATAAACTGACTATGTTAGTAGCCATATATAGTGAGCACAGGTGATACCTGTAACTTGCTTCGACAATTACTAGTATGCCACCAGATTCACTGTCTTGCTATAGTGTATTCTCTTTACAATAAACCTCTCTTCTTTCATCTACGCATGTGTTGCTTTTCTTTTACTTGAGTAACACCTCATCTGTTTGTAACCTCTTTAAAGGATAAACACAATTCAGTATTACTTTTGTTTTATTTTTGTTCACTTTAAAACTTACATAGATATCTTACTCTACTTTGATTATTTTATATTCCCAGTAATGCATCCAATAATTTTAATCTAAGTAAAATATCCTCAGTAAATATGTTTTGTTGATACTTTCACTGCTGAGGTATGGACCAAGAAGTTAAAAGACCACAAAGTTGCAAGAAGAGAGAATAAGATTACAGATCTCTTTTTGGCTTCAGCAGGACGTGAGGGCATCAACAATATCTGTCATGATATATCCCAGAGAATTGAAGGATTTGACATTTCACAAATTTCAGACATTATAAAGAGAAATTTTTGGTTGAAAAAGATGTTTGCCATTGTTGAGAGGATGAAGTTTCTCGCAAACAAACACAAGCTGAATGAAATAATAATACAGCATTTACACAAGCTACGATAGGCTCCCAGATTCTGTGAGTTTTAAAAACTTGGCACTGGAGAAATGACCATCAAAGATGATTTGATACAGCTGAGATTAATTGAAGATATGTGTGGAGCTTCATACAAACAAAAATTTTTTAGAACAGTTACAACTGACTAAAATGTCCTTGGATTCATCTATCGAGCTTCTGCAACAATTAGAGTAAAATGAAAGATTCAATACATTCAAGAGTAATGCTGAATCATACAGCTTATTAAATTTCTGTGTGATGTAAATATTATGATAAAAAGCATGAATGGGACAAGGAAAAATGTTCAGCTTTAGGACAAATGTGCTGAAATTGTGAAAAGAAAAAACACTTCCAGTCTGTGTGCAAGCATAGAAGTAAAATAGTAACCACCAACCCCATAACAAAGAGAAAAATGCCAGACAAAAAAATTAAATTGAATGGTATAATTTTTCCTATACAAATGATATCACCTTAATCCCAATAAAGTTGATTTAAACTAAGACAGTTCAATGACTCTTTCATCCAAGTCCTAGTTGTTTTGAAGAAACATTTGAGACCAATATATGCTTCAAAATTATTTCCAGCACAGTAATGAAATGTGAAAAAAGTCATGTGCAAACAGACATCTGGAAAACAGATGTCTTGAAAGTGGGTACAACCAACCAAATCAAGTTGGAAAATAATGATATGGAGATGTTTAAAGGATACAAAGTGAGCAATAAATTAAAAGAAAATAGTCAACCCTCTTACTTTGAATCTCACAAAACACCAATTCACATGTGACCTTTAGTAGTTGCTAAACTAAAAACAATAGTGGAGCAAGGAATTTTAGAACGTTACCCCTGGTGGTAGTAATTGAACCTAACTCATTATTGTTTTATAAAAACCAGATGGCGATTTAAGGACATGTGGGAATTACAAAATAGGAGTAAACCACAAAATTTGCTCCAATTCATTCCCTATTGCTAACATTGAAACTGCTACAAGTTGTCAGGAATTAAATACTTTACTAAAATTAACCTCAAATCTACCTATAACCAGATACTAATTGATGAAAAATTTAAAGAGATCACTGCAATTAACACTCCAATAGCGTCTAATGGCAGTGGTTCCCAAATGGTGTGGTATGCCTCATAGGTGCAGCAGAAGAGGATAACAGGTGAGGTAGAATGATTGAAAGACAATATTTAGAAACAATTTTTTAAAATTCATAATTCAAAAATAAACAATTTCAAAACTTAATATATTATTATGGATTACTTGTAACTGCATGCTTGTTTTCCAGTATAAATAGTTATAAATATTTATTAACTGGTTTTATTATTTTAATATTTTTGCATTATATCAAGTACATAGAATATAGTACCTCGTGCCCACAAATTGAAGGAGAGAGATAATGATATTCTGACTTCAAATTCACTGTTATCTCCCTTTTACCTGCTCTCTGTTATTCATTTTTAAATGTACTTTTTATCACAAAATTTGTTGAGTTAGAAACAAATTTTACCTTCTGAAAATGCAGCCCAGAAAAAAAAAATGTTTGAGAACCACTGCCTCAAAGAACCATTGAAAATGTACTAACTAGTGATGTTAAGAATATGATCATCTATCAGGACAATATATATATATTGGTGCTACCAGTAGAGAAGAGCTAAAACAAAAAACAGATTATATTTAAACAAATTAAAATGCTAGCAGGATGTGTTAAATTGTGACACCATAAAATATTTCCAAAGACAGAATTTCACCAGACACAAATCTGTAAAAGAAAATAGCAGAGGTATCTACACCTACTAATAAAAAGCAATTGGAATCTTTTTTAGGGTTAGCCAATTTTACAGCAGATATTTACCAAAGTATAGTGAATTGATAGAAGCTTTTGCAGTTATGAAAAAAGAATGAATTTAAATGAATGCAATGGCGGAATACAGCATTTGAAAATTTAAAAGAAAGAATTTTTAAAAATCCTTTTGCAAAAATCTTTGACCCTAAAAAGAAAGGGACTTTAACTATGGATGCAAGTGAGTGAGTTATATCAGTGATTTTGTCAAAGTCATCCTATAATGTATCTTTCTAGAAGGTTAACGTCTGCCAAGGCTAACTCTTCAAATATTGAAAAAAATCATTAGTTAGGTACCATATGGAACACAGAAAACTCACTAGTTTTTATTATAATTTTATTTTTATTTTATAAATTTCTGCTTAAATCTGATCATAAACCTTTAGAGTTAATTTTTAACTCTAGGAAAGAGTTACATAGAGTTACATCTAGAATTTTAAAATGGACCATAAAATTCATTAATGTTGATATCAAATATGTGAAAGAAAACACTATTCAACATGTAGATGCTTTATCAAGTCTAAAGTTTAACAATGAACATTTAGAAAGATCAGACAATTCATAAAAGAAAATATTGCACTGGGTTGAAACAGATGCATTACCCTTAGATTGACTTGCATTTGAAACCTTATAAAATCCAATATTAAGCAAAATTGCATGTAAAGAAATGAAAAACTTTTGGACCACTTTCATATGGATCATGCACTTGTTAAAGGTATAGGACAATTTTTAATTCTCTGGGTGGCCTGAAGTGATTAGAGTTCAGAATAGGAAGGTAGCCACAGTAAAGTAAATATTATGAGTAATATTTTTCAGAAATGCGGGTGCAAAAAAGTTAGTCACTGACAATGCACCAGAATTTTGTAATGAAACTTAGTTCATAGTTAAAACAAATTGAATGAGTTCCTTATAAAACACCACCATACCACCCGCAATCTAATGGAATTGCAGAAAGAATGGTGCAAACAGTGAAAATAGGGTTGAACACATCTTCCTCATCCAGAGACACCTACTGAGAATATTACTGAGTTATAAAGCTATTCCACATACTGGTAGAATGCAAAGTCTCTCTGCATTGAAGGGAAGACAAATTAGATCACCTATAACAATATCTTATTCAACAAATTAAAATATGTGGCACAAAAAAGACAGAGAATTTAGTCCTGAAAAAAAAAAGTTAACTTTATTGCACAAAAGGGACATAATATGGATATAATAGCAACAAATGGACAGAATTTATTGACCCATTCTGATCAAGTAAGACTTAGAATTGATAAAGAAAGTGAACATAACAGTAAAGAAACTATGGAGGATTGTTCACACGAATTCATCATGGAGTTCGAAAATCAGAATGAAGATGAGGCCAGACGTGTGTGTGTGTGTGTGATAGAAAGTGACTGAGAGAAAGAGAAATATCATACTATTGTTTGGAGAAGTCACAGATTAATGAAGGGTATAAAATCTCTTTGTTTCCAGATGTAGTGACAAAGGCAAAATGGACTTGCCCTATATTGCATAGAGTCAAGGGTCTACTAATAAGTCAGTTGTCACTCAGTACACAGGTAGAACTTCAATGTCACAAACTTAAAACATCACAAGAACCCTGCTCTTGTAGAAAGTTGGACAGCTGAATGTTCTACTGAGTCAACAAAGTGATTTGTTAAACCATTGTTTTTTGATTTGTAGTTTATAAATTTTCTATTGTTGAGTCACTTCTAAAAATGTCTGCTGAACACACACACATAAAGTTTGTGCCCTAACAAGTTTGTAACAAGTTAAATTTTGTTCTTATATTTGCACTAGAAAAGGTTTAATCGATGTGTATAATGGAAAAGTAGTTGATTATTTTATATAAATGACATGCATTTTTTCATTTAGCTATAGATGTATTTACTTATCTATTTATTAGATACCTCTAAAAATTTTCTAAAAAAGAGCATACCATGATAAAATTATCATGAAAATGTTCATGTTATTCAAAGGAAAGACCATATGATTTTATTAAATTTTAAAATCTTTTCTAGCACATTTGAAATTTTATTTAAAAATCTTGTTTTTCTTTCATCAGCAGGTGAGCCAAAGATAAATACAGAGATTTTTTTTTAGTGTCAAAAACAGTTTTGGTAATTCTTGCAAAAGTTGTTGAAATGAATGAGATTATTTGAAGTTTGTTTTTTCTTTTTGAAATTCTTGGTAAAATGTTTTTTTTTACCCCCACTTAATTTTATGAAATTTTGAGAATGTAAATTTCAGCCTCTTCATATTTATATTAGTTCAAAGCAGAACTCTTTGGAGAATTTAGATCAATTTTATTTTGTCAAACAAATACTATTTACTAAAAATCCACACTGAATCATAAAATAAAAATGCAATAAAACCATGACATTACTTAATTAGAAAAGCTTTTGTTTTTATAAATAGGATATATTAAGGTCACTTCTGATTTAAGAAAAATTTTTTATGAATAATAAATTTTTGCAAAGATTGCTTTCATTTTTTTTCTAATTTTATTCAGAAAAAAATTAATTTTAAAATCTCAAAATTCTTTATTAATTTCAGCCTTTTAGATGATATTATTAGTCAGTGAAAACTATATTTACTGGTCATAAATGAAAAAGCTTAATACATAACATCAAAAACCAGTATTTTTTAAAGAATTGAATTTTTTTGTGGATAAATGTGCTCATTTTTCCAAGTATGGGCAACAGTATATCAGAAAATAAGAGTGATAACTATAGTAAATTTAAAGTCAACATTCTAAAATTCAATAAATTATTACAGAGAATAATTTTCCTAAATTTTTAAGATTACTGAGTAATTGTGTAATTTTCTTCACTTATGTTTTACAGATAAAGTTTTTGTAGAACAACATTAAACTTGTGATCAGGCTGTCAAGATAGCAAAACAGATATGGTTCAGTTAAAAATTGAATTTCTTCAATATTTTAAACTTAAAGTAAATAATATTTATTTCAAATCAGGTTAATTATACTTTAAATCAGATAATATTTCTCAAATAAGTTTCAGATAAATATATTTTATCTTTGGAAGATTTTTTTTTAATAAAGAGAATTACATTACCAGTCAATTTAAATTAGTTTTTGAAATGCAATAAAGTATTTTGATTATTGGAAATATTAAATTTCATCTATTAGCTTGAAATTAAAACTAAAATAAAAGCTTGAAGATCTTTCATTTTTAAAAATTCATTTTAAACCTTAGGTATCAAATTTTTTGTGGAGTTCCCAAATATATATTGGTAGATGAAAATCAATAAATACACTGCTTAACAGGTAAATAAAAACAGAACATCTACTCAAATATGAGTATCCATGAAAAATAACATTTAAACAAATTATCTATACATGCATGTATGTTAAGCTTCCAAATATTAATAACATGAAAGATTTACAAACAGAATTGATTGCAAGTTGTTTTTTTTTTCACTCAGAAGGATACTTCAAATGTTACCTATCCCATTGATAAAAATCAAATATGGTTTTCAGATAAATCAATATTTTCAAGAGTTTTTAGTTTCAGAGATCAATTTCTCTTTGAATTGACAAATGACCTCTTGATTAAAAAAAAAAAAAAAAGAAAAAGAAAAAATGTACTTGACAGGAGAAACTGGAAACTGAAAAGAGGGATTATTAAACAGATAATTCTTTACTTGCACACAATTTAAAAATTTAAGGATAGTTATATATGTCAGTGAAAGTGTTTATTCTTTGTGCAGCAGAGAGTCAAAACCATAGCAAGTGAGGCTGCTATAAGTTCCATTACAAGTGATTTATTTTTTTACCAGACTAGTGTGCTCACCTCACATTGGAGGACTAAAAAGTCCCATTTACCTTACTATTTAGCCATAATTGGGGTGAAGAGTAGATTCATGACTTTACCAAAGGCATTAGTGTGAAGGGAACATAATCCCAGTTATATTTTGAAATCAGTTTTATTAATTCTATTCTCTGCTATGTTACGACACCTGTATTTTGCACATCAGTAGAAGGGTTTACCTTCCATAATAGCTTACTTGAAACCGAAATTGCGATTTTGATATGGGAATTTTTTTCTAAATTAGATTTGCCTAACTCACTTTTACAACAGATACCAACAAATAAAGTCTGTAAAGTTTTAATATATCTCCTTAGCTACTGTCTCCCTACAATTTACAGTATTTAGGAACTAAGTTTTATGAAGTTGGCTTGATTTAATAAAAAAAATTGGTAGGGGGAGAGGAGAAAGAAAATTTTTTTTTATCCTTTCTTTTTCCTATCATATATGGTGGCAAAGTTGAGAGGTAACAGGGCGACAGTTTGTCACTTCAAAAAGTCAAATTTTATGAATCCGACTTTTTTCAAAAATTTTATTAATTTTCATAAAGTGACCCAACAATAATGTAGCTTTTTGTTTCCAGATGAATTTTTAACAATTTATCTCTGGGAATTAATTTAAAATTGGACTTTCTGTTTACCTACTTTATTTTTTTTTCTTTAAATGTCTTTACTGATTTCAACTTGACAACCCTGTATGCCTACACCCAAATTAGTTTCATTTTTGTAAGAATTCAAGTGAGATCATTTTTTGCCCTTAAAAAAAAAAAAAAAAAAAAAAAAACTAAAACAAAACTAAAAAAAAAAATCTTTGAAATACAAGACATTTGTTTTACTACAACATCCAATTTGTGAGTGAGTTAAATATTTAATTTTGTTACAGTAAACGCAGACAAACCTTTTCCAAAAAATCAAAACATTTTTTTAAAATTACCTATTAGCTACTCTGTAAAAAAAAAAATAATATAACATTTTGGTTGTAGAGATCTATTTAAAAAAAAAAATATATATAACATGGAAAAGCAACAGCCTGCTTTATATGACCAACACACAACCTCCAAAAAAGTAACAATAGCAAAATTTGTACATAAGCCAGAGTGGAACAATTTCCAGAAGACTTTTATGCTGATGACAATATGCTTTTCTGCAAATTTTGTCATCATTGTTTTTACCTTGTCATGGTGGACACTCTAAAGGGCCATATTAAGTCTAAAATCATTTGACAAAAAAGGCTTCTAACAACCCACTATGAAAGAGGTTAACAACTTTGGTGATAAGTAAAGATATGAGAAATGATTTCATCCTTAATTTTTTAAAAATGTGCATGATGTGTGACATACGCAACAATAAAACTGACAAGAGAAAACTGAGTGCTGTAAGGAAGGTGATACTATTCCTAGTGCTAAATGTATTAGACAACTATATCTAACAAAATTGTTTTGCTAGTCAGTTTGCTGCCCTAAAAATGAAGCTTGCCAACAAAATCATTAACATAGGAATGTCTTATCCAATATATTTGTAAACAGTCCTCTTGTAAACTCTTGTATTAAACACACATTTTACATCTTGTTGGTGAGATAATCTCACACTGGTCACAATTTGATGTTTCTCAGTTCAATACTATCATTAAGTCAGGTTTTTTTTTTTTTTTTTTTTAAAACCTGGATGAAAACGGCAATATTTGAAATGGCTTGAAGCTTACTTGCTTAAGCAGCTAGTGAAGCTCCCCAATGTTCCAGTGGCAACCAGATGGAATTCATGATTTGATTCAGCCAAGTATCACTCTTCACATGTTCAATTTTATGAAGGATTCTTCAAACAAGAAAAAAGCCATGGCTTGGCAATAGACCAAATTGGACAGAGCATGTGGCTGAATCAGCCCAGAGATAGAACAAGGACTGTGTGGCTTCATTAAAGATACTGAAACAAGGAATGCAATATTCATGCTCAGAATGCTATCTGAAAGAGGAATACAAATGCAGAAAGACCTTTATCAATGCTTTATAGACTACACAAAGGCGTTTCACAAAGTACACCACAAAGACTTGATAAAGATGCTCGACAAACTTGACATTTTCAGAAAAGACGTTAGGATAATCAAGAATCTATATTGGCAGCAAACCACTTGTGTATAGATAGGAAGTGAACTCAGCAGGTATACAAAAATAGAAAGGGGTGTAAGACAAGTGTTGTCTCACTGGATGTATTCAAACTGTACAGCAATGCAATTATGAGAGAAATAAAAGCCTTGCCAGGATTTGTCATTGGCAGTCACAATCTCAACAATATAAGATACGCAGATGACACAGTGCTGATAGCATACATGGAAAGAAAAATGCAGGTCCTTCTACAGAAAGTAGCAAAAGAAAGCAAGGACTGAGCATAAACTTTAAGAAGAATGAATGTATGGTCATCAACAAAAAGAAGAGTCCAAGACGCCAACTACAAGTCAAAGTAACTGTGTGAGATTTGTCCTTCTGTATGGAAGTGAATGTTGGACAATCTCATCAATAATGTAAAAATTATTTTTCTGTATTTCAACCGAATAATAATTTTTTTAATATTTTATTGTAAAATATTTTTTGGGGTTGAAATTTGTTCAACTATAAGGTTTTAGGATTTATTCTAAAATTCCTTATTTGTAACATGAGCGTGTTTTTGGTATTATTGCAAAAAATGCCTTATTTGAAAAATTCCTCATATGGGAAAATGGGCATTTTTTTTTATATGTATTTGGCAATGAACGTTAGCGTGAACATCTGCTCTGTTGGCACTAAGACATTGTCGTCTGCAAGAGATTTCGTGTTGAGCAAATTAGTCAAATTAAATTAGAATTTCTTGATCAGTTCCAACTGTTGGACGTATCAGATTTTCTCCGGTTTCATTCCAAATGAAATCGTTATTTTTCTAAGTTGTAATATTAGCAACTTAGATGATTAGATTTTGTTATCTAATAATGGATATTCCAAAGCTTCTTATTTTTATATTAATTACGAGAATGATCTGAATAAACTGAATACGTAATCAGATTTTCTCAGTTTCATTTCAAATGAAGCTGTAATTATTTCAGTAGTAATATTTTGCTACTTTTATGAATGGAGTAGAAATATTGGAACTATTACGTCTTCTTAAAGCTGCATTCGTATTAACTGCACTAATATGTAATTTATTCAAATTAAAATTATAGTTTTAATAACTTGAATGTAAATGGCTTTTGACTTTTAGCCTAAATAGTCTTTCAAATATTTAAATAATAGGGTGAATACAACCTTATTGTTATTTACATTTTACATAAATATATTAATTTAGAACAAACATCAGTAATGTTTGTTCTATGAGTAATACAACTCAAATAATTATTGAATTTTTTAAAATAAAAATATCGTCTTTTCATAATAAAAAAAAGGCAATTTAAAAATGTTACGTTAGTAAATTAACGTAAATAAAAATTATTATCAGCAGTCATACATCCACTTAAAGGGGTATAACTTATACCGTTCTCATAAGTGATTATTAATAAATATAAATTTTTCCGCTTTTTATTTTATTTATTTTAAAATCTGTTAATTGTTTGCCTCTCGCATATAGGACAATTTATGCAAATTATTGTTTTAATTGTTCCTTTTAATATTGAATAAAATTTGTGATTTGGATTGGACTCTTGGAATTTATAATTCTTATTTGGTAAGAATAACAGATTTAAAATTCTTAATTTACTACAGAATATAAAGTAAGTACAACCCTATTTCTTGCTTTATTTTCTATTTCTATTTCTTTTCAATTTTTTTTTCTTTTTTTTTCAATGATGATGGTAGAGGCTTGAGGTAGCAGAAATGTGGTTTTAAAGATACTACAAACTGAGCATGTGGAAAGGATGCAAATAATAAAACATACTTAACATCAGAAAGAGACAGATGAGGTTCCTGGGACACATAATGAGGAAGGAGGGCCTAGGGAATTTAACTCACAGAACTGATATAAGAGAGACAGGGGAAATCAGTGTGAGACCTATTTGATAGGTCTGAGCAAATGAATGGCGGAGAGGGGTTTGGGAGAGATACCTAGAGAAAAAATATTGAGTGACAAGAGACAAAGCCAAGTGGAAGTCCATGGTCACCTATATCCTGAAGGGACACAGCACATGAAAAAAAAAAAAAGATGACAATAAACTGCACCATGCATCATACTATAATTTATGTCTCCAGCTACATTTCATCAATGAGAATTTTACTCTTTTACTAAAAGCCTTGACAGGCGTTGAGGAGATCAAGTTGCCGTTTGCATGTATTGTGGACAACCTAACGGAAAATTTAAAGCATTATCTTGATAGTGGTAGGTTGAAAATAATATTTGGTCTAGAAACTGTCTTGTGTCTCAACTGGAAAGCATAGAGAGGAATAAGGTTATATTAAATTTGCAGGATATATTTCAGTACAGCACTTTCAAAGTTGAACAAATGCTTGAATACTTATCTAGTGTATAAATTTTACAAATCAACTCATCTGTTGGATCCTAGACAACTACCATGTATTAGCCATAATATTGGCAGCTTTGCAGCCATCAAAGATTTGCTAGATTCATCCACTGAACTCTTTAAAGAATTTCAAATTTATATAAACTACAAAGATGACCTACCAAATCCCTTCATTATTCTAGCATTTTGGAGTGCCAATAAGAGCAGATTTTCCATTCCATCACAGATTGCCACTACTGTCATGTGAATGCTTGTTACAAGTGTAGATATTGAACATTCATTTTCTCAATATAAATATTTGCTCAGTGATGAATGAAAAGATTTAACTCAGGAAAATACCAAACAGCTTATGATGCTGTACTTTAATGGAGATTCGGAGAAAAGATATTAAACCTTATTAATTTCTCAGTTCTATGTGATTTTATTTTTCTCAGACAGTAAATCAATTATTTTAATTTATATCACTACCTCTACAGGCTTAAATTTTAGGTGTGACAAAAAAAAAAAACCAAAAAACTCTTTGAGCAGTTGATCAGTCAGTCAGTTAAGTGCCATACGTGAAACATGCTTGGGCGATCATGTCTCAAAAGAGACATGACTGACTGGACAGAAGATTATCCCGCAGTAGGTTGCCATTGCTTTCTGTGGTAGACTGGTTGCCAGCCAAGGCTATAGAACCCAATCTGTCCTGTTATTTAACCCATAACTGGAAGGAAGAGACGGATTAATACCTTTCTCAAGGGTATTTGCGCGTAAGTGAATGCAATGAATTCAACTGGAATTCAAACTCAGCTCCCCGATTTCTCGTTCCAAGCCGATATCCACTGCACCAGAACGCACATCCTACAGTTGATACATCCTGCAGTTGATACTTTTACTTAAAAAAATATTTGAACTTGATATATTTTTACAGCAATTAAATAATATTTTAATTTTGTTGCTCATTTGAACATTCTAAGTGATGCTTGAGACCATATAATAGATTAAATAGGTTGTTTTCACTCTGAGGTTATTTGAAGTAATTGGAATCCAAAAAGAGACAATACTGTCATTATTAACCTTACAATTTTATTTGATTAAAATGTTTACAAAGTTATCTATTTTTTATGTCTCTAATATAGAAAGAAACAGAATGAATATTCAAACATTTTAAATTTTATTTATGCTCACTTCTTATTTAAAATTCTTTTAATAGTCTGTGGTCTAACTTTTCTGTAGGTTTTGCTACTTTTATTTAATTCTTATTTAAAATTGTAGTATTCTTTGCAAGGGTTACCCTGGAAACTCATCAAGTTAAATTGAAGTTCAAAACCCTACCGAGCCGGAGCAACTTATCCAATAGGTACATATTCCAGCTAGTAAAATTGTGGCAGGGGTGATATCACCCATGAAATAATAATAATTTTAGTAATATTAATAAAGGTGGATATACTATAAAACAGAAAACACCAAGTGAAAGAGAGACCTCTTCGAATAACCAAGAAGTTGATAGGCCATAAAAACTTTGAAATATTAATAATGTTAAAGAAAGAGAAATTAAAACGTGATACAATCTTTTTTTTTTTTAAGTGAATAAAGGGTAACAGATTGAAATGCTAATTTTATCTATAAACAGAAAACATGGTCTTTTGTGAAGCTGACAGAACTATTATTTGGAAAGAATCTAGAACAACGATATATGAAACCTAAGACAGCCGATGGATAAAGAGCGAAGTGTCCTTTTGAAATTAAAAATTTCGAATTGGGTTGGTGAAGATTTGTTTATAAACAATGCAAAGAGAAAAATAGATAAATAATAAAAATGCCTGTCACTAGTCTTGTGAGTGTCAGGAGATGGGTCACAGCCGGATTATATGTGATGCCGATTTTTTTTTCTCAATAAAAAGGCAGACAGAAGGAGTTGGTAGTGGGCGGCTGAGGAGGCACTTAGGTCCGAGATTGAGTTGGTAGTGGTCTGCCAGAAGAGGAGTTGGGGTTTTGACTATCTTTGAATACAGTCAAACTGAGTTGAGTGACGTCAGAGATTGAAAGAATGTGTAATGCTGATATGAAGACCGAAGAAGCAAATTATTTTTGCTAATATCTAAACATCGCTACTGCTACTACCACTGAGAATGGGAATGTCAACAGTTGAAGTAGTTGCACTAAGAACAAACCAAAACAGGTTAGACGAAAGCCACATCTCTCCTTTACAGAAATTATTTGAAGTATTTTGTTTTGCTATAGTTCATATACAAGAGACATTCAACTTTTTGCAATAAGGATTTTTCTTGTTTGTATTTATATATAAAAACCTTTGTCTTCCCAAAATCGAATAGACTTGTTATATTTACTTTCCTGTTAAGCTGATTCTCACCCAATGAACTTGCAGGTGGACCAACAGGGAGCTTTGGATTTCTACAATCTGATAACTGGTCTCCAGGATCAAAAATCACAACATAACTGGAGAATGGCATCAAATTGACATTTGGAACCACATGGTCAGGCCTAACCTGTGATTGTGGACAATACAGGACGAACAGCTGGTCTTGTGGAGTACATCAGTCCAGTGGAGTCAGGATATGGTGCTACAAAATTTTTCATTTCTTTTATTTTTGTGTTTTAATAACATTTATATATTGTTACACTTTCTCACCAAGTATTAATAAAGTAAAAACAGAAATCTACATGGAAAACAGGAAAAATAAAATAGAATTCTAGACTAAAAAAAGGGGTGGAGAGGAGGAATTCCCTAAAACCCAAAAGAGAATTAAAAGAAAATTTGAAATGGAAAATTGGTCTCTCTAGATCAGTGATAAGGCAGAGCATCATTATACTACTCTTCATCACATTCACTGAACAATCACAAATTCCCAGGATGTAAACAAAAATGTTTGAAGATTAGCAATAGGTCCTTGAAATATTCATTGAATAGTTAAAGAAAAAAAGAAAAATAAGGGTCAGATTTTATACCTGTTGGATCATCATTCTCACTTTCCACTTCCGGCTCTTCTACTTTCATCTTTTCCTTCTCCTTTTCATTTTTCTTTTCTTTTTCTTCTTCAGAGACGTATTCTTCTTCAGACAGATTTGCTAATTGCTCGTCCATTTCCTTGTACTCAACCTGGCAAAGATTTCATATGCAGACAGTACAGCTATATAAATAATTTGTCATTAACAAAAACAATTCAAAGAAAACTGCAAATTTTTCTCAATTTGAATATGAATATAATCTTGATTATTGGTTTGATGATGTGCAAGTAAGCATTATTTAAATTTTTATTGATGCTTATACTTCAGTTAAGTGTCTATGCATGCTTTTATAGAACATCCTTGTCAAAATTTTACATGTAAGTTTATTTTATATTTGATCAGAAATGAAAAGTTAATTCTTAAGTTGCATATCTTCAAGTTATAAAATTAGAGTTAAAATCAGTTTTCAGTAAACTGCCTAAAATGAAAAAAATTTTGTGACCAAATGATCAAGAAAATAATAATAATAATAATAATTGTTATTATTACTAAGTTCTCTAGTTGATTTATAAATGCTTTTCAGCAAGTTTATTTAGTTTAATAGGTATATCAGACAATGCATTAGCAAACATCTCCACTCTGTATTATGCAGAAAGTAAACAACAAAATTCAAGGGATAATTTCAAATGCTAATTACAGAATCTAATTTGATAATCTCTACTATATATGATGATTCAACCAATTTCTAGTATATACAGAAGCTTCTCAGAGCCTTCACTAAAAGTAATTGCTATCTTTATTTACTTTTCACAGTTCAAGAATGGACGTTATTTTGAATGTGAATTAAGGAAGTTAAATATTTTGCATGGGAAATAAAGAATTTAAAATTAGAAATAAGTTGGATATCTTCTTTGATTTAACAATTATTATTTAAACCCATTCTCAACAATGAAATGACCACAAGCAAACTGGGTTAATATAACTTCCACAGTGAAATAAATTTATTGTACTTAATTCGTAAAAAATGAAAAAAAAAATCCTTTAGAATCCCAAGTAAACAGCTGCTAAAATTTACAAACAATATATAGACACCTCACTAAAGAAATCAACCAAATAAAAGAAAAGCAATTAGATTAGTTCTTAGATTCATTCTGGCTTCATATTAATTTCATAAAGCTTCTTAAACTTAACTCATTTATGTCTACTATAAAATTTAGTATTAAGTATGAAAGTTAAAATTAAAATCTGCTATTAATTATGAGTAAAAAAAATAAAAATCTGATGCTAACTATAGGTTTATAAATTATGGGTTTCTTAAATAATTTTAAGCATCTTGAGAGCAGGAAATATAAATTTTAATAGATTCTAGAAATTTAATCTCTTCCACTAGCTTCCATAGTGCTGCATATAATAATCACCATAAAATACAGTGTGTGACAGAAATATCTCCCACATATACCTCCTACATAATGGTGTAACAATGGTGTCTTCATCTAGCTAATGCCTTAACATTATGTGGGAGGTAGTTCTGCTGCATCCAGTATTGTGACCATGTGTTTGAACAATAAGCATTTTTCAAATGAAATCAGTTAATTTCTTGCCTTGGTCATTTTTGTTTTACAATTATCATTTGTAATGAAGCAGTCCAGGAAATAAATGAGAAAAGATTGTTCTTTTACACCATTAAATATGTAGATCCATACCTTGTTGGATGGGACAAGCTGTTAATACACTGATAATACAGTTAGGGTTTGAAAATATGAAAGTGATATTCCTTTAGATAATCTTCTATATCTCTCAAAATTTTCAAAGGGTCTCCTTACTCTCCTTGAATTAGAACATCAGCTCAAGAAAGTTTTGAGTTTCTAACAAGTGTAAATCTTCAACTAGAAAATTTCCAAAGCTTCCTGGTAAAGTGTAAAATGTATGAAGAAAAAAGAAAGTCAAAACTTAAAACTTTTAGCTTAACAGATAAAAAATTTCTATGTATTAATGCTGGTCCTGAAGTCATAATTTTTAATCACTGAAATAAGCAAGGACACACATCTTGAATTTATCTGAAGTACTATTTTAGATTTCATAAAAAAAATTTTTTTAAAATAAAAAAACCCAAAATACTTCATATTTTACGAAAGAGGGTCTATTCACAATGTAATGATAATATAAAACTCAGCACTGACTTTCAGCCATTATTGTTTACAAGTTAATGGAAGATAATATACCAATTTACATCTGAAATCATTGTTTCTCTGTGGACAAGATTTGTGAGTATTCTGATTTACAAGATTAGCAGTTAATAACCTGGATTGAAATTAGGTTTTATTTTATCATGCAAAGCCGCTCTGCAAAAGTAATTAAAAGTTGGCTTTTCTTAACTTGGACAACACATAAAATAAAAGAGTAAGGAGAAATCAGTTCAACATCTTGACCAAAACAAAGAGTCTTATAAAAAGAGCTGATTCTCTGTCAATTGCACACAGTCTGTATATGACTTTGAATGCATATATGTAATGTATGTGCATTAGTGACTTACATGTTCTTGTGCAATTTAATGTACACACAATTTGACTGATTTTAAATTAATCAATTCTCCTCCCACTCAGTCTGAACACTACCTACCCAAGCCTGAACAATAAAATCAAAGATACTAAAAAAATGAGATAATTGTGAGATTTTATTAAAATTTTCAGAAATTATTTTGTAACAAATGGAATTGTTTTTGTAAAATTTTCTTTTTAAATTTTGTAAAGCTATTTTTAGATCTGTCATTGAATATATATTTGGATATGCAAAAAACATACATATATACACAATTTCAATGAAACCTGTGCTGTGAGGGTTAATTTTCTTTTCTATATGGCAACAATCTCTAGGTAATAGCAAAATGTGTAAAATAAATGTTTGGCACTCTTAATTTTTATGACATCTTGTACTTAAACTGAATTTCTTTTTCTAATAAATGTAGCATTTTAAATGAACAAACGGTTTGAATTTCAAATTTGATCATCTTGTCATCAGTGACCCAAACTACACTGGTGTACAAAGGTTTTGTACCAACTACATAAAATAATTATATGCATTTATTTTATTAAGAAAAAAAAAAAAATCCAATGCAAAAATATTGATACATTCTAAGATGATAAAGTCATGATAACATGAAAATTTTCAAGTAGGATTTGTTCTATCTTATTAACATGTGTAAGGTGTCTTACAAAGTCATTATAGCTGAACTTGACTTTTTTCTTTTTTTTCAAAAATTAATAACATGCCTAAAATTTCTGCTGAAACAAAGATGAAGATTGTGACTTTGAAGGGGGAAAATGACTCCATGAAAGATGGCTAGGTAACTGGAAATTTCTAGAAAGAGTGTTCAAACCACCCAAAAGACATTTGCTACTACTGAGAGTGTTTTAAGTTCAAAGAAAACAGGAATACCACAAAAGTTAGATAAGATAGATGAAAGAAAGATTGTAAGTCTACATAGGCAATCCAAAAATAAGTCAGATAAGTAAGAAGTGAATGCAGCCTTAACAATGAAGTTTCACTTGATACAGTACATACAGTATTATACGCACACATAAAAAAAAAAAAAAATCATCAACCAAAAAACATTGGAATGGGAGAATGAAGTGGTCAAAAGTACAGGAGAGGATAGAAAGTGGCAAAAAGTTATTTTTAGTGATGAATGCAAAATAGAGTTACATTCTAATGTAAGAGAACATGTAAGAAGACCAGTGAGAGAAAGAAACACTGCAAGATACACAACAAAGACAGTAAACTTTGCTAGCAGATACGTAATAGTGTAAAAGTGATGGCAAAAAGAAAATTTGTAAAAGTTGATGGAAACAAACAGAAAAAAAACTATTTCTTCATCTTTTATAGCCTGGCAGAAGATCATTCTGCCAAGCTACAAAAGATAGTGATCGATTTCTACATGACAGTGCTCCTTGCCATACATGACATGCAACAAAAAGGTTTTCTTGGGGATGAAAATATTCAACTTCTTTAAAGACTAGCTATCATAAAAGTCTGATCATTGTATAACTGAACCATTATGATGGGAAATGAAGAAACAAGTACTCCAATGAAAACCATGCAATCATCAACAGCTTTGGGATTACTTCCAAGAAGAATGTGAATAAATTCCCAGTTAGAAAATCTGGACCTTGTCCCAGTCATTGTCAAATATTCAAGCCAAAAGTAGCAGAAATTATTTACTTGAATGTTTAGTTTAATTATTCTTTTAATTAGACTGGGTCAGTCAGTTAAAGTGCCATACGTGATACACGCTTGGGCGATCATGTCTCAAAAGAGACATGACTGACTGGGCAGGAGATTATCCCGCAGTAGGTTGCCATTGCTTTCTGCAGTAGACTGGTTGCCGACCAAGGCTATAGAACCCAACCTGTCCTGCTATTTAACCCATAACTGGAAGGAAGAGACGGATTAATACCTTTCCCAAGGGTATTTGCGCGTAAGTGAATACAATGGATTCAACTGGAATTCGAACTCGGCTCCCAGGTTTCTCGTTCCGAGCCGATATCCACTGTACCACAACGCACATACTGGGTACATTTTATAAAAAGAAAAAAAAACAAAAAAAAAACTGGAGAATATATTTTTTTAGCTGAACTTTTGTGCATCAATAAAAAATTAAAATGTACACAATTTAAAAATATGTTAGTTTATTTTTTTTTAGGTAAGGTATTATTTCCCTTTTTTTTATCATTCAAAAATATTTTACTTTTAAGAACTTTTTTTAATAACGGTAACTTTTAACACCTAAAGAATTTAGCAATGATGAAAAGTTAACATAACTAAAAAAATCAAGTAAAATCAAGAACCCTACCTAGGTTTTTATTAAGATTTACATATAATTAAATTAGCATAAATTTCACCTTTATTACTTATGCAATATTGTGATTTACCCTTTTCTTTTCATTACTCTCACTGTAAAGGCAGTTAAAGAATAATTGAAATTTCTGTTACTGAATGGGGTCCCTTGGACAATCAAACAGAAAATGTTATTTCACAAAATCTGTCATTGTTGTTAAGAAATATTCTTAAAACCTTTTTTCAGTTTCTTTTGTGATACAAGAATTGTACATTTTTTATTTACAAATTCTTTAGCTGCCAAAGGAGCAAAGGAGTTGACCAATGAAGCAGTTCTTCAGCTCCAGTGTTACTTAAAGAAAAATAATCTCAAGTTCAGTAGAATGGTCATGTGGATAAATCAACTTCAATCATCCAATTACAGTGAAAAGCATTTATCCTCAACAATTAAAAAATTAAAAAACAGAATAAATTAAACCATAAAAGAAAGGGAAGAAGGCCTCAAGAACTGCAGCAGTTTTTGACTTCAACCTTCACAAGACAAATCTCCAGACGAATCAGCCACTACTGAATACCCATCTGCTTTACAAGTGAAAGCACTAAAAGAATTCTTTGTGAAACTTCGTATCCAAGAAAGAATTAAAGGAAAAAGAAGGAAAAAAAGTGTCAAGCTGCCGCTGAGAAACAGAATTATCAACTCTGTTATCAAGTATAGTTGTCCTGTGAATTCCGTTAAAGAGATACAACTGGTTTCAGGAATTGGCTTGAAAGCACTGAAAAACCAACCGAGATATCTCAAGATTGTTTTAGGTGTCAAGATCAACAGTGAAAATAAAGTTCAGCTGGAAGCTGCTCTGATTATTTGACTAGAATAAAATCAATCAATTAATCTCCACCTCTAAAGCAACAATAAAAGTCACTCAGCAAATCTGCTAAGCATTCAAATAACTCCAGCAGTTGTGATGAATCACATGGAGGTGGAAATAAACTTTCAATTATTAATATTGATTAAAAGCTAATTTGACGAACAATCTGTATACAATATTTATAATTAATGTAATAGAAAAATCTTCAAATTTTAATGAACCATAAAAAAGAATAGTAAAAAGTATAGCAAATGGAATCAGCTAACCAAATTCAAATTCCAGCTTACGTTCAATTCATACTAATGTCTTCAGGAAAGGTATAAGTATATTTGTTTTTCCTCCTTTTGGATTGAATAACTGGGCTTTCTGGCCTTGGTTGAACAACCAGTCTAGAAAAGCAAGTTTAGCTTCAAAATCTCAGAAAAACTAACAGAAAACTGCAACAACTATCTTTCCCCAAGAATAATTGTGGCAATGCACAGTTTACAGATATTCCAGAAAAGAAAGCTGTGGACTGCCATGAAGAGAAAAATTGTTTTTTTTTTTAAATTCTAAGACTGGTAAAATCAGATTGATTGGAGTAGATAGATCTATCTATCGCCTGGTTCACACTCCACCCACATCTATTGAACAGGTTAAGAGGCTCATCCCTTGTTCCCTGTTTAGGATGTGGTTTCCGGCTTTCTCTTTTCCAATCTTTTCACTATTACGTAGCCCCCTGCACATCAGTGGCGTTACTGCCTTGCTCGGGGTGATATGATTAAAAAAAAAAAAATTATCTGCTAGAAATAAACTTTCTCTCCAAAATGACCTTTACAGATAATGAGAAGCAGTTTCAAAATTTGCTCTTCATTATATTTATCTTGTACCAATTAAATAGACAATTTCCAAGATTAGAAACAGCATCAACATATTTTTTAATCATTATCTTATCAGTTTGAGAATATTTTAATTTCCATGCCATAGCTCGTACATGAAACTGGCATTCTACAATGTGAGATTTCAAATAAAATGTGCAGTTTCAAAATGCTGAAAGTAATAAAATTTTATCATTGAAAAAGCCCAAGCCTGCTTTGTCATATTGTTATTTGAAAGAGCTCAAGATTTAACATAGTAAAAAGTATAGCAAATGGAATCAGCTAACCAAATTCAAATTCCAGCTTACGTTCAATTCATTTTACTAGTCAAGTCATTTTTTTTTCAAAAGAAAAAAAAAAGAAGAATTTTAGAGTGACTAATAGAAAAGCAAAGAATAAACTGTTTCCTGTCTGTAGAGCTTTGCCAACCAACCGTGCTTTAACTAGTCATTAGGTTCATACTCAAATGGTTCTATAGGACCAAATTTATTAAGATATTGCATTGTAAGCTTTAATTTAACAAATCCTGTGAAAATCTCCCTAAACTTATCCAGCTTAAACTCTATATATTTTTTAATATTGATGTTTCTGATGAAATTCCCAGCAGTGATGAAACACTAGTAAATCTGAGTGTCTTTTTCATGGTTCTGGAATTCATCTTTGTATTTACATTCATTGTATTATCACAGTCAATTTCTGATCAAAGGAATATCTGGCACAGGTATTGGGCAAATATTAAAGTTTTTCATATTCATTCCTTCTCACATTAAAAAGCAATCTGTGATTGTCTTCAACTGAATATCACTACTATGACATCAGTGAGCAAATATGAACATGACAAAATGTTATTACATGAACCCTTAAAAAGGTCAGACAAAAAAATTCAGTCAATATTTGAAAAACAATCAGGACATTGAATAAAAAACATCTTTAACAAAAGAATTAACTAATTAAAGATGAAAAACTTTAGACATTTTCAATGGTAATCGCAGCTCTAAGTAACAAACCATTGGCAAACAATAAGACATCTATTGACCAAAATTTGTTTCTGTTTAAAACAATGCAAAAGACACTTGTCCCATCAAAGATTTTATTTTATCAGAAAATGTTACTGCAGTTAAGAGAATTTTTATTTGGTTGGTGATTAGAAATTAATATTTGATTCAATGTATCTTATACTTTCTCTCCTCCACAAAATTATAAGCAAACAATTGTGATTTAAATCTCTTTAATTGAAATCAAACTATCTTGAGATTAATGGTGCTTTTCTCTTTCTCTGAAAAACAATTTAACTGAAGGGTCACTTTCTTGAATCTTGGTTGGAACAGAAGTTACCTATTTCTTTTGAACTTTAGCTAAGTCAATCAAGTTGTCAAAGAATTGCTTAAAGATTTATCATCTTGTTTGTAAGTTCAACTGCCTCTTGGAAAAATAGTAAATAAAAGTAATTCATTGTACATTTCTTCTCAGGTATTGCAAGTAAACTTGAACTGGATTTTCTATTGTAGGCTAGACACCAAATGAGAAAAAAAGTCATCATTTCTATTGTTCTCATAACCAGTGATGATCATTATCAACACCTAAGTTGCCTGCATCATGTAAAGCAGCATATATGCCAACTGCATTTAAGTTATTATCATCATCAAAATCAGCTTCAGAGTTGCTAATTTCACTCAGTTGAGTTTAAAGCATGCATAATTTTTCTAAAATCTTTTTATTATAGAAGTGTCTAGGAAAGGATGGGAGTCAAGGAGATAAGAGACTGCAACTGACATTACATTTAAGCTCTTGGAGATGGTAGGTATTTTGTTTAAAAATTGTTTTTTTTTTTGTCAGTAACTGCAGATTTTTACAAGAATTTACTTTGGCAATCATATTACACAACTCACTTTTTTGCCAATGAAAAACACAGTAATTTGAAAATTCTAGCAAAAATCAAATAATTATTGGATTTTGATGGAATTTTCAAGACTTATTCACAAATGCCTGAAATTATATTTGAAACAATTATTTTTCTAAAATCTGTGTGTATATATATATATATCATATATACACACACACACACACACTACCAGCCATAATTATTAGGCCACCCCAGTTTTTAAAAAATTATGTATTTTATACTATTTTTAGTATTTATTGCCAAGTGGATAATTCTAAATGAAAATAGAATATTTCTTTTGCAATATTTTACAAGGCAAGAAAAAAAAAAATGAACTTGTCCAAATCACCCTAAATTTTCTTCATTCTTTCATTGAAGAAACTGGTAATTATAGGTAATTATTAATATTTATAAATTCATTTGATGCACATATTATTGTGCAGTATTAACAAAAGAACCATTCTATTTTCATTTACAATTATTCACTTGGCAATAAATACTAAAACAAATACATCATTTTTTTAAACACTGGGGTGGCCTAATAATTATGGGCAGTAGTGTATATATATGTGTGTGTGTGTATGTGTGTGTTTTATGGAAAATCCCAAAGATGAATGAAATGGTTTTAACAACTGACACATTGAAATTATTTGTTTGAACATTATTTTTATTGACACACATATTCAAGTAGATATTCTCCGTTTTAATTAAACAGTATATTTATATATATAAATGATGCACATTTTTGTACAAAATTCATTGTAAATAATCATGTTGGTAAAAATAAATATATAAATATACTGTTTGATTAAAAACAGAATATCTACTCAAATATGAGTATCAATTAAAAATAATGTTCAAACAAATAATTTCATACACACACACACATATATATATTACGGAAATCAACGAAGATTAACAAAAGTTGGTTATAAACGACTGACAATTTGAAATGATTTGTTTGAACATTATTTTTGATTGATACTTATATTTAAGTAGATATTCTGTTTATAATCAAACAGTATTATATATTCATTTCTACCGGCCTGATTATTTATGATAAATTTTTGTTAGGAAAATGTGTGTCAGTCGGCAGGATTCGAATCTGCAACCCTAATCCACATAGGGTAAGCCACCATGTGATCTGGCGCATCTTAGACCTCACAACCATGAATGACGATCAGTCTAAATGAAGTCAAATTAAGCCTATAACACAATTTTCAAATTCATCGTAATAACCATCTCTGCTCTGAAATGTATCGTAATGTCAACAAATGTAAATATGTTGCAGAAATTAACAAAGATTAATGAAACTTGGTTATAAACAACCGACAATTTGAAAGACACACCATATCACATTTTTCACTTTTATTTTTCAATTATAATAATTTATAAAGTTTCAAAAATCTTTAAAAAAATTTATTCTAGTTATCACCCCAATTAGATGATTATTATGTTAATAAGTGAAGACTATATTTACTAATTGAAAATTGAAAAGCTAAATACAAATCTTCACACACAAAATTTTTTTAAATAATTAAAACATTTTTGTGTGTGTAAATATCTGGTTATCGTTTTTATTATGGTAGGCCATGCATGCCATATCATTTTTTTAAAAAAAATCACGTGTTTCTCTTACAAGACATTAACCTAGGCTTAATAAATTTATGTCAATTCTGGTCAATCATATACTTTGCCAGATGTGTAAATAATTGATGACAAGCTTGTCATTGCCTACTTGAAAGGTCAAAGTGATTAAGAAATACTTTTATTCTAAATTTCATGTCATAAACAAGTAATATTTGTTTCAAATAAGATTAATTTAACTTTAAATTTGCTAATTTGCAAAAAAAAAAAAAAAAAAGTGTCACAGATGTATATTTTATTTTTGCAAGATTTTTAAAAGCAAGAATTAATATTAGTTTACAAATGACACAAAAAATGGCTGAAAAATCAAAAAGATCAATATAATTTCTGTTTGAAATCCACCTGAGTAATTTTTCTTACTGGAAATAGTAAATTTAATCATTTAGCTTTCAATTAAGCTAAAATTAAAGCTTTAAGAAAAAAATTTTTTTTTAAAAATTCAATTTAAAACTTAGGTATTGAAAATGAGTGAAGATACCTAACATTATTGAACAGCATATTTAACATTTTGTTCTATCCTCTTGTTATTTTTTCAGACAACTTCACAATTTCATTCTGCCAAATCAGTTTATCTTTCTCAGCAAAAAAAAGCTCTACATGCCTTTGAAGATTTCCAAAGAACCAAATTTTATTTATTAAGAAAATTTTATAAAGATCAGAATTAATGGTAATCCAAAAGATGCAATATCTGGCAACTATGACAGATGGGTGAAAAATTTCTAGCCAAACCAGCACAATTTTTACTTAGTCACTTTAATTTCCAGAAGTTTTATGGCCACATCATGTTGAGACACTGGTTCCATACAAAGTTAAGCAATGTTGAGCCTAGTCAGTACCAAAATGGGTGACCACTTAATACCAGGTGCTGTAAGATTGGATGTGCCAGTGGTGTAAAGGATAATGACTTGGAATTGTTCATCAGAAAGCAGTTGGGGTTTTATATTCACTTATGCGCAAATACCCTTGGGAAAGGTACAAATCCATATCTATAGGTTAATTAGTAAGGCTTGTATCACTAAAACATTATCTCCAAAATAAAAAAAAATTCTTATGATCTAAAAATATTTTCTGCAAAGGATTGATAAGCTGTAGAAAATGAATCAATCAACCAGTTTCCTGATGGAGTATTATGTTCTTAATGCTTTTCATTAATTGTTACCTTCATTTGGTTTCCTTTTGATATTGCACTTGTTTAAATCAGTTGCTTATTTCTCTTAAATGAGTTCATAATAAAGCACTCTTTTCTAATTCTACTATATACACAGCAACATCTTAGAAAGAAAGACAGCCTTTGTCATTCTTAGCCCATGCCCCATGATCTCTTTTTCAATTGGGTGTTTCAATTTCTCATTTGACCATAAAAATCAAATATATTTTCAATTGGCTGTTTCTAGTTATAAGGCAAACCTACTTAGGTAAGGAAAAAGACATATCAGGAAAAAAGATAAGCAATTGCTACATTGGCCTGGTTGCTCTTATCTACTACACCTGTCACCTCAAATTAACTAAAATAGATTTCTTTTATTATTTTTATTGTTCACTTATTGGACAGTTTACAGATTAGCTACTCTTTTTACAAAACTAGTCTATCAATCATACATAGAATTTTTTTAAGACAAATGTTGCTTTTAAGAATCCTTCTCATTAAACAAAAGCTTCTCTTACCTTCTCTGTTAGCTTAAAATATGTGAGTTTCTTCTCTGCAAAATGTTGCTGGCAGACTAATCACGAGTAAATAGAAATATTTTATTTGCATTATCTTTGTTAGTTTTCAAGTTCCTGAATATAAGTTTGGAGAATGAAAGATAATCTGAGATTTTGTTGTTGAGGTTGGCTAAAATTTTCCAACATGCAAGTTTCTTGAGTTAGAGGACAATATTCTTGGTCCGCAAAGATCTGAAGTTGCTAGAATCCAAATGCAACTCCCCATCTACTTGTTATGACATGGTTTTAGTTAGAAAATCAAGGCATTCAAGTATTACACAAATCTCATTATTATTATTTTTAATACGTTAAGACTTAGATCTAAATAAATTATACATTCTCCTTTACCTCAGAAATAGTGCCAAATTTGTTAAATGGTATTAGTAATTTAATCTCATTTTTAGTTGCTTAGGCCCATATCTGTCATTTTCTTGAATCTAATGCCAGAAGAAGAGTGGTCAGATGGCCTTAGTGCCCAAATATTACTCAGGTTTTAATAAATTTCCTTCAGTGATTTCTTACTTTAAATCCAAAAGCTAGTATCATTTATTGAAAAAAATTAATTTTCTAGATCTTAGTGCCTATCCAGATGAACTGAATAAAAGGAGTTTTTTTAAAAAAAATCTCCTGCTTCAATTTTATCATGAAAAAAAAAAAAGAAACAAAACAGTTCACACCATCAAACCTCTTTTGGAATAAACTATTCTCACATTCTATATTATTCTTGCATTCCAGATTGTTTTAAAGTATCTACTTTTGATTGACTATAATAACTGAAACAATTAAATACAGTCCAGTTGAGTTCTCCTATCCACCACTTAATATATATTGAAGCCACACATCAAAGCAATTAAAATAATTAATAATTGAAATTGGTTCAAATTATTTTCAACATTTGATTTGAATATTGTATTTTCATTATTTCACTGATTATTTTCAAGTGTTGTCTGATTTGGTCTCAATCCACTTCAATTGATCTACTTAACCACGAAGAATTTTTCTGCAAGTCTTGAACATGAAACTTTATAAACACTTCTGTGTGCCATGCTCCATAAGGATGTTGGTGATTATGGCGCTCCCTGATTTTCTGTCCTTTGTAGCTTTTTAATAAATTTTGCCTTTTTGCTATCTCTCTTAATTCCTGTTTTGTAATCTGTTTACACAAGCTCATTAGGTAGGTTATGCACTGTTTTTCTCTGCCCATCTTGCTTTCAATATATCTTATGAGTGTCAAATTTTGCAATCCCTCTTTACTCATAATGTACCCCTAGAAATTTCAACTCTTTCTGCTATTAAGTATAAGTATCCTTTGTTTTTATTTTCTCTGAAATTTCAATATTACTCATGTTCATGGTATTCTCTACATCCTTCTGTAGGACCACATTTTTGTTGTCTCAAGTTTTTCTTCATCTGCAAGGATGAAGAAAAAACTTGAGACAAGTTTTTCACTGCCATATTGAAGAACTGATATTACATAACAGTTCAGGACTCTTTTCTTTGTAACAAGTTTATCTAGTTTCTTAATACTTACTACATTTTCTATAAATTGCATAAACCATTTTTTTGTGTATTTGAGACATTTTTACCTTTCTTAAAACATAAAACATGACTGAAAAATGTTGCCAATATTCTTCCATCTTCAATGTTATAAATCAATAAAGAAAAATACATGAGACAAAAATGGTGACATGCCAGGTGTCACACTACAATAAAAAATACTTTAATGAACTCGGTTAAAACTAAATATTCCTAATACCACCTATCAACAAAGAAACTTTTTGATGACCTAATATTAAAGAAAATTACTTAAAATATACTCAAAACATTTGAAAATTTAACCCAAAAAGATAGAACTAGTACAAATAGATTGTTTTAAATATGCTGAAAATTGAATTATATTTCTTTATTAATCTTAAGTTATCATTAGTTATACTTTGCACGTGTATATATTTTTGCGGTTCTAAGTATTTTTAGAAAGATTAAAATAATTAAATAAAAAAGTAAAATAAATAAATACACTTTTAAAGTTTTATATGTGATTTACATTCTAAATTTTATTGGAATTTTTTTTCACAAATCAAAATTAGTTGGTTATTACCAAAGGTAAATAAAGTGAAAGTGTAGTGTTTTCCTTTGTGAGCAAGACTTATAAGATAAGCAGTTGATAACCTGGGTTGAAATTAGGTCTCATTCTATTATGCAAAGCCACTTAGCAAAAGTAATTAAAACTTAGATTTTAACTTGGACAACACATAATAGAGTAAAGAGAAATCAGTTCAGCTTCTTAAACAAAGCAAAAAGCCTTACAATTAAGTACTTCCAAAGATTTGATAAAAAATGAGCATACATGATCAAAAAATGCCCCAAACTTAAAAACAAAGCTTTATGATTAAAATCTTTATTAAGAGGGAAAAATCAAAAATTTTTTTGATTACTAAATTATATTTTATGATACTTTTTAGAATGTTAAAAATTGTTTTTCTTGCATCATTGTATGATCAAGTTAGTATAGAAAATTTTTGCATCTTTTCTGCAATAAAAAACAAAACAAAAAAAAAAAAAAACAGGATTTGAAAATTTTTGCAAAAATCAATTGTTGTATTCTAACAAAATTTTTAGGACTTAGATGTGTGTTGTGCAGTGGATATCAACATAACGAGAAATTGGAGAGCCAAGTTTAAATTCCAGTTGAATTTGTTGCATTCACTTACAAGCAAATACCCTTAGAAAAGGTATTAATCTGTCTCTTCCCTCTAGCTATGGGTTAAATAGCAGGACATATTGGGTTCTATAGCCTTGATTGGCAACTAGTCTACTGCAGAATGTAATGGCAACCTACTGCAGGAAAATCTTTTGCTCAGTCATGTCTCTTTTGAGACATGATAGCCCAAGTATGTATCATGTATGGCACTTTACTGACTGACTGACATCCTACATATTTAATTTTAGGAAATTTTTTTAAAAAATCCATTTTTGTAGCACTTATTATAAGGACAAGTCCTTGGAGAATTTAAATCATCAATTTTCTTTTGTAAAATTGGACCCTCAGTTACAGAAAATCTGCTCAGAATCATAAAATAAAAATGCAATAAAAGGCATTATTTAATTAGAAAAGCTTTTAATTGTTTTTATAAATAAGATGTTTTATGGATGCTATTGTATTAAAAAAAAAAAAACGTTTTTCCATAAATAATGAACTTTTACTTGAATTGCTTTCATTTTTTATTAAATTTTGATTAGAATAATTTATACATTTTTAAATCTTTTAAAGTTCTGTATGAATTTGTACAGCTTAGGCAATATTGTTATTAAGTAAAAACTATATTTACTAATCATAGATGGAAAAGCTTACTACAATTCAGTGACCCCCCTCCCAGTGTTTTTAAAATAATTGTGAATAATTTTTTTTGTGTATAAACATACTAGTTATTCTAAGAAAATAAGAGTGTTAATAATAGTAAATTGAAAGCCAAAGTATCTAAGATTCAATAAAAAAAAATAGATTACAGAGAATATTTTCCTAAATTTTTAAGATTATTAGGTACTTAAAAATTATATAAAAAAAGGCGCTAACATAACATTCCTCAAGTAATTTTTACAGATATGTCCTCCATAGAAAAAATTAGTTAAACTTGTGATTGTCAATAAAGCTATCAGGCTGCAAATAAAGCTTTCAACACCTATTTAAATTAATTTTGAAATACAAAGTATTTTGCTTATTGTAAATATTAAATTTAATCTATTAATTTGAATTTAAAATAAGTTTGAAGAAGAATTTTTCATTTTTAAAAATTAATTTTAAACTGTGTTTTTTGAATACCTACTTATAATGTACATATATAAGATGCAATAAGTTAGTATCAGCACTTTCAATAGAAAATAAATAACTTTTAGAGCATAAGGGATGAATATAAATAATTAAAACAGTGAAACATTTGTTTTTCAACAGTTAGTTAATAGCATCTTCTACTAATCTAGATTATAAAAGAAGAACAAATTCTCTGTTGATCACAGTCTGTACATGACTTGAAATAATCTATTCTTCTCCCATTCAGTCTGGACACTATCTACCCTGGCTGGGGAAATTAATCATACAGTTAGGGACAAGAAATAAAAAAGTTAAAAAAAAGAATTATTTTTTTAAACACTAAAAAAGAGATAATTATAAGTCTTTAAAATTTTTAGAAATTATTTGGCAATAAATAGATTTATTTTTGTAATGTTTACTTTTTAAATTTAATATAAAATATTTTCTGGTCTGTCATTGATTTAAAATATAAATTTACAAGCATCCAAACATACATACACAATTCCAATGAAATTGCCATTGGTGTTGCAAGCATTAATTTCCTTTACTATCTGGCAACAACCTCTAGTAAGAGCAAAGGAGACTATGATAATTGTATGGCCCTTTTAAGTTATTTTTATGACCCCTGTATTTATATTGAATATATTTTCTTATAAATGTAACATTTTCAATAGACAAATGGATCAGATTTCAAATTTGATCATCTTGTCATTTGTGACCCAAAATAGTAATGAATTAAAAAAAAAAAAAAAAAATTTTAAGAAAACTGAGACAGCCTTAAAAAAAGATTCCCCCCCCACAGGTTATATAACTGGTTGAGTGATGTAGTTAAGTAAAAACTATATTTGTCAATCTTAAATTGAAAAGCTCGATACTATTCATCAAACACCAGGATGTAAGGTAAAATTTGCAATTTCTTTTTATTTGCAAAGATTGGTAACTATAAATTTAAGGTCAGAGTGTCAAGGTTAAGGTATGACTGAAATGAAGAATTATATTAATATTTAGTCATATTTGAAGAAAAATTAATATTTAAAGTAAAAATAAACAAATCAAAAACTTTAATACTTAGTTATTTGAAATTTTTGTTAAAATAGACCATGTCTTTTCAGACAATTAATTGTTGGATAAATCTGAACTTTAACGTCACTCTAGTAAAATTAGTTTTGGATAGTCGAAGACCATGCATTACTGAATGAAGGTGGAGCCTCAACATGAAACACTGGGCTACCAATTTGGTAGGTGCTCATGCCAAGTGTCAAGATGGTGTAATGATAGCCTGTAAAGTTGCTATGATGTAAGATGTTTTTGAGACATGGGAAAAGGAAATGGTAGTAAATGACTACCAAGAGAGCCATCCAGTAGGATGTGAAAATATTGGTTTTGAAAAACTGGTAATTAAGGAAGATCACAAGAACATATATTGTAGAACTAATGTGAGGTATATTTTGGTAATAGTTGCTTATTACTATTGAAGTGGATTGTCTGGCCCTGATGAATTAGGAATGAAAGTGACAGAGCCACAAAAACAATTTACAGTGCATATTGAGGAGAGGAAAATTGTTCAAGATCATATTGAGAGAGAAAAAGAAGGAACAAAGGTTGAGCTAGAATTGCCAAGGCTAAGAGGTGCAGCTCTTCTTTACTTCTGAAGATGAAGTAAAACAAGTAGAAACACCTCCAGAAGGTGACAACAGATAGGCAGATGATACACAAGATGAGGTTTTGACATGGCCTTTGGTGCTGTCATATGTATAAAAAGGGTCCCTGTGTGTGTGGTACTGACGGTTGTTGTGGAGACTAAATTTTCAGGTGTTGTTACAACTGTAGTTACTGTTACTTAGAAAATTTGATGAGTATAAATAAGGAAAGAAATAGAGTCTAAAGATTAAAAGAAATATAAAACAGCTAAGAGGAATATGCAAACATTGAAAGAAGGGGTAGCCAATGTGTCAGAGACTATGATGACTGAATTTCAGAACTTCAATAATTTTGTTCAGCAACATTTTCAATTAATGACAATTATTAATAAGGTATGTCAGACTAACCAGTCCCTGATAACCCTGTTGGAGCATGTTGGGCCACAATTAGACATGTTATCATTGAAACATTTATCACTGAGTATATGTGTATTGTGAGGCAATGGATACCGGCTCTGAATGTGAAGAGCCAAGTTCAAATTCCAGTTGAATTCATTGCATTCACATGTGCAAATACTCCTGAGAACGGTTATAATCCACCTCTTCTCTCTCCAGCTATGGGTTAAATAGCAGGACAAATTGGGTTATATCGCCTTGTTTGGCAATCAGTCTACTGCAGAAAGAAATGGCAACCTACTGCGAGAAAATCTTCTGCCTAGTCAGTCATGGATCAAAAGAGATATGAATGCCCAAGCGTGTATTACATATGGCACTTAACCAACTGATATTGACGCCAGGTCATCTGAGAGTATTATTATTAAAAATACAAACTGAATTACTTCACCATTTAAGATTGCCAGTAGACTCCACTGAAAAGTTATTGAAATATTTTAATGCTTTGGCTGTGTTACATCATTGGAAGATAAGTTATTAGTGTGAATGTCTGCCTGCCCCATTGTTAGATAGAGATAGTACCCTTGAGATATATCAAGTGATAAACTCACCTATTCCCTACCCTTGGATAGGTTAGGAGCAATTGATAAGTATAAAATCTAAACAAAATTCATAGTCCTGAATTTGGCAAGGACAAAGTTTATGTTATTAACTGGAGAGGCAAAAAAAGTTTAAAACTAATGCATTAGGGACATCAATGGCTGGTAATCGCAGGTTGTGTATACTCAAATTGAAGGAGAATTGAACCTAGAGTTCACTAGACAGAGTTCAGTAAGATTGAGCAAAACCAAGACTATCCATCTCTCCTGCTTCCTGACAATAAGAAAGAGACCATTAACCATATCCTCAAGATGCAAAATGAAGAAAACATTGTCAATAAAGAAATCCAAAAATAACAATTATAATTTCTCTGAACAAAAAAAAAAAAAAAAAAAAAAAAATATCTGTTTTGAATCAGGCACCCAAAATTCTCTGTGAAGAGAAAAACCAGTCTAACACATTTGTTCCTTATAATCTTGGTGACATTTGTGCAGAAACAAATTTTATATCCAAACATTAATTCAAATTCCTTTCGATACAAGTGATACAATCTAATTACTGTTTTGAAATGAGAATGGACAAACTAGCTGTGTGGACTGTTGATCGTAAAAATTGCATAGACAGAGAAAAAGATAAACTTTAGTTTTTAAGGAGAGTGGAAATAGTTTTCTTTCTGTAGTATATGCAAATTAGTAGACAAGTATAAATAGAGAATAACTAGAGAAGTAAGGGTGAGGGAAAAATCTTGTCACATAGGACACGGAGAGCTGTGCTATGGCTACTACTACTATGCACAAAGAAATGCAAAACATAACACTCTCCTTTCCCAATGGAGAAATCACAGCATGGGACAAGCCAATAAAAACAGACTAATGACTGAAAATCTCTTTTTGCTTGAATTTGTCACAAGAAGCATGCTGAGGTTAGCTGCTGAGAAGGTGAAAGAAAGAAGAGATTGATTAGCACTGGCCATATGAAGTGATTAGATGAGATGTAAAAAAAAAAAATAAAAAAAATAAAAGGAACGACTCGATTCCTCTGACCACTCTCAAAAAAAAAAAAAAAAAAAAAAGGGCTGAACAATCCCAAATCTGGAAAACCACTTGAGTAAAGATATTTTGAGAATATGAAATTTAAGAAAAAGGTTAATCTTAAGGATAGAATACAACCAAACCCAAACCCAGGTCAATCTACACCTCTACTAGAAGCTGGAGGCTTCAGACAGTTGACAGAAAATATATGCAGAAGATCAAAAAAGCAGAGTAGAAGAAGACAAGCGACAGACCTCCTGATCAAGACCTTGTGCTGGCCTTGCAGACCAAAACAGAAGATAGCGATGAGTAGAGAAAATCTGAGAGACAGAGAAACGTGCTGACCAAGACTGTGTTGGCTCTGAGACCAGAACTTAAAAATTTAAGATACTGCTAACACGAACTAAAGGAGGTCCCAATATCATTTAATTTTAAGAAGGATGGGTTAAACCCCTGTATCCGACAAAGCCTATATAAACCAAATCGTTATATTTTTAAGCAAAGTTAATTCTTTATTCCAAAGGATTCTTTTTTTTCTTTTTGTGTGTAACTACTAGCTTAAATTTTTTTTCTTATATCGATACATAAATATGAAAGATTTGAGCATCCTTTTGAGGTGAAAAACTCATTGATTTTGAAATTCTTGCAAATTCAGATAATTATCAGATTTTAATAAAAGTTTCAAGACTTATTCAGAAAAGAATGAAGTTTTAAAAATGTTCCTTTTTAAAAAATTTTGCCATACACACACACACACACACACACACACATATATGTGCAGGTTTCATTAAAACTGACTGACAAGATGTTATGGTTAAGTTTTTTATGTAATCTTATGATTTTTTTCTTTGCAGAATATAAATTATGTAAAAATTGTCTAAATATTTTGTTTTTACAAGCATTTTGGCTATACTTTTGGCCATTATTAAGGATGGATTTTATTTTACATGTGACTGAATATATACAGTATTTATGTATGTGCATAATAGTCCAAACATAGTAAGCACATTCAAAATATAATACACATACTTATAGACAGAAAAGCTTACTACAATTCAGTGACTCCCAGTATTTGAAAAAAAATTTGAATTTTCTTTGTGTGTATAAACATTCCGATTTTTGTAAATATGGACATCTATACACATTATCAGCAAATAAGAGCAATAGCGATAATAAATTTAAAACTTATTGATAATTTTTCTAACATTTCTTCAACAAGCGTCTTTGCATTAAGCCAAAATACCTAAAATTCAATGAAATATTAGAATATTTAAAATATTTAAAGATTACTGGGTAGTTAAAAAATAGCCCCCTTAACTAGATCTTGTAATTGTCAGGTTACTGAGAAATGTGTCAACACAAATACCCACATCCTTGTTTAAAAAAAAAAAAAAAGGCTTTTCTGCAACATATTAAGCTGAAAGTAAATAATACTTGTTTTAATTTAGATTAATTAAACTTTAAATTAGTTAATCTTCCTTAATAAAGTTTCAGAAAAGTATATCTTATTTTTTTAAAGACATTATAATAAAAGAATTATGACAGATTTTTCAATATGGCCAATCTCAGCAATTAAAAAAAATATAATTCCAATTAATTTAAGAGTTTGAAATTAAAACTAAAATAAAACCTTAAGAAAGATTTTTCACTTTTAAAATACATTTCAAGCTTTAGACATCGCTTTCTTTTGGATTAGGTACCTCTACTCATTTTCGATAACAAATTTTAAATTGAATTTTTAAAAATAAAAAAGTTTTCTTGAAACTTTTATTTTAGTTTTAATTGAAAGCTAAATGATTACATTTACTATTTCCAGTAAGCAAAATTGGTGTATTTCAAACAGAAAATATATTGATTGAAATCTAAAATTTTAAAATAATTTTTTGGACATTTTTGAGCAATTGACACATTTGTAAACAAAAATTAATTCCCAGTTTTAAAAATCTTACTGAAATAAAATATACATCTGTGACACATTAATTATGGAAAATTAGCAAATTTAAGTTTTACACAAGTATTATTTATTTATAGCATAAAATTTAGAATAAAACTATTTCTTAATCACAAAGTTGAACTTTTCGACTTGTCCGCCGTATTTGAAATGTGATGACAGCTTGGCATGTGAGATAAGATAAGTGTATGGCGATCACAAGTGACATAATTGTACAATTTTTTTCCGGTAAGGGGAAAAAACCCTGAAACATGACTTTTAATGTCCACAGAAATTACCATACAAATTATTTTAAAAATAAACTTTTCAATTGTCGATTAGTCTTCATTTTATAACCTACCAACCAAACGTCTACAAGTCTTGGAAATATTTTAAAAATATTTTTGAAAATTTATCAATTATCATAATTAAAAACCAAAAATGAAAACAATTCTTTTAAAATTTCATTATTAATCGAAAATTGTTTTTCTTCAGTCTATAATGATTTTAATGTCTGAAATTTATATTGTTTATTAAAGCAATTAAAAGCTCATCTATTTTTCATTTTACCAGTTTTGGAGAAGATTTTTCGGTAAAAGTAGCTAAATGGTTTTAAGAAATAATCATTTACATTCACCAATGAGTCTTGAGTTTAACTAATAAAACCAGTTTCGCATACAGAATTTAATTTCTTTAAATTTCATGAATTTACGTGGAGAGGGGGTAAGGGATGTAAAAAAATATTTTTACCAAGATTTTTTTAAAATAATGATTACAAAAATAATTTCATTCATTTGTGAATAAGTCCTGAAAGTTTCATTAAAATCCGAAAATTATTTGATTTTTGAAAGAATTTCTAAATTAATGTTTGTCACCGGAAAAGAAACTGAGTTTACGTATAATTACGTTTTCCAATGTAAACTCTGGTAACGATTTGGCTAATCACTAACGAAAATAAAAACAAGATTTCTACCAAAATTTCAAACGTGTTAGAAAGGATTAAAAAATAATTTGATCTTTCCTCTTAATAATAACAATATTTTAATGAAAAAAGCTCGTTTTTATTAAGTTTGCGAACTTTTATTATACCATGCTGCTTTTTTTTTCCATCAATTTATTTTACATTTCTTAGTTATTTTCTTTGAAATGGAAGGGAGACGGTTTTAAACTTAAAGTGTATATTTTTCTTCAAAAAAGGTATTTTTCCGATTTAGTTTATGCTGCTTTTTGGAAATTTTTATCAAAATGACATTTCTCTTAGTCACTTTGTGTATTTAAGAAAAAAAAAGAAAAAAAAAGTGCAGTAAACTGGGGCCCGGTTTAAAATATATGTACACTACCGAACTAGATCCTGGTGTCAGACATGAATATCGAATGTTCAATTTAAATGCAAACGTACAACTAAATTGAACCCTGAATTTCTGTCCGTCTTTAAGTGTGTAATTATATAAGTATGGAAGCCTAAAATAAGAAAGGAAAATTATCGAGTTAACAACACTATGAATTGAGTTCCTAGTTACAGAGAAAAAATGCATTTTATATATATTTTTTACGGTACACTTCAGTATTTTAAAACTAAAATCTAGTTACTAAAGAGCGCTATTTAAAAAACGGATGCCAAATAAGGGTTCAGTTCGAGCCGACATAAACTGACACCATCACCAATCAATAAACAAAAATTTCCCAAAGCAATGGGGATAATAAAAGCTAGTGAAAAAAATACACTTTTTTACTAGTAACTGAATTTGTACCCTTAAAAAAGTAATAAATTAAATAAAAAATAATTCAAGAGAAGCCAAGTTAGATTTTTCCACCTTAGTGAAGGAACTCCTACAGTTTTAAGTTCAAAAGTTAATTAAAGCATAATGTTTTTAGAGAGAGAGAGAGAGAGAGAGAGTGCATTAAAGACAAAATCAAATACGATTCCGTTTTTTAAATTTTAAAATAGTCACCATCAGTATTTTTATTTATTAATTTATTAGGCGCCTATTTTTTAATTATTTTCCAAAAATTAAAATATTTTGTATTTGTTTCAGAACTCGATTATGCCATTTTTAATGCATAATTCACAAAAAAATAACATAACAATCATTATGCAAAAAAAAAAAAAAAAATTAAAGGGAACTCTCTTTTTAATAAAAATACCTACTTGAACTTGATTTTTAAAAAACTATCGCACCCTTACTTACCATTTCATTAGGAAAAGCAATAACATTTTATTTTTTTTTAACTGTCAAAAAAAGTCAAAACTAAGAAAATTTGGCCATCGCCAAATACCAAATTACCTCTCTTAGTCCTATATTATTTTAACTTTATCCAGCCTCATATTCTGAATTCCCATATTTTTTCACAAAAATTTAGTGAAACATCTGTAACCAATAAAAATCTATTAGAATTTTTGTTAAAACAAAAATAAGTAAAAACAAAAGGTCAAACCTACAAGATATCATTTCTTTCTTTTTTTATTTTTTTTTTTTTTTTTAACTCTCATCATCATCAAAAGAAAAAAAAAATAGTCTTCGAAATGCAATAATTTCTCCGAAAAAACAGTTATTCTCTGCTGGTGGTATTTTTTTAACTGGTTCACAGAAACTGGAAAAATTAAAAATATCCTTGTGTTGTCTAGAGATTTTTGTTTCTCCGTCGACATTGATTCCTTCATCATATCAATAAGCCTTGGTTTGTACCAGACTAGAGAAAATAAATCCAGTATTTGTGTGCAAAGAAATTAACTCGTTGTTATACATGAAACAGACTGTATTTGTTTTTGCTATTTTTCTGTTTATTTCTGAAAAAAGTCTTAAAATATCAATATTATTATTGAATATAGAAAAAAAAACAAAAAAAAACGGGTACTCAGAATATGAGGAGAGGTAAAGAAACCTAAGAACAAGGTTGGTAATTTAACATTTGACATGTGGAATAATGTGTCTCGGACGTTAAAAAAATCGATAATAACTGAAAATTGTATCGACAGAAAAAATCGAGAAACAAAAATAAAAACCAACATGCGAATGTTAGTGCGATCTCATTTATTTGCCCAGGACGCCCAACTCCCGTTTATTTATTTTTTTGTTTTTAACGCCATGCCGACTGAATAATCAAGGAAGATGACTGGCATAGAATTTAACGCTTCTAAAACGTAATAACGATAAAAGCAAATGAAAATTGAACAATTCTTAACATTCAAACAAAAACGCTGATAACATTTTTTTTTATTTATTATCTCGATATAGATAGAATTATTAACGTGCTTCACAATTTCTTACTACCAATATAACCCTGATATAAGAGAAACCCGGGTATAAGATATATTTTATCTGGTCCCAAATTAGAGCATGTGGTAATGTACATAAAATAGACCAAATCCGGATATAAGAGAAACCCGGATATAAGAGAACTTTTATATGGTCCCAACAACTCTCTTAATCAGAGTTACACTGACACAGTATATCTCTAAAATTCACTCCATAGTCCATATACTGAAAGCAATTCTTTTTAATTTGATTTTCTTTTTGGGTGTCGGGGTAGAAAGTGAATGGAAAAAAAAGAATGAACTAAAATTTTCTACAAGACAAAATACCAATAAAAAAATTAATTTAGAAAATAAACAAACTAAAATAATTAAAACATGTTATTGTTGTGCTATCAATAAGTACACATAAAATAACCTCCATAACGTCCATTAAATTCAAAATCTGAACTTTTTTTTTTGTAGAGGTGGAAGGTATTTGTTATGTTAATTAACAACTGTATACAAAATATTTTACACTTGTAAAATAAAAAATTAAAAATCTAAATAAAATCTAGAGTACTTTTTAAAAAAAATATTTTATAAAAATAACTGTTTTATTTCTGCAAAAATGTACGCAAAGCAAAATCATACGCACATTTTTGGTCATTACGGTACACCATACTTAGGAAAGCTTTTAAAATGTAAATGTTTGCTGTGTGCAGTACAACTCTCTACTACCAATATTAAACGTTTAATTTTTTTTATTTTCAGTATTAGATGATTTTAATAAGATAAAAATGAAAAATGTTACTCCAGTGATAAGTTAAAGAATTTTAAAAATGAAGAGAGAAAGAAAAAGATCTCTAACCATACGCACAAACACAAAAAACACACACACACATTCTTCGCAAATTAGTCTCTAGTGTAGTCTAGTCTACTCTACATTACCCAATTTTTTTCAACACCTCTTTCCAAATTTCCATCCGATCACCTCACGCTCACCGATTCTTTCTCAGCAGATCGATAATTCCAAAATACACAAATTAAAAAAAAATCAATACATGAATAAAATGATGATGATGATGATGATGTTATTGTTATGAAACTTTTAAATTTTAGGTTGTTTTTTTTTAAGTCATCTCATTTTTAAAAGATGAATCTTTTTTTATTTTTTTTCTTAAGAGAGAAAAACAGGTGAAAATTTTATCTAAAATTCTATGAATTTTGTCATCAGTCATTAAAAAACAATATATATATATTTAATGAATCATAGAAAAAACATCTAAGTGATCTTTGTTTTTTTGTTTTTTTAAATGAAACTTAAAATAAAAAGAAAAGCTTCGCTGTGTAGTAAATTTTCAAAGTTGCCTTAAAAACGATTTCAAGACGATGTGTGGACGAGACAGACAAGGAATGCACCCCCTTGCTTCGATAGAAAAAAAAAACAACAACAAAAAACAAAAACACTGTAATTTTGAGAACGATTAAAATAAAATTCCAATGTTTATCATTTATTTTTCGTTTTTCTCCTAAACAATAATGACTCGGGGAAAATTGCTATTTGCCGGACGCTTCTCATCTCTAAACAGCATGACATTTTTTTTTCTCCCTCTTTGGAATGGATTAAATTTATAATTCACTGTGATGTTTACTTCAAGGTGAATTTACATTACAATATCTCCCCATTCCTAGAATGTTTGAATGTTTTAGTTCATTAGAAGAATTGAAACTTCTCTTCAGGAACGACTGCTGAGGTACGAGATGACTATTCGAATATGACACAGAAGATAAGAGAGGTTATCGCATTTAACAAAGAAGTGGATATAGACTTTCACTGAGCAGGAGGGATATAAACAAAAACGCAGTTTCATTGTAGTAATCGATTTTACGATTACAAGCATTTTTTTTCTTTTTAATGGATGGGACGGGAATAATTATAAATTTCCTCTGTTGTCTTAAAATATTCTTTGATAAAGAATTTTATAATGTTTTATTTCGGGCAAATTTTTTTTTTCAGGAGTCAAAACTTTTTCACCATAGGGTGATGAAATTGATTAAAAAAGGTAATATTTACCGTTTTTAAAACTTTTTTTTTTTTTACCCGACCGGTTTTTACTTTTTAATTAGCAGATATTTTTTTTTTAATTTCAACACGAATTGTATTGTAAATTTAAAGTAAGTCATTATTTTATATTTTCTTATTTACTTTCATTACTCATTTATTTTTTACGAGAAAGAGAGAGAGAAATATTTTTGGTAGCTTCCTCGAATTTCGAATATAAAGGTAGAGTGGGAGGTAAATTGTTTATGAAAAGATTAGATTTTATTTTTTAATATATGATTGACTTCTTATCCATTTAAATGAAATGAGACGAATTAAAAAAAAAGGAACCTTTTTTTTTTTTTTTTTTTTTTTTTTTTTTACTGATGATGGATGGTGATGATGGGATGGAAGAAAGGAAGAAATAAAAACTTCTCTATTTACCGGTTCACTCACCCTTGCTTTCTTCCGACGGCTTGTCCTCCGATTATCGCCACCGTCAGAAATAGAGACAGAAGTCGTAGAAGAAGAGGATTGAGTAGAAGTGGACGTTGGGGTACCTCCAGGTGCCCCACTCTGGGCATTAGCATTGTTGCTAGTTGAATTAGTGTTGTTTTCACCATCGTCCGAGGAATAAGATCGTTTTCTGTTAGGACCCAGGAGAGAGCTTCCTTGTTGTTGGGACTGTTGTTGGCCGTCACGGCTGTTAGTGTTCTGGGTATTGTCCTCAGTATTATTCGCACTGTTGTTATTTGTAGCGTTATTATTTGTTATTGATGTAGAGTTGCCGGAATTATTATTACTGTTGTTGTTATTGCTAGATGTATTACCACCGTCTGACGACTGTTGTTGATTGTTCATTCCGGCTGCCACTGAAGAAGAAGAAGAAATGAGAGATGAGGATGAAGATGATGTCGAAGTGGAATTCTGTTGTTGTTGCTGGCTATCCTTTTTTGAAGATGACGAAGAAGCCGAATTGCGATCAGACCTCGAATTGCCGCTATTACTACTATTATTATTACTATTGTTATTATTATTGGAGGACGAAGATGAATTGGAATTGTTACTACTGCTTCCACTGTTTGTAGAGCCGAGTTGCATTTTCGAATTCATCACGTTATTGCTGCTGGGGCTGATGGAACACTAAATTTGAATGTATTTGGCCTTCTCTGTAATAAAAGTGAAGAGCTCTTGAGATATTTTTTTAGGAGGGTCTTATACAAATATAAAAAAAAATATTACAGAGAAGAGTCAAACGAATTCGATTAAACGATCTAGACACATGTTTCGGCTCTGACCTGGCTACTATAACAAAAGACTTTATAGCGTCACCTAGCGGCAAACGGAAGGGAGACAATCTATCAACGTTAACTGATTTTTTTCTTCTAATTAAATCAAAGATAATAATAATAATAATAATAATAATGACGGTTAAATCTAAATGGATTAATTCTGTTTGCTCTGGATGTTTTCAATTTTTAAATCAATTTCATCCATAAATTCACTGAATAAAATTATTTAATTACTTAGTTTTGGTCATAAATAAATTAGACCGGTACACAGTTATGTATTATAAAAAAAAGTGTTCAATTGTAGAATTATATATATATATATATATATATATATATATATATATATATATATATATATATAAAGAGAGAGAGAGAGAGAGGGAGGAGGAAGAAGGTTGTGTGCGTGTGTGAAAACTACAAACCAACGGTAAGACTCGAACCGTGTCTAAAAATAAATGACACAAAAAACACCAGGTGTTTCTTTTAATTTAAAAGTTTTAAATCTTTAAACGAATAAAATGTTCATAAATATCGACTTAAAAAATATTAAAGATATTAAAAAGTAAATTTTAAAAAATACTTGATTACCAAAAACTATATTTTTATTGTACGCCTATTGATTGTTACCGCTCACTGCTTTCTTTGTCTGACACATCTTTATCTCCAAAGTGAGAATTAGGATTTTAGAAGTATATTTGTAGTGCTTAATTTTTTTTTTAAGTGAATCTATCATTAGTTTTTTTTTTTTTAATGAAATTCTCTTTCACTTCAAAAATATTTTTAATAATGTTGATTTATTGTCAAATGGTAATTTTTTAAACTAACTGATCTACACGTTGTAGTTCAGTTATTTTCCAACAATAGAGAGGAGAGTAAAAAAAAAAAAGAGGTTAATACTACTGAACTGAACGAATGATGGGCACACACACACAATAAATTTGGTTATAAATTTCTATAACGGGATTTCGTTTTTTTTTTTTTTTTTTTTTGCATTGAGACCTTGAATTTTCTCGGAAATTTCATGTCTTGTTTGATTTCTATGGTATGATGAAATTGTTGTTCAAGCAAGGTTTCTCGAAAAACTAGTTGACATCGTCTTCTTTCTTGTCGATAGAACCATTTACAATTACAATACATTGAGGCGTGGTGTCTAAAGTAAATTTGCGTCCGAAAGTAGATGGTGAGTTAGTACTTTTTTTTTAACCGTACCTAAGCAATTATGCAGATATTTTTTAATGATATACCCAACCGGCATCCACTATGTCATTTTGTTCACTTTAGTTTTTTTTTTTTTTAAATTTAAGCTAATACATTTCAATGCCATAAATGTGTTACAGAATACATTTTTTTTTTTATTAAAAACCAATCAATCCGACAATTTTGAATTCAGTAATTGCCAATTGGCATACAAACTCTTTCATTACCCAAATTTATATTCAGAACTAAATGTTCAAATTTTTATGCATCAATTTTATATTTGATTTTAAATGTACATAAAAATGAAGATTAAAAGAAAGTAAAAAAACAATACTACTTTTTGGAACATAGTTAAAAGTAAAAATAAACGTTACCAAGGAGTTAACTGAATATTTTATGAACTCTGGGAAAAATGATTACTGAACATTAGGTTTTATTAAGTCCCAGAAATTCAGTTGTTCTTGTCCTCAAGGACACATTGCTATATAGACGTTGGTTAGTTCCAGTGACTTGGCCCAAAGAGTTGTGAGTTTAATACCAGGCTACAGCAGTGGTTAACAAGTAACTTAGAAAGTCCGGTTAGAGGGAGATAATTCATGACTACCAAAAGATGCATCGCGCATGAGGATGATATACTCGAACTCGAGTAATCGTAATAATGGGTTCGGTTCGAAGGCCGGAGCGTACAACGGCCAAAACATCGTACAAATGTCAACAAAGATGAGAACAATAATAGTCCGAATAATGTATTGTAAATAGTGTACTGTAAAATACTACCTCATCTCAGAAATATAGACCAACAGTAACACTGAATATTTTTCCCAATAGCTTGCAAGGAATGCCCCCTGTTAATTTCATGGTGACAATTGGAAATTTTACTTGAGAGAGAATGTTAACATTGAAATCAAATTGCAGAAAGCTTGAAGATCAGTCTTCCTTCATTCAACTGAAATTGTTAACATTCCTAGTTCTAAATAAAATGTGTATTTTCAGTGACTGGACAATGTTCAGTAAAACTAGTCAAAGTAATGAATCCATTTAGTGAGTACTGAGTAGTGACATCACAGGGAGCTCCATATTTATGACCTTGTACCAAACTAAGTTAAGCTTCTTAAATCACATCTTGAAACGATAATGAAACGAACACTTTTTTAGTCACACGGGTATGCAGTCTGTCGTTCTTTTCATAATTAATGACTTGGTTCGGATATTATTTTTATGATAAAAGACACAAATTTAACATAAACAAGCTATTTAACTTATTTAGATACAAATTAAAAACAATCTTAAATGCAGAAGTATTTGAAAACATGTTAACACACGTAGAAACCACAAAAAAAAAAAAAAAAAAGAATGACAAAAAGCTGACTGCGTGACTTAAGCTTACCAAATCTCCAAACGTTAGACCGAGTTTTCAGGGTTTTTTTTTTCATAGGTGTATTAAATAATATAATGAAATGTCTTCATGATCCAACGCCACTTATACAGTCGGGATTATACAATATAAATCGATTACTGATAACTTCCTATCTCTAGCTAGTGTGAAACCAGGACAGATAGCAAACTTAACTTAAAGATCGCACTTCTGCTTGACAGTCTTTTTAAAAATAAAATCATATCAATTATTTCACTGAACTAGTTGTTTATATAAATGTAGCACAAGGCCACAGTGGTGGAATACCTGGTGAGAATCGAACTCGTCACGAGTTTCAAACAAACCCAAGAAAAATAAGTTATATAATTTTTCAGTAAATTTTGGTCGGACCCTAAAAAAAGATTAAGAACATAAAGTTGAAAAATGTCGATAGCTTTTTCGAAAAAGGTCGATTTGATTTGTGTATTTTTTTTTTAATAGTTGTTTTTAACGATAACAAAATCATAAATGATCTGTCTCGGCCGGTACACTTGTCGGAGTTAAAAGGTAAAATTTTTTTAAAAAAATGCTCAATTTCAGTAAGTTGTCCCTTTTTTTACGAGTCGGGCTAGGGTTGAATCTCCAGCATCCCAAAATGTCGTGGAAGCTGAAGCAATTTTTTAAATCTCTACTTCCATGTATGTACGTGAAGGAATTCCACTTTTTAAAACCAATCCTTGTGCCATATGTTCGGAAGGTCTCTAGTTTTGCTGGGGGATATCCATTTTTTAAAAATCCTCTTTGCTGAAAAGCATCAGAGAATAAAAACAAGAACAGTGCATCCACTGTCAAAAAATCCTCATTGTTAATGTTAATTTAGGATTGTTTACAATACAAGCTAAGAAAGGTTATGGCTGTATGTATGATTTATGTTAAACTTTAAACTTTAACTACACGGTATAAGTCACCAGGCCAGATTTTCTTTAGGGGGCATCTCTGCAGAAAATCTGAAAGATCACGGATTTGAAATCATTGAGAAAAAAAAAATACTATGGATCATTTTTTATTTTTTTACGAAAACAACAAATGTATTTCTTTTTTTTTACTAGGAAAACAAAGTTGCACATCAAGAATATATTTTAAAAAATTCATTTTTGTTCCTGTAAAAAAAAAAAATGACCCATTAGTTTTAGTTTTATTTAGTAACTTAAAAAGAAAAAGTATTCCAATTTGGCAAGTTGAATTTTTAGAAGTCGTCGGTATTCCATGCGTTGTAACCTTCTTTCTAAGATTTGGTTAAGGTTAATGAGCTATGTCCTCTATGTATCTTTCACCCTTAATGCCCAAATCAGAAACTGAATAAATTATCGATCAATAAGGTTTGAAACTGATCATTTGATAGACATTAAAATGTAAAAATTTGATTTTTGTCAAATTTAAAAAAATGAGAAAACATCGTATAATTTTATTATTCTATTAATAATTTTATTACATTAAAACGTCTTCATATCATATTGTTATTTTGAAGGATTCAAATTTCAAATTGTCTGTAAAACATTGGCAACATACCATCCGTGTCATGGCTGCTCTTAAGTCTTAATCATTTGAAAGTGTTTCTGACAGAATTTATTTAATTGAAATAAATACGTAATTGAACTATTTTCTATCATAAAAACGAATATATTTTAAATTTAAGCCCCAAAACATAGCTTTGATTAAATTTAAGAACGTTGTTCAGATTAGATAATTTTTAAAAAATCTCGAAGACCTGCCATGGCGAGAGATGAGCGTTGACCTAAATTGGTAGATAACTCCGTTTTAAAACTGAGCAGTTATACATAGATTTTAAAATACTTTTTTTGAATGCATATTGTACAAAAAGGAAAACATTTTTCCGGGAAGAATATTTCTTAAATAATTCACAAATCATTTAAAAAAAAGATCAACTTGAAATATTTTTATTATTTCACAGCACACCTTGTTTAAGCGCCCACCCCTACCACTCAACCAAGTTCAGACGTCTTCATTGTAGCAAACAGAATTTAAGCATATTTCATTTCAGTAAAAGCTATAAAAATAAAGAAACGTTTCTATATGGAAACGGAAAATAAAATTATTCTTTTATAAAAACAAAAACAAGTTTTTCATGTTTTATTTTCAAACATAAAACTTGCAACCTGGGATGCTCGTCATTCTTTGTTGTTGTCTGCCTTCGTTGTTACATAACATAACAGATAACAGTTCAGATATACATTTCATAAGAATTATGAACATTTAAAACGTTTAGAAACAATTCATTAAAAGAACCAAAAGACAAAAGTCGAAAAAAATTTCACTTACATACATTTTTCTAAAAAAAGAGAAAAACCGGGTATTTAGCGCAGTTGAAACGGATTATGGCGCTGAGTGTGCTTCGTACTCGCTTCGTGATGACGCCGTTTTCTTTTCTATCATTTTTATTTTTATTTTTATTTTTTTTTCTGCGTGCAGCATAAAAATGAAGTTTTAGGCTACATCTTGATTTTTATGTCGGATATTATTTGAAAGTGATCATTTCCACATTCCTATTCTATTCTGGAATTTAAAAATAAATGAATTAATAAACCATCATTTTAAATACTTGGAATTTTTTTGTATTTAGAGAGAATTTCAATGAAAAACTTAGATTATTTTTCTTTTCCTAATTCAAGATTTTAATTATAATTGTAGTAATGTAGATGTTTAATCAATAATAAATAAAATAAATAAAAAATACAAATAAATAATTCAAATGTTCACTTTAAAAAATCTTGCTTTTACATACTTGGCTGAGCAGATTGCATATCGAATATCGTTCCAATGTTTACCGTTTTTATCGGCATAACTTAGTCTGGCACAAGGCCAAAAGTATAATGCACTCAGTGAAGATAAAACTCACTGCTACTGATCTACAAGTCTAGTTTGATGACCATTACACTATGAGATGCCCTACTTAATAAGACTAAGTTTGGCACAAGGCTACAAATATGGAGCACCCAGTGAGGATCAAATTCACTACTCAAGACTAAAGAGTAATGATCAAGTACACTAATTTGGCACCCATTATGCCAACCTGGGACAATCATTACTCAACAGATGTTAGTATTTACTTCTCCCCACCATAGAGCAGGTGCCCAAGGCAGATGCCACACAAAGTCAATTAAAGTGGGTTTCCGAGCCCTTAAGCTCGGCAAAAAAATATCCCATAGATCAAGCTTAAGGCTGAGTCAGGCTCTTGTCTATTTACCCTAGATAAGACACTACTCTTCAGTGAAGCCTTGTTTGGGCTCCTCTCCGCCTGAAGGCTGAGAGTCCAACAAAGTAATTAATACAGTAATTGAGTTGATATGTAATAAAACATCCAAAACTATAGTTGGTAGTGATCAAATTGCAACAAATTATGCAGCACTTATTTTGATTATAGCGTTACTTAGAATGATTATTTTACTACTTGTATAAATGCAAAACCAGTCTTAGTTGGCAATATTATACATGATAAATGGCTATAAAAACTATTGTTGATTATTTACTACTCATTTGTTTAAATAATGCGTTTATCATGTAGCAATAATTGTAAGTACAATAATGTAATAAAGTAAGTAACCAAGCAATCTTTTAAAGTTCTCTGAATATTAGTGCCTTAGCAAATTAGATTTTGCAGTTTCAAAAAAGTGTATTTATTTTCACATTTTTTTTTAATTTCTACAGATTATCGTTTTAATCAATGGACAATGGAATTTTCCTTGCTAACCTATCATTAGAGGCCATGCCAAGTAATTCCCACTTCATGACATCTTTCAAAGCTATATATCAGTACTTGGTGGTGTCCATTTCATCTCCAAGTAAGATGTAACAGACAGTACTGAGTTATGTAGTACCAGCAACAAGGAACAATCACTTACTTGACTTATTGCTGAATAGACAAGGAAGACTCTAAATAACAGAAAAGACAAGAGGAAAACTTTTCATGAAAACGCATTAAAGATGCTGGAAAATATTGTCAGTTTCTTGTAACGTTGCAAAACTTACCTGACTCTTCCTGCCATGCTCTACCTTTACAAGAGTCAGATCAAACTAAAAAAGAAGTATTGGTGCCATATCTGAGTTGGAGCTACTTGATCTTCACTTTCCAGCTTTGATAATTATTTTCCACCCTACATCCCTTTTCCCTAGAGACAAAACATTGTTATTTCCATGGAAAATGTTTAGACAAGCTATATTCTTTAATTCTACCAGTTCAGACTTTTACAGCTAGGACTTATGGATGTCATATAGTTATCTCTTTTTAACTCAACTCTCTTAGTAATTTAAACTAAGGTATTGAGCTCATGGTCAAGTCACTGGATTTAACCAACACTTTTATTAACTGGACCATGTGACCTTGAAAACATCAAGGGATGAATTTTTGGGACTTATAAATCTAATGACTCAGCAAGCATTTTTTTTACCAGAGCTCATATTTCAAACTTTGAAGCTATTGATTTTTTTCTAGCACTTCATATTACTGGTTCTCATGTCTTGGCCAGCTTAGGACATTTTTGTGGCCTCGCATAAGCTCTGATTCTTTAAATTTTTGTAATTTCCAGTGGTGTTCACTATCTATTATTTCAACTTCACTCCATAGGGAACAGTGATCCCCTTTTTCCCTTCATATGTGGTCAGCTATGCCTGATTTTCTATTTCCTTAAGGGGGTGGCCTGTTACTTCTTTGTATTTAAACTGTTTGAACAATGTAAATAATGTATATCTTACCACATCTCAGAAGTATAGACAAATATGTAATTTTTTTGGGGGGGGAGAGGGGGTTTCAAAGGATATCATCAGCTCCACAATGGAAATATATAAATTAAAAATAAATCATATACAAGATACAACACAATAAGCATAAACAAAAATAATAAAAGGCTTTTGTATACATTTCAGAAAGAAAATTGTATATTTTAAAGAACATATATGTATACACATATATGTTTACGCTAATCTGCTTAGTGTTGTCAGAGTGCAATCACCAGACATCTACTTTGTTTGGCCATTGAAAATGAAAAGAGAGAAAATTTGATTTCTGTTTTAATTGTTGGCAAAAATGCCTGTTCTGTTGCATGATGGGAATTTTCATATTTATTTAATAATTTCTTTCATAACCTCATTTTTTTCTTTCTTTATTGTTAATTAGCATTCTTATTTATATTTTAAAGTAATTTTAATTTTTCTTTTATTATTAACAAGTAAACCCATACCATCAAAATGATGAGGAGTTATATTGATATGTAGTCTAAAATGATGGCAGCATATATATTGACATACTTACCATTGAGTATCTTATATTAAGACATAGGAAAAAAAAACATCCGAACCCCTGAGCATAATAGGAGGGATATATATATATATATATATATATATATATATATATATATATATATACACACACAAGTATAGGGTTGGTATGGATGGAATAAAATTCTTTATCCAAAAAAACACTATTCTTAAAAAAGGACTCAATACAAAGTAGAGCAGATAATATTTATTTGAAATTTACAACATAAGTATGATATAATATCACTACAAAGTAGCTATTTTGTTTCAACACTTCTTGTTTCTTGTCAAGTGATGGTGCTGATTGCAAGATGAAGAGTTTAAAACTAGCCAAACCCCATCAATTGGGTAGACATTGTTACGTGGTCTAACATTGTCTTTTGCAGACCATCTGTTTATAAAAAACAAAAATATGACAAGAATGATTACAATAGAACTTACAATTGCATCTAGCTGTTTCAAAAGTAGAATGATGAGACCTAGTTGTCAATCTAGTGGTACACTTGATTTCATGCACCCAAGGTACCAAGAGTGATAGGTCATTAATCAACTGCCATGAAAATTTTTATAGAAAAGACACAGGGAAGCCATTTCACAGCAATGGAAAAGTGACTCCAGTCGAGATGCCTGTTCAGGCAATAACATGACAGACCCTTCTGTAGACTTTGTTGCTAGAGCACCTGATCAGATTCTGTAATTAATTGTTCACCTCCTTGAATTCAGTAGAAAAAGGAGAACATTATAATGGTGTCTTCACAAAACTTTGAAGTCGACATGAACCTGGTCAGTTAAAGTAACAAACTCTTTGTGCTTATCAACGCTCTATCTAAACCTTGATATCAAATACTTTATGATAAAAAACCTGTTTGCCAAAATACATTTTATCAGTAAGACAACTGAAAAAAACAACCTTAGTGCTAAACACTATCACAACTCAACACTATATATATAGTTTTTGATTTTCAGATAAGGTGTTGAGTGTTGTGCTCAAAGTTGTGGATAAACTGTTTGAATTTCATATTTTATTATCTTTCTTCAAGTACATTTAAATTTTGTGCAGTCTTGTTCCAATAGCCGTTATATATGACATCACACTAGACCCTTTTCAAACTTCCAGCTTCCCAAAGAATACCAGGTGTTGTATATCATACATCAATTTGACAGGGAATAAAACTGGAACCAAAATTTGTTGTCTTCTCACAGGGAAAATGATGGACAACAATGTGTATATATAAATAAAAATATACAAGTGTTGTGGAGTAGTTTTTGTACTGAAGGTTATAATCAGGTCATGTCGGTTACTAATCGACTTAACACACCCAAAATGTTAGGAACTTGGTAATCTTCCTTTAAAAGCTGACTCCTTAATATTCAGCTAACTGCCGATTAATATCAACTGCCTAGTAGTTCTACTGAACTCTAAAGACTGCTATGAACTCCCCAAGAACTTCTCAAAAACCTCTACCATTAGCTTCCTGTTAACTCTTATTAATATAGGAGGGAGAGTTCATTATCTGAGGAATAGGTGTGTTTTATCATAACAACAAGATACTTTTATTCGCTTCTTTGGTGACTTGGTTGTGGAGTGGAATAGGAAGGTTTGGTTGGAGGGTCAGTACATATGCATACAAGGGCAGCCAGACAACTGTGCTGTCTTCTGTGGTCTGAACTCAACTGACAGACTTCAACTAACCTACTGTTGCTATCTGATCTCACTTAAATAGGCCAACTTCGTTTGACACATGGCCTTACCGGTACATTTTGTTATATTTCAAGTGCTAAAATTTTTAACCTCGACCTTTGTGTTTGTCAAAACAAAACCTAACCTGCACCTGTGTTTTTCCACACACTCTGACATTTCAAAACAACAATTATTTTCTTTTTTTTTAGAAATCTTGCAACAAAAATGCAAATACACTTCTAGGCAAAATTTTTAGTAAATGAATGTATAACACAGAATGCAGACAAAGGAATTCTAACTATCACACAGACACCACATTAGTTCTTGATAATGACTGTGACAGTCAAAAGTACTTGAACAAAAATAGCAAAGTAAGAACTTTGGATTGTTTTTTCAGAAATTTGAGTCTAATACTAAACACCTTATCCAAAAATTAGAAAAATAGAAGGCCAAGAAGACATGCATGGTGATCCAATATATATATATATATATATATATATATATATTATTAAATAGGCAAGGGTGGGAAAATGAACTTTTCCCATTGGCTAGAGTTAACAATAAAAAGTACGAAATCTGCCGAAAAAGATTTTCCAGACAAGTAGCACAAAAGTAAGGAGCTGGCTTGGTTCATCTGGACCAAAAGTCAGGGTTACTGCTGGAGCCGATATGATGTTTAAAAACCCGAAATCAGCAATAAAGGCAGAACATCACTGAAGAGCTCCTTTAAGCACCAAAAATGTATTTATGGACTATATATATATATATATATATAGTCCATAAATCCATAAATACATTTTTAGGGAAGCAGAAGAAAATGAAAAACAAACAAAAACTAAATAAACAAACTTAAAAAAATGAGAATAAAAGCAATTATACAATATATCACATGACTGTTCAAGCACATTGGCATCAGAAAAGACCAGGTGAAGTAAATAGGGATGATATCAAAAGAAAGAAGTATTAGACATGTGCAAAAATTCCCAGACCTTTTACTTTTTTTTTTAATTACTAGAGACTGATGTGCAGACAGTATAACAGTCATTGGCACAGAAAGTTGAAGTGTTGAGTTTTCAAATTCCAGTCAATTCTGGCTTCTTTACTTCATACTAATGCTCTTGGAAAAGACATGAATCCATCTTCTTCCAATGATGGGTTAAACCGTGCCTTGCATGGAAGCTAGTCTAGGAAAGGCAAAATTTTGAATTCAAATCTGAGGAGGGATTCTTAGGGACATTGTGTATCACTGAACACCATTTCCCTGTTATTAGTTGTTCTGAAAAGTGTGGCTGGTTCTATGTAAGCTGTCACCACTATAATCAAATCATATGCATGGGTTACCTAGTGGTTCAGTTCTAACTGAATTGTTCAGCTCTCTTTCATCAAAATTTGACAAAAATGTTTGTTTTAATTATATACGAATATCAGTAAGTCTGCTATCAAATGAAAAACATTATACCATGAACATTTCAGATAAAATTCTAATAACTATGTATCAGTGTTTTTTTTACCAAAAGTTTTAAACTGATCTAAATTGTTCCACATATTTTGTTCATCAATGATCATGTGCATTAAATACAGGTTATTTTACATTATTTACCCCTCAGAGAATCAATCTGTTTTTAATCTATCTGTGACTAGCAGTATAGCCCGATGTTGCTCAAGTGTAATGAAAGCTTTAAAACTAATCCATGGTCCTGGAGCTCAGACTCTTTGGACATTGGCACGAAAGACTAAAAAGCAACAGTTGTTTCCAGTTAAAGCGAAACCGTAGACTGAAAGAAAAATGAATGGATGTAAATCAAATTTTGGTTTCCTGGTATCGATATCAAATTTTCTGCACTATTGTAAGAACTGCAACCTTGAAACTTCTGAAAACTTTTTTGTTATGTCTTTGTCTATGAGTGTATCAAATTTGATTAAAATCAGACAACTCCTTCTATAACCCGATTTTTTCGATTATCGATTTTTTCGATTATCGATTTTCGATATTTATCGGTGGTACCTCGACACAAAACCTAGCTAAGAACACTCTCAGACGCTTATAGTACAACTGTGTAAATTTTCAAGAAAATTGGTTCAGCCGTTTCAGAGTCTATAGGTAACAGATACACACACACACACACACACACACACACACACACACACACACACAAAGTTCCATTTATAAATAAGTTTAGACTTAGATTTAGATTTATATTGCTCATTCTCTGGTAGTATTTTTTCCTTTCACTTTTTTAGCCATTTTGCACCCATTTATGTTTTTGTTTTTGAACTTGAAGGGCAGAGATCTCTAATCTTGGTAGCAGAGCACACCAATCGATATATGTACAGAAGAAATTTACTTACTTTCAAAAAAGCTGAGGGTGTAAACTTGCCATTGGCCCCGTGGTATGAAGAAAAAATGGGGCAGACACATTCATTTTTTTATAGCAGAAAACTGTCCGTCAAATAACTCAGATGTGCTGGCTAACAGATTAACATACCTACTTTCGAATGCATATAAATTTGGTGGCAGTGAACTAAGGGAAAAAGCTGATGAGGTGAAAAAGTGAATTTGCAGCTATTTGAACTTACAACCTTGTGAACTTGTGACAGTTTGCTCCAAGCTATTTCAACTATCAGATCGAAACACAGAAGCACCATTCCAGAAATCCCCAATATAATCACATGACAGAATGTGTGGAAAGCTCATAGAAGATTTTTTGTGTGTGGTTAACTCTGCATAGTTACGGCATTCATCAAACATAGAGTGAATATGATTACATGAGGATGGAATGACATAAATGATGATTTCCATGTGAGGAACATATTGGAAGATATAATCATGAGTATACACAAAAGTAACCCAGTGGAAGGTACCTGGTGTTTGAATACTCATGAAACCAATGTTTGGAGCAATACAAGCTCCTTAGTCACTGAGGTCTCATTGGAGATCCCCAGATCTGAGATTGAGAATTCATCCAGCAAATGACGCTTAGCACGTCAACTTATGCAGTGTCAAAGGGCATTAATCTTGCTCTCTAACAGCAAGTGACTGTAGTGAACCTGGTAACCAATTCTCCATGGGTGCATCAATGGGATTCTGATGCTATAACTGGAAAGGACAGGTAGCACACTAATTTAATAACAACACATTCATAGAGCTCATTAAGGAGTACAGACTGTGTCTGATTGGTCAAGTCTGACCATAATTGAGTGGACAAACTGACTAGAACTCCACAGTATTGGTTTGTTGCCATCAAGAAGCAAAGTGAATCTTTCATGTTGTCATGTTTATAACTTGAACCTTTCGTCATCAGGAACAAATTTCATTGGACACCATTTTTCTTGTTTACCTTTTTAGTTCTTGTCTCACTGCAATGTCCTTTGTTACTGTCTTTATTTTATTTTATTTTTTGTTTCCCCTTCTCTTTCTTTCTTTGTGTTTTCTAGCATAGACTATGCTTCCTTTAGCTTTAATTCCTTTTTTTTTATTACACATTACGGTTATTATTCACTCTTGGCATGTGAGTAGAGTTTGCTTTATGGTGGGATCTTGAGATTCTTCCTGTTGATACCTGTATGCACATGCACTATTCGCCTCTCTGTCATTCCATATAATTTTGATTTTTTTACCTGATTCACAGAATAAAATCTTTGGTTTTTCAATGAAATTCGTCCGTGTGTTCTTGTGAATTCAAGTTTACACTGGCTGTCTAAAGCAAGATGTTTTTCAGCATTTTGTCCAGAGCAGCACACATGTATTTGTGTGCTGTCTCTATAGAAGCATTTCATTCTAGCTACATAATAGCCATCCACCACCAGACTGACCATTCTGGAGTGAAATGGATATAGTATTTTGTGCACTGGGCTAGCTTGTCTGTGTCAAAAAGTGCTGTTAGGACCATAGTCAAAAAATGTAAAGCATGTCAGTTTATAGACCCTTTCTCTGTACAATGGCAATATGGTCGGTTACATGTGAGTGACACGATAGAGTAGGTATGGATGTCACCCATTACAGGGGGAAATATTTCCTTACTCTTATTGACTGTGATTACACCTGATTTGCAGTCTGGTGACCACTGCTTCAACAAAACTCCTCAAATGTCATTTACCAATTCGGGGTAATATTTTTTTTTAACAAGGATTTAGCTTTGACTTTGAGCATGGCATATCAGACTGGCAAGCAAGTGAAGTCAGACAAAAAAAGAAGAAAAACACATTTCTTGTAATAAGGAAAATAAAATCATTTTCTCTACAAAAGATGACTTGGAAAAGTCAAGAAAGAAGAAACATCAAAACTGATCTGAAAATAATGTTTGCACACAAATATCTGACCAAAGTCAACCCAAGATATCAACAAAATAGGTTTATACTAATAAAAATGCCAATCAGTATTGTTTTCTCTGTCTCAATTGCAATAACATGATTTTTACGTGGTGTGTTGCCATTAACGGAATACTGGATCCATGAAAATATCCCATTGTTGAATGCCGTCATTTGAATTGTTTTGTAGCTATCCGAAAGTGGTCTACCACCTACAAGTGTGATCAATGTTTCTATTCGGTTAATAATCACTGTTTGGTGAAATATTTTAACGTTGGTTTTTATTGGCTCAACTGCGAAGACGAGTCGGCATAGCTTGGCAACTAGCAGGCTGTACAAACCGATATGGACACCTATATCTATGACATCATATTCAGCATTGTTCTTTAAGATTCTTTCAAAGTCTTCCAATACTGGCTGTTCTTGTTCAATCTCCCTGATGTTTTGTTTCACATACTCAGTCAACTTGTTATGTACACAAATCGGGGAAAAATTTTTAAAAATATACAAAGGCACACAGTAGAAATTGGAGTAAACTGGTTGGTCGAAATCATAGGTCGTAAAATTAGCTGAGGTATATGAACATCTGAAGTTCTGCATAGTATGATTTTCAAAGTTAAAGTTGAAGTTGAATGTTTCACCGGTATTCCTGAATGATGTGACAGGAACTCTTTCAGATTGATGCTTTAAATGCAAGCAACAGCGATAAAAAATAAAAAAGATGATAGTAACATTAAGGATAAAAAATACTTGAATTAAACGCTTCCGTAAATGCATAATTTATTTTGATTTTGAATCAAAATGCCTTTCAATGTAACCACATCCAAAAAGTCTGATTTCTGGTTGTTATTATTATTATTATTATTGTAAAATATAACTCTCATATATATTGAGGTGCATAAAATAGTTATGTTATATAACCTTTCTACAAAGCAATTATGGCTATAGACCTTGATGGAAATGAGGCAACTGTTATTAAAAGAGGACAGATTTATTGATTGCCTCGATATCGCACACGCACACACACACACATACACACATATATATATATATATATATATATAATTAGTTAGGTTTTGGTCATAATTGAATAAGAACAGTACACAGTTGTATTAAAAAGTGTTCAATACATTTATATTGTAGAACGTTTTAATATTTTTCATTTGGAAATGAGTTATTTTCTGCAACCTAGGTTGTGGAAATAACTCATTTCCAAATGAAATATATATATATATATATCCAATATATAGCAATTTAGTTTCTGTACAAATAGAGCTTTAAAATTTAACAGACAAATTGACAAGTCAATAAAAGCTAAATTTTGTAACTTGTGTATGTATATATGCGTGGGTATATTAATCTGTATGTGTCTGTTTGCCAGTGTTTGTGAATATACTCATCTATTTTTCTATGTGTGGATGTTTGTAGTTTTATTTATGTATGTGTTCTTTCTCTTCCTCATTTTAATATATGAATAACTTTCTAAATCTAATAAATTGTTAAATTCAAAATTTTTTTTTAAATTTCGCAACAATAATAAAGCAGACCTAATAGTTAATTAATAATGCTGATCTCAATTTAATCAAATATTAATACGAATGCCCCTCAAAATTATTTTTAAGTCTGCTCACATATTCTCCAAATTAGAAGTTGCTTTACTCTAATTGGCCCACATTGTACATGCAACAATGCCTCCCTGATTAAAGGGGGTTTGCTTGTTTTTAACCTTTTAAAACCATTCAATTTGAAATAAATCACATCACTTGACAAGACACAAGAAGTGTCTAAACAAAATAGCTACTTTTGTAGTGATATTATAACATATCCATGTTATAATTTCTGAATAAATAATATATATAATGTTACAAAATGGTATTAACTCATTTCATTTCATAGTCTCTAATAACTCTACAACTACACAACTAAATCCTTTACAAAAAAACAATGTAGTGTATCAATTTACATGCCTGTTCAGAGATTGTATCTCTGGTACTAATAATAAACCCAGTACATATTGATTTTACTACAACCACGCTCTCCTGTAGACTTCCCTGTCACTTTTCTGATCAGAGTTCAATTAAACAACATTTTTTAGAAAAACATAGCCATGTAGATAACATTAGATAGATTTTAGTCGATAACATAATAATACTCACTCAGACACACAGTAAAAAGAACCTTCAGATATTGGAGGCTATCTACATTAAATCAAAGCAACCCACACTTAATAAAATCACATTTCAATCTGGTCACAACACATTACATTGAATTTAAATATATGGTTCTGTTAAAATGTCGATCTCTCACGTGGTGTGACATCATAGAAATGCATTACAAATTTAACTGTGTCTGCTATTCGGTAACTGTTATCATTGCTTAGCAATGTTTTATGTCAACACAAGATAAAATCATCTTTGATGGTGGATGTCTTTGTGCTAACATCCCTGTAACATCTCTGAAGATGGCTCATGTGAGCCGAAAGTTTAGAACCAGCATAATAAAAAGAAAATATCCAAATGTTGGAGAATTTTTGTCTTTATTTTCACCTGAAATTAAAGCCAAAATACGATGTTTAGAATGGCTCATGATTAAACATAATAAACATTTATTGTCTGTTATATTTAACAGTATATGTTTAGAAAATTATCTGCTGCCTCGATGCACTATATATATATATATATAGTACAAAATGTTACAAAATGGTATTAACAGACATATTTATTTAAATTCATTTGTTTGAACATTATTTTTAATGGATACTCATATTTGAGTCGATAGTCTGCTTTTCTATAATTAAACAGTACATTTATATATATCCACTGGCTTGAATATTCAAGAAATCCTATTAGATATCTAATTAGTATCTATCTTCTGGCAAGATTCAAACCTGCCACTCTCATATACTGGGGAGATGTCACCATTAAATTTGACGTGTCTTACCACTTGACCACAGAAGATTTCATGGTTAACAAAGTTGAATTAAGCCATATAAATACATATTTTCCTGATTTCTTTAGAACATTCACATCAGCTCTGGTTAGTATCCTAATGTAAGCAAACTAACAGAATCCACTCAAATATGAGTATCCATTAAAAATAATGTTCAAACAAATAAATTTAAACAAATATGTTGGTTAATACCATTTCATAACTTTCTGTAAAAATTCTGTAATATTGTCTTTGTTTTAATATATATATATGCAGGTTTCATTAAAAAATGATAGACAAAGTGTGACAGTTTTATATATTATAGTGGGTTGCTTATCTATTCCTTTTCTGTTAGTAGTGGGATTCCATTCTCGTGAAGGGTAATTGTATACTTGTTGCAGGTAAACGGAATTTGGCCTTGTGGTAGATAGCCCACTATAAGTTATAAAATGATTATAAAATCAAGAAAGGCAATTTAAGTAGAAAATAACATTTATATATATACATCAATTAATGTTTTTACAATTAAAGTAATGATTGAATATATGTCCAACAGAGGTTAAATGTTCATGGAAAATAATAATGCTGAAAAAGATAATTAGTGGTTAGGAATGGGAGGAGCAGAGGTATGTGAGGAATGTCTTTGAAGTAGTCACTCCTTAGGTCAGTAAGTACTTTTGAGACAGTGGAAAAGGAAAGAGGCAAGCATAGCAGCCGCTCAATTTAGGTCAAAGGATTAGTTACACTCTTCTCCTCTGGTCTTTGCCTGTCTGTCTCTTGGGTGCTTTTTGTCTTGGCTTTTTATATCTGCTTTTTGGATCAAAACAGCTTGTTTTGGGATTTCACACTTGTATTTGATTCTGGGCTTCCCATTAGCTGGTAAATAAAATTTGCGTAGGCTCACGAAATGGAAATTTGATATTTGATTTTTATTTTTCAACCAGAACATCTGTGCGAATACACCTGCGCAGAGACGACTTTTGTTCATTTGCTTTTTGGTCAGTATAGAGCAAACATCCGGTCCCTCGCTTTTGCTCGGTCGGTATCACCACAATATATAATGTCATCTGCAGACGAGCTTGTTTTGCTGTATCACAGCTCTTCAGTGTAGCTAGATTATTCATGTAGCTTCAAGCTTGGATCAAAATCTGACTAATTTGTCATTAGACGAACATTTTACCACTGAGCTATCAGTGTAATGACAGAGATAGGCAGCTTTCTCAACAGGTTATTCACAGTATGTAAACAAACCCCAGTGACTGAGAGCATTCAATTTTATAGGCGAATCAAACTGTGTTCAATTAATTAACAAAAGAACATAGAGTAAAGTCATAAGTAGTCACCATTTATATGAAATCTACCCTTCTCTAAAGTAGTCCAGCGATTAACCATATATATATATATATATATATATATATATATATATATATATATATATGTGCATTTCATTGAACAAGACTGACAAGATATTTTTGTTTAATTTTTTTATTATGTTTTTCTTGTTTTTCTCAATTTTTACATTGATTAAATCAAGAATTTCTACATTGTACATACAGCATCAGCTTATGATTAATATGTGGTCTGGAATTGTAGGTGACTGTCTGCTAGGTCAATATGTTTTCCCAGTAGGTCTTACAGGGAACTTTATCTTTTTTTTTTAATCATATCACCCCAAGCAAGGCAATAACACCACTGATGCACAGGGGGCTATGTAAGGGAAAAAAGAATAGAAAAGAGAAAGCCGGAAACCACATCCTAAACAGGAAACAAGGGATGAGCCTCTTCACCTGTTCAATAGATGTGGGGGGAGTGTGAACCAGGCGATAGTTTAGTCTATCTACTCCAATTGAAAAAAAATAAAGAAAAGAGTGAAAAGATTGGAAGAGAAAAAACCGGAAACCACATCCTAAGCAGGAAACAAGGGATGAGCCTCTTCACCTGTTACAGGGACTTTATCTGCTAGAAGATGTATCCCTGCTAATACGAAGACACATGTGGTTCATACATGACAGTACTCCAGCACATTTTAGTCACATTGTTTGCAATGTACTAGCTGACATTTACCATGAAAGATGGAAAAGTAGAGGAAAACCAGTTCCATGATCTGCACATTCCCCCCCCCCCACAACCTCAATCCTATATATATTTATAGGGGTTGCAATAGTATACATAGAGTAATGAAAAATAAAACATGCACACAAAATGACATATTGTATTAATTATACAAGAACATCAATAATAAACATATCAATCACTCAAATGTTCAAACTGTTTGCCCCTGTCATTCATACCCTTCTCTTTACCAGAAAAAAATTATTGTTATCATCTATTAAAAAAAAAAGAAACTATATTAAATGTATTATAATAAAAATATAAATGTTAAAAATGATTTTAATGAATTCTAGTATTAATTGAATCCTAGAACCACTATTATGATACTAGCATGATAGATAGTTACTGTATACCTAATTTAGCAGTCATATATATATATATATATATATATATATATAAGTTACATTAAAATGACAGACAAGGTGTCATAGTTAAGTGTTTTATATAATTTATATATGATTTATATTATACACTCCTGATCAAAATTTTAAGACCACTTAAAAATCTTTAAAAAGAAATATTTTTTTTACGGATAGATTTTAAACTCCTCCCACTTAAGTTTACCAATATTACAATCTAAAAGGTTATGGAAACAAAAAGCTATATTCCAAACACTTTATTTAGAAATTTACATTTTTATAAAATGAGGCGATTTACACATGATCAAAATTATAAGACCAGAGACAAAAATTCTACGAAATTGTACAAAAAGTGTATGAAAACATTCAACAACTAAATTTAATAATGAGTTCTACCTCCACTGCTTTTGATGACTTCAAAAATTCTGTCGGGCATGCTAGAAATAAGCGTTTCCATTAAGGTGAGGGGGATGTTGCTCCAGCTTCTGAAGATGGCTTCACGAAGTTCATTTTTTGTTGAATATTGTTTGCCATTTCGATAGACATCTCTTGTCATCCATCCTCAAACATTTTCAATTGGGTTCAAGTCTGGTGAGCATGCAGGATGTCCCAAGAGATGGACCCCATTTTCTTGTAGAAAGGTCAAGGTCCGTCTTGCAGTGTGGATTGCAACATTATTCTGTTGGAATAACCATCCATCCACACACAAATGATGGCCCTCCATCATCAATGATGCTTTTTGTAGCATGCTAACATAACCAGCCACTGTTTGACAACCCTGCACCATCTGGAGCCCCATCGTCCCTCTGTAAGAAAAGGCACCCCATACCATTAGGGACTCTCTACCACTATGACATGTGGAGAAAATTTCAGGAGGCATGTTTTTGTTATGCCAATATTGTTGGAAGCCATCAGGACCATCAAGATTGAATTTTTTCTCATCAGAAAACAGGACTTTCTTCCACTTCTCAATGTCCCATGTTTGGTCTTCACAACCAAACTTTAAGTAGTCCACCTTGTGATGTGGAAGCAGCTGAGGAATTTGTTTATGCTTTTTATTTACCATGCCTTTTTGTCATAAGTGTCGTCTGATGGTTATGGGACTGCAATCAGCATCTGTGACTGCCTTAATTTGACTAGAAGAAAGTCCCGCCTCTTTCATAACAACCCGTCTTATTCTCTTACTCAATTCAAGAGAAATTTTTGGGGGCCTACCAGAGGATTTTGCTTTTCCATAATTCTCACTGTTCTTTAGAAAGTTGCAAATCACAGTTTTACTGCGATTTACCTTAGCTGCGATCACCCGCTGTGACAAACCTTGCTTATGGAATTCTAGAATTTGAGAACGCTCAACTTTGGTAAGTTTGCTTGCTTTAGGCATGGTAACACCTTTACACAGTGATTTCTAATCTCTAACTGATTTAAAAACATTGGAATTACCATAGATCTAACAATTTATACCCCTGGTCTTATAATTTTGATCATGCGTAAATCGCCTCATTTTATAAAAATGTAAATTTCTAGATAAAACGTTTGGAATGTAGCTTTTTGTTTCCATAACCTTTTAGATTGTAGTATTGGTAACCTTAAGTGTGAGGAGTTTAAAATCTATCCGTAAAAAAAAATTTCTTTTTAAAGATTTTTAAGTGGTCTTAAATTTTTGATCAGGAGTGTATATATATATATATATATATATATATATATATTATTGAACGGTCTCATTTACTGATATTTGTTTACATTCTGTGAATAACCTGGTATGAACTTTCTCTGCTGTATGCCGATAGCACATTAGAATGATTTTCGTTTGATGACAGATCAAATTTCAATCCTGGCCTAAAGCAAACAGTTAATCTAGCTACATTGAAGAGCTATGATACAGCAAAACAGGCTTGTCTGCAGATGATTATATATATATATATATATATTTAGTGTATTGAAGCAGCAGATAATTTTCTAAACATATACTGTTAAATATAACAGATAATGAATGCCTATTATGTTTAATCATGAGCCATCCTAAACATTGTATTTTGGTTTTAATTTCAGGTGAAAATAAAAACAAAAATCTCCAATATTTGAATAATTTTTATTAAGTTGGTTCTAAGCTTTCGGCTCACATGCGCCATCTTCAGAGAGGTTACAAGGACGTTAACAGAAAAACATCCACCATCATTATATTTAACAGTATATGTTTAGAAAAAAAAAAAAAAAATATATATATATATATATATATATATATATATATATATGGGGAATGCAAAAGTAAATATACAATAACAAAAAATAAAACATATTGTATTGATTATAAGAATGTACCAATAATAAACATGTCAATCCCTCAAATGTTCAAACTGTTTGACCCTATCATTCACACACTCCTTTTTACAAGAATTACCAGAAAAAAACATTTATTATTCTTATTTATTTAAAAAATAGTAATTTCATTAAATGTATTATAATTAAAATATAAATATTAAAAATGATTTTAATGAATTCTAATGAATTTTAGAACCACTATTATGATACTGGTATGATAGTTACTGTATACCTAATTTTGCTGTCACATATATATATATAGGCCTGTTTCGCTGTATCAGTTCATCAGTGCGGCTAAACATCTGATTGCTTTAAGCCAGGATTGAAACTCATATTAGAATTTTACCATGTAATCTGGTAATAAATAAATGAGAACATAAGAAAATGGCCGAACTTTAAAGAAATTTATTCAGCATAATTCTTTTTAAAATTTTAAAAAACGTATTTACAATGGTCAACAAGAGTCCAAAATATTTATTCACAAAAAATATTTATTAAGTGAACTTTAAAAAAGTATACAGTTTCAGTTTTTTTTCAGAAGTCAGTGATAGCAAAAAAGAATCTGCGATAATACATGGAAAAAAAACAAAACATACAAATAACTGACAGCGATTGTGGGTGGGGGTAGAGAAACAGAGAGATAGATAGATATACCCAGATAGAAATAGAGTAGATAGATACACAAAAAATAAAGGAACAAAAGAGATAGCCATTTGAGAAAGAGACATAATTGTAATTTTCCCAGTCTCTGAATTTATCCAAGTCAGTACAGAGACTGTGATACATCCCTTGAACATGTCAAATGCAATATATGTTGTACAAAACAGCCGCAGGCAATTTACATTTCAACAAGAAATAACAGGTTGATACAACACTACAATAACAAAACAATGAGGAAGTGTTCCTGGCTTTGATCAAATCAAAATGAAATAGATTACTCATTTAGTTTCTCCTAATTTAGAAATTCATAAGACCAAAATGGATTTTTTTTAAAAGCACTTGATCAGTGATTTTCACTCGTTGATGTTAGCCGCTGGTCGCATTCTGGAGGTGGTCGCTCACTAAGGATCAATTAACATTATGTCAGTGCATAGAAAAACGGTTGTTAACAACAGGTGGTCACTGACAAAGAGGGTTGCATACAGCAGGTTCCACTGTATATATACATGCAAGTTTAATTAAAAATGCTAGACAAGGTGCTATGGTTAAGTTTTTTTATATAATTTTTCATGTGATCTTATAATATTTTTCTTTTCAGAATGTAAATTATATAAAAATTGTCCAAATATATTATATCTCCATATGCACAGAACATATTGCATTAATTATACGAATATATCAAGCCTTCAAATGTTCAAATTGTTTGCTCCCTGACATTCACACTCTCCTCTTTACCAGCAAAACAATTATTATTATTTATTAAAAAATTTAAATTATAATAAATATATTATAATAAAAATTTTATGAAAAAAATATTAAAAATTATTTTATGAATTAAATGAATTCTAGTATTAAATGAATTCTCAAACCACCATTAATACTAGTATCTGCATTGTGGTGTAATTAATATCGGCTCAGAATGAGAAGTTGGCTGAGCTGAGTTCAAATTTCCTTTGAATTCATCTCATTCACTTACGCATAAATATTCTTGGAAAAGTATTAATTCATCTCTCCTCCCTTCAGCTATGGGTTAAATAGCAGGAGAGATTGGGTTCTACAGCTTTGGTTGACAATTGGTCTATTGCAGAAATTAATGGCAACCTATTGCAGGAAAATCTTCTGCCTAGTCAGTCATGTTTCAAAAAAGACATGATCACCCAAGTGTGTATTACATATGGCACTTAATTGACTGAATATAAAATAATATAAAACTGGTATAAAACTTACTGCATAGCTACTTTTGCAGTATATAATGACAAAGTTTGAGCTGCGGGTCTTGAAAGTGTTTGACAGGGTTTGGCATACTGGCCTTCTACACAACCACAATGGCTATGGTGTTACTAGACGATTGTTTAATTTAATCCAATCATTCCTATCAAATCATGAAATGAAGATCATTTTGAATGGGTACATTTCACACAAATGCAGATATCTCTCAAAGCTCTACACTCTTTATGCTCATCAATGATCTTCCTGATGTGATCAGTTCTCAAGTAGGCCTAAATGGCACCATCATTTACTCCAGTTTCAATAGGAAATCTAACAAGTCTGACAAAGTAAACTTTAAAAGAACCTCCAATTGGGGCAGGAAATGGCTTGTAAATTTTAAAGCTTCTAAAACAAAACTGGTCTTCTTTAAGCACTATTTGTTTAATACTTAGTTTTTGGTCATAATAGGGTTAGACCAGTGCACATTTATATTAAAAAGTGTTCAATACAATTATATTGTAGAACGTTTGAATATTTTCCACTTTTAAACGAGTTATTTCGCTACCTACGTTTACCATGAGTGGTGTCTTCAGGCGATTTTTAATAACTGATTTTTTACCGTTTACCGTTTTCAAAAATCCCCTGTTACGTGAGCGTTCAAATAAAACACCGTTACAAGAGCGTTCTTAAAAAGAAAAACGGTAAAATCAGTTATTAAAAATCGCCTGAAGACACCACTCACGGTAGAAACCTAGGTAGCGAAATAACTCGTTTAAAAATGGAAAAATAACAAACAAAACAAACAGCTGTCAAGTATATTAAATGTACACAAATGTAAGGGGAAAAACTCTTACGATCGAAACATTAATCAAATTGGTCATTCCCCATGTTATTTAGAGATTTGTTTTTTATTTAATGAGATTGAAAAAAAGAAATATGTTTGTTTTCTTGTTCAATACGAAATTGCTAATCTATTGAAACTATATTAAAAAAAAAACTTGTAAAAATTATTCATTCAATCAAAATATTCCACTTGTGTTTTATAAATTTCTTTTGTTAGCAAATCATTAATTCCCTTTCTAAAGAATTCTTAAAAAAATAAATTATAGTTTCTTCAGTCTAACCCTAACTGGATAAGTTTATACCTGTAATTAAGAAACTTAGATATTTGAGGTAATTTATAAGAAACGATGTTGAATGAACATAGTGTAACAAGGTCTGCATGATTGATTCCCTTCAAGAAATATTTTAAACATAGGGTTGAGTATTAAATCAAATTGAATTAACTTTTTACTTTGTAAATCATTAAGGTAAGATGCTACAAACTGACATTTTTGAAGACCCTATCACATGTTGGTCAACAGATCTATATACAGCAATTGTTTTCCCAATATGGAATCAGTTCAGTTCAGTTCTAATGCTCACAATAAACCTTCTAAGAATAAAAGTATTCAGTTGATATTTTAACTTCTCATCCATATACAGATTCTAGATATTGTATAAAATCTGTTTTTATTTCAAGTGTTGATACAATACAAAAAGCAGACCATTTTCATAGCTCTGAAGATGATTAATCCAAATTCTATACCATTATACCTTTGATATTTTGTTGCTCTTTCAATTTAAACAGAACCAATATAAAAATTCTTTTTTGCTAATTACTTTTAAATGATGAAATAGCTCCATTCAACATTGATGTTAAATGTTGTGACATCTCTCAAAAAGATAAGGTTTTGCTTTGATCTTCACATCATCATTAACTGATGCTTTTGGTAAAATCTTTCGTTTGTTTTTTTGTTTTTTTAATTTAAATCACCTCTTGCACATGACTGACACCAACAGTTTTGCTTGTCAAATTAAAATCTGTTGTTTCAAAAACCTTCAGCTTGTGATTGAACTCAAGCAAGGAAAAAGTTAATAAATTTTGAGTCCAAAGACTTTCTTGATTTGACTAAGAATAAACAAAAAATTAATGAAATTAAACTTGCTGACAGAAAGTAATATAATTTAATAAAATATTTTAAAAATGCATTAGTTTGTGGGGAAAATAAGATATTGAACAACCATTTTGTTGTTAATTTTTTTTAACAAATACTTTTTTATAATAATTGATGTCTGTTAACTTCTATAATATTATTTTCTCAAAATTCACTAACATTTAATAGGGCATGTGGTGCAGAAAAAATAGAAAACGAAATTTAAAAAAAAAATTGTTATTAAAACAAAATTCGTACGCTTGGCTTGAAAATTGTTTATATGACAATATTTATTCAGTGTAAGGGAGATAACCGTGTATAGCCTATTTGTAAGCGAGTTACTGATTTAAATGCCTATTTTTTTCTTTTTTAATCAACTATAAATCTATAAATTCATTCTGTTGATAAAAAAAATAAACGTTCAAACTAATTTTTCAGCATGATGTTCTTAAAGACAAAACGCATCAATTGAAAACATTTTCCACTTTGTCAAATATATATTATTGCATGCCTAGATATCATTATCTTTAATTATTTTAGAATGGTTTTTATTATTTACATTTTTATATTGGTTTAAAATCACATTGACAAACCCCTTAAAAACACATCCAGAATAAGAAAACACCTCTACAAAGAGATTGCCACAAACAGAAACACATATGACACATTCATTGTTGCCATCCCCCCATCATCAAATGTTATATAATGTAGACAACCAAATAACTAGCTTATCATGACCTCTTAAATATACTCTCTAACCTCATTACCCTATCCAACGTACACTTAAGTTTCTTAATTCTGTCTTTATGTCCCCATTAACTGTCATAAAAATCATTCCCTAGACCAGTGAGCAACCATTGCCTGACAAAGTACAATTAATAATACTAAAATACAATAGCTTTTGTATAGTGAAGTAAAATGTCTTTATAATGACTACTTATGATAAAAATATTACAATAATATATATATAAATATATATATATAGTTCCATGGCAAATGTTATAACAAGCTACATTCCTTACTTCCACCAGTTAAGACCAGTTGTGACTGGTAAACAAGGTCAAATTATCCCCATTCCTTTCATATTCCATTGGTAAGGAGGAAGTTCCACCCAGCTTCTTCCCAAGAACTGTTACTTTGTGAAACAGACATTCAAGAAGATGCTTTCCCAAACAATACAACTTACTGTCTTTAAGTTCAGCTGTTATCAACATACAGCAACCTCATCCAGTAACCCTCTACCTTAAGTTATATTGGGTGAACAACAGTAATATATATATATATATATATATATATATATATATAACTCGGATATAAGAGACCCAAATATAAGAGAAACTCGGATATAAGATAACTCTTATCTGGTCCCGGCAACTCTCTTATATCCGGGTTACACTGTATATATAAATTCAAACTTATCACTATACTCATTTCGAAAAACACTCCGTGTATATATGTGGAAGGAAAAAATGGTTGTAAAAAAAGAAAGAGCTAAGCACATGAACATCAGCCAAAGCGATTTGGACTGAGCCAGCATGTAGCCCAAAGAAAAAACCCGAGACGAGTAATCAATAATAAAAAAGTGCTCCATACTTAAGCATAGCAGAATAAGTAAATTAACCTAGTGAGCCAACAAACCTACCAAGGTTTCACCTAAAACGATCTTCAGGGAAAGCCAGCTTTCCCTGAAGATCCGTTTAGGTGAAACCTTGGTAGGTTTGTTGGCTTACTAGGTTAATTTACTCATATATATATATATATATATATATATATATATATATATATATATATATAAGGAGACATTGACATTAACACCCAGCAGCAACAGTTTGTTTCATGCTTAAATGCAATCTTCAGGCCATGTGTGTTGTGTTTTGACTTGATTATTTATGTATGATGGTCAGTGGTTCATTATGGGTAAGCCTATTGTATTATTCTAATAGTTATTTGGGTGGACTGTAACAGTTATGTTTCAGATTATTCTAGGGATTATTGAGTGGAAATAATTATGGATGTGACACACTTTTGCAGCTATTTTATAGCATTGTTAACTTTTTATTAATTATTTATTATTGATTATTTTATTGCTTTTTATTGGTTGTTATTATTATATTTACTTGTGTTCATGTGTGTATTTGTAGTTTCTTAATTTATTTATTTATTTTTATTTATTTTTGTTTGCTTTTAGTTTTTAATTTTTTAACTGACATAGTAAATATTTGTTTTTCGTGGCTGCATATTAAGATCAGTTCTGTTTATTTATTTTGTGTTGGTTTGCGAAGGTAATTACAGCTATTTTCTTCTCCAAACAGTTTACAGATTTCAAATTTATTGCTGATTTTTGTTTTTAATTTCCCATATATGTGCTGTTTGCATATTTACTATTTGTATAGTATAATTTTTGTGTATAGTCTCTTTGTTTTCAGGGTCCTTCAGTTACTTTTATGTATATTTTTATTCATTACTGCTGATGTCATAATGGCTATAATGTTATATTACATTGTTCTGCAATCAATTGCTTTTAAGGGATATTCATTCTTTGCTCTGTAGTTACACATGGGCTTGATTTGTGCAGGGGGTTTGTTGGTTCTTTTTCTGTTATGCTTTTTTATTATTTGTGTCATGTTCTCAGTGCAGCTGTAACTGATTTTTTACTGTGTTTTTGTTGAATATCTTGTAGAGAGTGTTTGAAGTGAGGAGGTGTTTGTGTATGAGTTTAATGAATATTTTACTACATTTGTTTTTTACATTTTTGTTGTATTGTGGGATGAACTATATGATTTTTCTTTTCTTGTTTGCCTTTTTTTGTGTTGTGTGTGGTGTATGTGAGTGTTTCCAGAAATCAACTATCTTTTAGGGATGTTTTATAGAATTTATTGGTTTTGTTAAAGATGGTTTCACGGAAAGAATGGCCAGATAACCCGTGATTAATTGATTGTGGGATCTGCTTGATTATCGACAGCGGGTGTTTGAAAGATGTGTGTATATAAAATGGTTTGTCATTGGGTTTTCTGTATGGTTTTTATGTACTGTTTCTTAGGTTGGATGTGACATCTAGAAAATCACTTCTTTTTTGCTTAGGTTTTATGTCTATATCAAATCCTATAATTTTGTACAATTTTTTATTGTTTTTCTGGTTTTTTCTGCTTTTTTTTTTTGTTTTTTTGCCATTACAGTTTCTTAATATTATGAGATTGTCATCCCCATAGAGGCCTATATTCAGAGCTGATCACCATCCCTGAACACTGAAATTTTATTCATTAATTATTTATTTTATTCTATTTTTTTTCTCTCACCCAACAATAAGAGTAGATAGCTTCATTTACCATCTGGTTCACACTCCTCCCCAGTCTTTTAAACAGGAGAAGTTTATCCCTTATTTCCTTTTTAAGACTGGGTTTCCAGTTCCTTCTAAGGTTAACTTCGGTTCTGTACTCCTAACATCTACACCTGAACTCTGAAATTTTATTCACTAACACTATTTATATTATTCAAACTATTGTCCTAATCTTGGTTGCCATTGGCTCTGGACGATTGTTTGATCTAATCCAGTCATTCCTTTCAATCGCATAATGAAGGTAATATTGAATGGGCATGCCTTCCAATACTATCATACGAACACGGGTGTCCCTCAAGGCTTTATTCTACATCCTACGCTTTTTCCGATCTTCATTAACGATCTCCCTGAGGTAATCAGATACCAAGTAGGCATCCACGCTGATGACACCACCATTTACTCTCACCTCGATCAAAAATCTGCTGAGGGTGACAAAGTGAACCTCACTGCTGAGCTTGAAAAGGACCTCCAATCTGTGGTGGACTGGGGTAAGAAATGGCTTGTGAATTTTAATGCTTCCAAAATGAAGCTGCTATCTGTTAACCATCACAGACAATTGCTCCTACCCTCCATTAGCATGGATCAGGCTAGTTTCCCTGAAAGCAAAACACTGCGCTTCCTCAGCCTAACTCTATCAGCAGACCTCGAGTGGAATGACTATGTTGAATCCAGAACTAAATTCACTGCTAAGAAGGTCTGATCACTGTGTAGGGCCAGGGTTTTTCCCGTCTGAATCCATCCTGTACATATATAAATCTACTATCCACCTGGGTATTGAATACTGCTGCCACATCTGGTCAGGTACCCCTGCTATTTACCTTGGGGTTCTTGGCAAAATCCAACGGAGAATCTGTAATGTGATCGATCGTGACTTGGTAGCTCAGATGGAGTCACTTTCTCACTGGCGTAATGTGGCTTCCCTATATCTCTTCTACAAATACTTTCATAGATTCTGCTTCAATGAACTTAGCTCACTGGTGCCTCTTCTGTATGAATTTAGTCGAGCTACTAGACTAACAACTAGGTCCCACCTTTTTACAGTGAAACCAATAAAATGTAAATGGAAATTCTACTCCAACAGCTTCTTTTCTTGCACTTTCCACCTGTGGAATTCCCTTCCATATACTTGCTTCCCCGACAGCTACAATCACCAAGAATTTAAATGTAAGGTCAATAGTCATCTCCTATCACACTAACTCGCATCTTTTCCCTCATGCTCTTTTCTCTGTCCACTCCACTCTCATCACGCCAGTATTCTCATCCTTCTCTTACTCACTTCCTGACATCCCTGTAACCTGTCCCTCTTTTTCATCACTTTTCTCTTATGTAACCTCCTGTATACCAGTGGCAGTAAAACTGCCTTGCTTGGGGTGAAATGACTTTTAAAAAATTTTGTATGATGTTTCGGCCATTGTATGCTCAGCCTTCTTTACAAACCCTTTATTACAATTACTGGGGTATATCATTCTCATTCCTTGTGCAAAGTATCTTTTGGTAGTCATGAGTTATCTCCCTCTAACTAGACACTCTAAGTTACTTGTTCACTACTGCTGTAGCCTGGTATTGAACTCTTTGAGTCAAGTCATTGGAACTAACCAACGTCTATATACACTGGGCCATGATTCCTTAAGGACAACAACAACTGAATTTCTGGGACTTATAAACCTAATGTTCAGTAACCAGAGTTCATATTGCAATTTTTTTTATGTTAATGGTTTTTTCTAGTATTTTTTACCAGAGTTTATATTGCAATTTTTGATGTTAATGGTTTTCTCTAGTATTTATTCACTATTTATTTTTATTTTTTTCTCTTCTCCAATAATAGGAGTAGATAGGTTCATCTATCTTCTAGTTCACACTCCTACCTGGTCTTCTGAACAGAAGCAAAGGTCTGTTCCTTGTTTCCTGTCTAGAATTGGGTTCTTTTTAAAGACTGCTTAAGCTCTGTTCCCCTAGAATCTGTATCTGAACTGTGAAATTTTATTCACTATTTTATTAATTTTGTTTTTTACTCTCCTCCATAACCCTCTACTTTGAATGGCTCTTTGGCTTTGTATTGAGTGAACATTAGTAAAAAAAAAATTGTTAAAAGTATCAATACCAGGGATAGTGTTTGTAGATATAAACAGTGTAGATATAGAAATCAACACTTTAACAGGATAATCAGTTTCATTAAACCATAAACATTCATCAGGTTGTCAGGTTCACATCTTAAGCAACCATGATGCTTAAATTTCAGTAACATTTACATAAGATCAGCAATGTATAAAAAAGAATTTTCTCAATATAATAAGGTAGAAGGATTTACGTTTGTTTTTAGTGAGAATTTACACAATGTTTTATTCATAAAACTGCAAGAAATAAGAAAAACTAGAAAGTCTAATTGTGTTTCCATAAACTAATTGTAAATGCTTGTGAATATCATATGCATGTGTAATTTTCTTTAGTTTTATATCCTGTTTGAAATTTCAGTTGAAATCATTTCGAGAAAGGAGAAAAGAAATTAGAAAAAAAAGCAAAAAAAAAAAAAATGCAACTATAAAGATATAGAAATTCTAAGAGAAAGCAGAAACCTTCAAATCATGCAACAAAAATAATTATTTCAAAGAAGCCTAATCACTTACTCAGATTAACATGGCTTAATGACTGCCATCAATTCTGTTTTATGCTGATGACAAAGTCAGTCTTGAGTAATGAAAGTAACAGCCATTTTGAAAAGAAAAGAATAATCATTTAGAGCGCACTATCACACAAAATTAATTTCATTAAAAAAGTTTGGAAATACCCTTTTCTTTTACTTCTTTTATGTGCTGTGTCCTTTCCAAATGTGGGTGATCTTGGCACTCCACAACCTCCTATCCCTTCTGGTCTTTAGCAACATTTTTCCCTTTGCCAAGCCTCCCACTCCTCATTCTGCTATCCATTCACATAAGCTCATCAGAAAGTGACCTGCTGCCTTCCCGTTCATGGCTCTCCACAACTTCCTGTCCTTTGTCACTCTTTTTGCAAAGTCACCATGTTCTGTCAACCATCTACACAAGCTTATTAGGTAAGTTATTTGCTGCTTTCCTCTTTCTCTCACATCTTCAATATGCCATGAGAGTGTTAAATTCTCCAAACACTTATGTATCTAAAAAATATCAGCTATCGCTTTCTGATTCTCAGTATATGTTCTTTTTGTTACCAATCTTCTTTGTTGTTTACACATTCTATTCATGGTATTCTCAGCATCTTTCTGTAGAACCATTATTTTAGCCAAATATTATTGAAGACAATAGACATTTTGTGTTGATTAATTTGAATGATTGATTTTCCAATTATGAATAATTTTTCTCAAAAAACAAGTAAATCCCATCAGAAATTGTCTAAAGCTCATATTGTAAAAAAGTATCATAACTATGGTTCAAGCTTTCAACTTTCTGAAGTCATCATCAGAATAAGTAGAGACAATTGGTGAGTCTCTACCTATGCATATTAGTTGCACACTTTAGTGAATTTGATCATAGTTTTGATAAAAAAAAAATTGATACTTAAATTAAAAGTGTGTGGGATGTGCTTTAATCTGTAGATCATTCACAGTAAATTTTTTGGCCAGGTTCTTAAAGCATTTCACGTTTCTCAGCAGATGTTCTATTATTACATGGAATACTTAATAACTTAATATGGTTCAAATTTTCACTTTCTTGAGTCATCAGGTTGGATAGAGAATTGGTGAGTTTTATGGAATTGGGGAATTTTGTGACATAGGCAAAATGTGACTTTTTTTTAGTGTGTGTGTGTGTGTGTGAATTATAAAATTAATGCAAACATAAAATTTATCATTATTTACACTATTTACATTATTCGGACTGTTGTCCTCATGTTTGTTGGTACCTTCTTCAGGTGATTGGAATTTCGAACTGAACCCTTTATTTCATTCATCAGGGTAGATTGTTTTAGTTCCATGAATTATGCCTCTTCCAGATGTCTCAACATCAGTTATCTCCCTTTAAGTCAACTCTCTAAGATTTTTGTTCACCTCTGCTGTAACCAGGTATTGAATTCACAACTTTTTGGGTAAAGTCACTGGATTCAACCAATGCTTTTATCTACTGAGTCATGTGTCCTTAAAGAGATATACTGAGACATTTGGAAGAGGCATGAATCATAGAACTAGAACAATCTATCCTGGTGAATGAAATAAAGGGTTCAGTTTGAAATTCTTATTTCTTGAAGAAGGTTGGAGTGTACAGTGGTCAAAACATCATGAATATGTCAATAAAGATGAGGACAACAGTCTAAACAATGTAAATAGTGTAAGTAATTACAATACCTCATATCAAAATTACAGACAAATATAAAATTTGTCACTTAGCTGACTGATGTTTTCTTAACAAAGATAAATTTAAGCAGCAAGAATTTATTCAAGGGAATTTTGTTAAATTCAAACAACAATGTTTGTCTGTTTAATTTTTTATTGCATTGTTCCATTTTTCAAATTTTATGATAGAAATTGTGGATAAACTGTGTGAAATTCATGTTGTATTCTGATTTTGTTTAAATACTTGAAAAAATGTTGGCATTTAATACTGTGGCTCAGTGTGTTCACATCAGGAGGTCACCCATATGGATATGGGATTGTAGGTATTCTTGGTGATTTTATCAGAAACATAGGACATAAAACAACTAGAGAAAGGGTATAAGGTATAATAATGTATTTTATTTAAGAGCAATAAGTGAGCCCTTTGATATTTGGTGCAGCAAAATGTTTGGTAATAAGGCGGATGTTGATAGCAGTCTGGAGAAAGTCTGGTAGTGGTAGTTTTGAAGACAGACCATGCTAAGAGTAGTGGTAATATAAGAAAGAGGTTAGTATCAACCTACTGTGTCTTTCTTGACACTAAGCAGGGCAGAAATATCATTAACCCATGACCTCTTAATTACTTCTTCATGCATCACATATGCATCACGTATGGCTAGTTTCTCCATTGTAGTGTCTTATGTTCTATCACCCTCACCATCCTTTCTACATCTAGCTCAGAGGCATCAGCTTATATCCTTTTCACCAGGCTTCAAGACTCTGGCGTGAACACTGATTTCGGTTAACATCAAATGTCTCTTTGTCTCAATTTTTTTTGATTGGTCAAAATTATATAGGTTTTAAACAAAGGCACAAATGCCTTATTTTAATTTGAATTCTTTTTATTTTTGTTTATATATTTTATTTTTTATCAGGAATCACTATAGTACTCATGTAACAAAATAAAATACTTTCAAAGTTTTACTAGACACTACCACAGTCCTAAACCTCATACTTCACCCTAACTCTAATACACTGATTAGTAATTTAGCCTCAGTAATTTATAGTGGTAGATGTGTGTTGTGGTGCAGTGAATATCAACTTGGAATGAGAAATTGGAGAGCCGAGTTTAAATTTCAGTTTAATTTGTTGCTTTCACTTGTGCACAAATACCCTTGGGAAAAGTATTAATTTGACACTTCTCTCTCCAGCTATGGTTTAAATAGCAGGACAGATTGGGTTCTATAGCCTTGGTAGACTACCTTCAAAAAGTAATGGCAACCTACTGCTGGAAAATCGTTTGAGACATGATCAACCAAGTGTGTATCACATACAGCACTTAACTGATTGAATTTATAGTGCAATAAGTTTTAAAATCTGTTTTCTTTTCAACACTAAGATCCATTTAATACTTCTTCATTTTGCAGCACTGAACCACCCAATACATCAGCATTACTCAACGAGTGCACCCAGAAGCACTAATGCACCCCAAGTTAACAGAAGAGTAATTTATGAATTATTCTTATATTTAAAAAAATCTTTATTTCTAAAAAGCTACAGGCACCAAGTGCATAGAATCCATGTCTAAGTCAAGTCTTTGTTATTTGATATTTTAAACTGGATTATTTTAAGTTGGATGCTGGATCATTATTTAAAAAATAGCAGATAAATCCCTTTAAATGAATACTGTACTGCTAATCTTATTTGGGAATGCTAAACCAAAAATGACAGCTATTAAAAGTAATTTTCTCCTGTACTAAATCACATCAAGCACAAGCTTTACACAAACATACTCAAATATACAATGCAATGTCATAAATAATAAATGCTGATTCAAGGGAAATTCTTTTTTATTTTCCTGTTTTACAATTTCAGACTAATTTTTCCATATTAAAATTTAAAGTGTATCCCAGACTTTTAGTTATTCTACAAGTGCACCTGGAAGTAACAAATGTTGAGAAACAGTGCAATACCTCAACACAATAATAAAGAACTGATTCTTCACTTTAATCTAAGGAATATAACCACCTATTACGCTCTGTATATAACATAAACAGTAATAATGCTGAATTGAGATAACATCCACATATAGCTATCTCATTTTTTTCTTTTTATTATAATTACTTCTTCTGTAGTCACATTTAATCAATGGCTACATTTAATGTGCATCAGATAAAATAAAATTGATCCTGAAAGGTTAATGGAGGTCTTAGAAGCTATTTAAATGTGGGCTGTGCTAAGTAACCATGCCAACATAATATTAGTTCGAACTGACCTAGTCCAGTTAAGTAATAAAGTGTTGCATCTTGAACCAAACACAACTAGTAATACTACATAAAAATCTATATTGTAAAAGAAGAGATGATTCTCTGTCCGTTAAACACTGTCTGCATGTTTCTTTTGTCTGAGTTGTGTATGACTGACTTACATGTGCTTAGGCTTGTATGCACACACAGTACAAACACATACATATACAATTTGAATGAGTTTGAAAAAAAAACATTGGAAGTGTACACTTTCCTCCCACTCAGTCTGAACAACCCCTACTCTAGACTGAGCAATAAAACAAAAAAATGTAAAATTTTCAAATTGTAAAAAATTAGATAATTATAAGATCTATTGACTGTTTTGGAAACTATTCCAAAATAAAACAACAAAATGTTAAATTTTCAAATTATAAAATTAGATAATTATAAGATCGATTGACCATTTTGGAAATTATTTGATAACAAGTAAAATTATTTTTTAAAGCTTTCTTAAAATTTTTTTATAAAATATTATTTAGGTCTGTCATTGAATTAAAATATATATGCAAACACACATCCAAGCACAATCTGAATAAAACTGAAAAGCATATCTATATCATGAGAGCTAATTTCTCTTTTTATCTGGCAACAACCTCTGGATAACAGGTAAAGACTATAAGCTGAAATTTGTAACCTTTTCAAGTCATTGTGTGTGTGTGTGTGTGTGTTTGTATATATATATATATATATATATAAAGTGAATTAACCTAGTGAGCCAACAAACCTACCAAGGTTTCACCTAAACAAATCTTCAGGGAAGGTTGGAGCCAACCTTCTCTGAAGATCCATTTAGGTGAAACCTTGGTAGGTTTGTTGGCTCACTAGGTTAATTCTCTTATTCTGCTCTGCTTACGTACTGAGCATTTTTTTGTTATTGATTACTCATCTCAGGTTTTTTCTTTGGGCTACATACTGGCTTGGTCCAAATCGCTTTGGCTGATGTTCATGTACTTAGATATTTCTTTTTTTACAACCATTTTTTCCTTCTGCGTATATACACGGAGGGTTTTTCGAAACGAGTATAGTGATAACTTTGCATTTATATATATATATATATATATATATATATATATATATATATAGTACATCATATATTATTTTTTGTATTCACAAATTTCCAGTCAGTGCCTGTAAATATATTAACAACAACCGCATATCTCAAAAAACGGAAAGTCAAAATAGCAACAAATGAAAGAAAAGTAAAAAAAAAGAGAGATAAGATTAACGAGTGAGTGTAAAGTGAAAAAAGAAAACAATAATCACAACATTTTACATGTACACATGTATGTGCAAGCAGGCAGGCACATACATGTAAATGCACACATACACTATGAAAAAAACATGCACCAAGAAAAATCAAGCAATAGAGGCAGTTAATTGTTAATAACTTCTGATGAGTGGATGGAGTAATTCCCAGAGGGTCTATTATTCTGGAGTTGGGATGCTGAAAGTAATAAGTGATAAGTGGCAAACCTTTTACTTGTATTAATTCTATATATGCAAAGTAGTTCAAAATTAAGTGGAATAGGTTTGTGTATTGGTTATATTATTACAATGGTGTTCATTATAACTGTAGTATTTGTATTATTGTATACAATAAAATTTAATTGTCAATATAATAATTGTATTAGTAAATAACAAATGTGCTGAAGTAGAGAGACTGAGCATGACAAATAATGATGATATGCATAAAAAAATAAAGGAACTAACAGGTCAAAAGACTTGCTCAGCAGCAGGATGTATAAAATCAAAGGAGTGTACATTCATACTAGAAAAAGAAAAAATACTTCAGAGATGGGGTGAGTATATTGGTGATCTCTTCCATGATAAGAGAGCGCAACCGACAATACACAAAAATATGGATGGACCAGAAATATTAAAAATTGAAATGGAATCAGCAATGACCAAATTGAACAAAAATAAAGCAGCAGGATCTGACAGGATTTTTTTTCTTTTTAATCATATCACCCCGAGCAAGGCAGTAACACCACTGATGCACAGGGGGCTACATAAGAGTGAAAAGATTGGAAAAGAGAAAGCCGGAAACCACATCCTAAACAGGGAACAAGAGATGAGCCTCTTCACCTGTTCAATAGACATGGGTGGAGTGTGAACCGGGTGATAGTTTAGCCTATCTACTCCAATTGAAAAAAAAATACAAGAAAAGTGTGAAAAGATTGGAAAAGAGAAAGCCGGAAACGACATCCTAAACAGAGAACAAGGGATGAGCCTCTTCACCTGTTCAATAGACGGTGGAGGATTGTAATAAAGATGTTGGTGTCCTTAGAAGGCTTTGGTGTAGACAGGCTCACAGAAATAATAAACAAAACCTACAACAGTGGCAATATACTGGAGGACCTTAGCAGATCAATTTTCATAGCTTTACCTAAGAAGCCAGGTGCAAAGGGATGTGAACTCCACCAAACAACCAGCTTAATGAGCCATGTAACAAAACTCATCATCTGGATTCTTATGAACAGTGGGTGCAGCAGAATCAGCCTAGAGATAGGACAAGAATAGTGTAGCTTTGTTAAAGATACTGGAACAAGGAATGCAATATTCATACTCAGAATGCTATCTGAAAGAGCAATACAAATGCAGAAGTACCTCTAGCTGTGCTTTATAGACTACGCAAAGGCATTTGACAAAGTACACCACAAAGACTTGATAGAGATGCTCAGCAACCTTGACATTTTTAAAAAAGACGTTAGGATAATCAAGAATCTATATCGACAGCAAACTGCTTGCATACAGAAAGTGAATTCAGCAAGTATACAAAAATAGAAAAGGGTGTAAGACAAGGATGTGTTTTCCCACCAGATCTATTCAACTTATACAGCAAAACAATTCTGAGAGAAATAAAATTCTTGCCAGGATTTGTCATTGGCAGCCACAATCTCAACAATGCAAGATATGTGGATGAGACGGTACTGATAGCAAATACAAAAAGGAAAATGCAGGACCCCTGACAGATGGTAGCAAAGAAAGTGAGAAAAAAAGGACTGAGCATAAACGTCAAGAAAACTGAATATATGGTCATCAGCAAAAAGGAGACCCCAAAATGCCAACTACAGGTTGGAAAAACTAAAATAAAGCAAGTAAAGAAATTTATATACCTGGGAAGTGTTCTGACAGAGGATAAAAAGTGCAGCATTGAGATGCAAAGATGCATTAGCATGGCCAAAGACACATTTCAAAAGCTAGCCAGAGTACTGAAAGACAGGAAAATCCAATTGGAAACAAAGAGTACTTAATGGTTATGTGATATCGCCTTCTATATGGAAGTGAATGTTGGACAATCTCATCAAGAATGAAGAAGAAGCTTGAGGTAGCAGAAATGTGGTTTTGCAGAAGAATGCTGAGGATACCATGGACTGAGCACGTGAGCAACAGTGAGGTATTGGAAAAGATGAAAACAAGAAAAAACTCATGCGTAAAATTTTGGAGATTGTAGCTATTAGGGAAAAAAGTATATGGAAGAGAATTCCACAGGTGAGAAATGTGAGAGAAGAAACTGTTAGAGTAGAAATGGTAGTTACGTTTGACTGTTTTGATGGTAAAAAAGTGGGATCTAGTTGCCAATTTAGTAGCATGAGTAAATTTGTGTAGTTGGGACACTAGGGAGATAAGCTCATCAGAGCAGAAGCCATGAAAATATTTGTAGAAAAGACAGAGGGAAACCACATCCTATTGGTGAGAAAGTGACTGAAGTCACGCTGCCAAATTGGTATTGATTACATTGCAGATACGCTTTTAAATTTTGTTGAGAACCTTCAGATGAATAGTAGGAGCACCCGACCAGATATGGCAGCAATATTTAATGCAAAGACAAATGGTAGATTTGTAAATGTGCAAGATAGATTTTGACAAGAAGAACTTCCTGGCCCAACACAATGACCAAACCTTCTTAGAAGTAGATATACAAGCAACATTGAAAAAGCAAAAAATTCATGTTCATATGTGTATATTTTAAGAAGTGGGAAAAAAACATTAACATTTGCTTATTGCTAAAATGTTTTTTGAAAAATTAGCTTAAAAAAGATAGGGCACTGAAATGCAAGAAAATAAAATAAGAATTAATTAACTTATAACTCATGCAGAAAGTTAAAAATTATGCAGCGTTTAAAACATTTTTGCAAAGTTTGACTTGTCACTTTCTTACCACTCTGATGTAGCTTCTCTCTGCCTTTTTTACAAGTATTTTCATGGCAATTGCTCTGATGGGCTTTTTTTTCTGGTGCCCTATCAACATGAACTTAAACGTGCTACTGGGATGTGCATTGTGGTGCAGTGGATATCAGCTTCAAACGAGAAGTCAGAAAATTGAGTTCGAATTCCAGTCGAATTCTTTGCATTCACTTCTGCGCAAATAGCCTTGGAAAAAGTATTAATATTAATCTCTCTTCCCTCCAGCTAGGGATCAAATAACAACCCAGATTGGGTTCTAAAGCCTTGGTTGGCAACCAGTCTACTGCAGAAAGTAATGGCAACCTACTGCGGGAAAATCTGCCCAGTCATGTCTCTTTCGAGACATGATCACCTAAGCATGTATCACGTATGGCATTTAACTGACAAGATTGGTATCTAGGTCCCACCCTTTTACTGTTAAAATATTTAAATCTAACCACCACTTCTACTCCAACAGTTTCTTTCCTCACACTTTTTGCCTGTGGAACACCCTTCTGATTACTAAATTCCCTGATAGCTACAATCTCCAAAAATTTAAATGCAATGTCAGTTGCCATCTTCTATCTTCTTGAATCCCATTCATCTTTTCTCTTTTCTTCAATATCTCCTTTGAACTAGTTGCAATCCCACTTTGCTTGGTGTGAAATGATTAAAAAATTAAAGTAGTTAAGTCATCAAATATTAATATTATCAACGTATTATCAAATATTGATTATTGACATGAATGCTCTTTAAAATTATTTTTATTTTAAAAATGTAATGTGTTTGTGCTACAACAACAGCAGCCCACACAAATGATTGGCTGTAGTGGATATACACAGCAGCAGAAGCTGACTAGCATCATTGAAAATCCATATTTTATAAAAAAAAACAAACTCTTCTCTTTTCTTTTGCATTCACATTGATATAAAATCTTTCATTTCAGTTGATGTATAAGTTGGAATTTTATTTGGTCTAGCAATGCAGACATTTGTATATAAACTCTGCTGTTAACAAAAATCAATGTTTTCCATAATCAAACTTTTTTTTATACATACTTTATGAATGTTTCATGAAATTTCAACCAGTTTATGTTGTTTTGCTGAAAGCATTTTACAGATGGAATAGATCCTTCCATGGTAAATGTCCATACCACTTCAGGAATATCTCATAACAAAAAACAGATAAGTAAAGTTTATAATATAATCATATTTTTAGCATTTTTTTAAAATATTAGTTACATTTGCTTTTTAGTTAATTAAACATTGATTATATACAAGAATGCTTTTTAAAATTACTTTTCTGGGCATCTGATAAATATTTCAAATATCTTTTTTTAAATTGAGTTTTCTTAATCTAAAAAAATATTTTAATAAAAATGAGAGTATTAGAGTTGTATGAAAGTAGAAAATAGAATAATAAAGTGTAGGAATTAATGTGGAAGCTATTTTGTTTAAAAAGTTAAAGTATATAGAGATAATGACGAGGAAACACACGTCATTTTTAATGAAACAAGATAAGGAATTTATTTACAAATTCACACAGTTGAAATTTCAGTAGCTTATTTCAAACATAAAAGGTTCATAGTTTTGATGAAGTGTCAAAAAGAAAAAAAATGTTCATATTAAATTGTTAGACACAAAGTAATATTCCAAAGTGCTTAAAACAAATTGAGAGCGTTTGTTTCTCATATAAAAGTTATACAGTTGTATTCAACATAAATAAAAATATATATTTTTAAGGTACTTAGCTTAGGAGCTAAATAGAGTTCTTTAAAATTTCTCTGTGCTCATTAGAGGCTGAAAATGTATCAGCATATGATTTGACACTGGCATAATTCAGACATGTGGAACTCTACCATTCTCTCTCGCTTCTGGCTGATTCAACTTTCTCTGCTTATTCATATCAAAAAGTGATTTGACATTGGCTTGTTATTTTTTCTCAGCTTGTAAACCTCTTTCTTTTCATTGGTCAAAGTAAATTTTCACATAGGCTTGTTAAACTTCGCCTTGATCTTTTCTTCAGCCCAGAGCCAATTTCATTTTCTATTGGTCAAAATAAATTTTTATGAATTTGAAAACAGTGAAGACAGTTATTTTTATTTTGTATTCACTACAAAGTTGATTTTGAATAGTATTAAAAACTAAGAAAATTAGAAATTTAGTAACACAGTTTCTTTGAAAAAAACAAACAAACCCTGACTAATATTTGTATATATATATATATATATATATATATATATATCAGGGTGGTGCTGGTTTGTTGGGCTGCTGAATTATGTCATTTAAATTGTGTGTATTTTGGCAGCATTTTTTCATTAATACAGGTTTCATTGATTAATATAGATAAGTTCTGTCTATTTATTTTGTGTAAGATCCGTTCATATGATCTGATTAGCTTGATAGTGTTGTCATGGAAAGACGACAAAAAATCGCAATAATTGTTGATTTTTTTATCAGGTTTGAGCTTTCGGCTTACATAAGCCATTATCAAAGGATGAACATTTAATGTTCAGTGAACATAGAACATTTAAATTATTATTAACAGAGTGGAGTTATACAGACAAAATTAGACAGGTCCATTTTTTTGTGTTGCACATGGCTGTAGGCCGAGAAGGAATGGTGGTAGTGGGTTTTTTGTTCAATTGAGTGTATAGTGGCATGAGGGATTGGTCTGGGAACTGCTGCTACTATGGTGTAGGGGGTAAGTATAATAACTATGACCTCTCCCGTCGATTATAGGCATTGAAGTATGTTAGTAGAGGTGTCGAAATTTATTTTATTTAGGCTAGGTTTAAACTGTTTGATGTAGATAGCTTCTAGAATTTTAAGTTTTCGTTTATTATTTTCTTGTCTAAGTATATGCGTATTTTCAACAAGTGTTTTCCTAAGAAGTGTGTGTTGATAGCTGTGGTGTTTTAAATGTTGGAATATGTTAGAATTTTCATTTAAGTGCAATGTATGTCTCCGCGAAAGCGAGTTAGTAGTATGTCCAATGTAGGTATTATTTTGTTTGTTAGAGATATATTCTCAAAAGGGGCATTTAAATTTATACACTACATTGTTTTTTTGCAAATCGCTAACGGTGGGGGAGGAGTCGTTGTGGACGACTGAATTGGATGTTGTGGATTTAGCATAATATATGATAAATTTAATTCTTTTGTTGGGGCCTATCGGAGAGATATTAGTGTTTATGAGTTTTTTTAGGATATTTTCATCTAGTTGGTAGTTGGTGTACATTTGGCTACGATATAAGAGAGTGATATGTTTGGAGTTGGTTGGGCTATTACCATGTGTTGTTTTTTTCATGTTCAGGTTTGTAAGGAAATGTCATATTTGTTCATCAACTATGTAGTTAGGAAAATTATTGTTGATGAGTGTCTGTTTTATGTTTTTTAGTTCATTGTGGAAGATGTGTTTTGTAGACGAGTTGGTTTTTGCTCGATGTAGTAGATTTTTTATGATTGCTAATTTGTAATAGTGGGGGCATTCGCTAATATAATTAAGTGTAGAGGGATTTTTGTTGGTGGGTTTTTTATATGGTGAGATAGTGAACTTATTGCCAATTATTGTCTATTGTCTAATTTTGTCTGTATAACTCCACTCTGTTAATAATAATTTAAATGTTCTATGTTCACTGAACATTAAATGTTCATCCTTTGATAATGGCTTATGTAAGCCGAAAGCTCAAACCTGATAAAAAAAATCAACAATTATTGCGATTTTTTGTCGTCTTTCCATCAAGCTAATCAGATCATACGAATGGATCTTACACAAAATAAATAGACAGAACTTGTCTATATTATTCAATGAAACCTGTATTAATGAAAAAATGCTGCCAAAATACACACACAATATATATATATATATAAAAATGAAAATTCATGTTTAAAAATTTGAAAAAAAAAATAGGCTATAAATTAATGTCATAAAAATCTTGCCAAAATGAAACCACATGATTTAAATATTGTATGGAAAGATTTTAAAGGATGGGCCTAGCTCTGATATTTTCAAACATCAGTCAAATTTGAATTGAAAATGAACACAGCATGATTGGATGGTGACTCTCAAAATCTGAATATAAATTATCTCAACATAAATAAAAGAAAAATCATCATTGAATTGAATAAATATCATCATTGTCAGTCCCATGATTTGGTGTGGTCATAGGGTTGCAGCACAGCTGAGCACCTAACCAGATTCCTCTACATATCTGGGTTGAAAGCCAGAGAGGTATTCATTCATGCATAGTGTGTCTTGGGTAAGTAGACTTAGTGGAACCCATCCCTCTCCAGGTCAAACTACAGTCAATGTCCAACTTGAATATCCACCTTGGTCACATAAACATGGACATTGATTACATCTAAGGAACTCTCTATTCTGGCTGTTGTCTTCAGTCTACAAGTCTCTCACATCAGCAATGTCATGTTATCACCATATTAGTCCAGTCTTATCCCATTGTGCTAGATAGCTATTGACCCTACAAGAAGGTTCATCTGCCCTTTGATCCTATTTTTTTTTTAACCTTGCTGAGTGTTTAGCTATTTTCCTCTCCAGGAAAGCCTGGTGGGGAACCAATTTAGTTCCCAATGACCTGACCATGTGGTAGATAGTACTGTGTTACATGGTATGAGTAACACTTGTAAAGTGACCCGACATAAAACTAAAGAAGCACCTTAGAATCAGATTTGTAATGACTAAATTTAACAAATATTGTGAATATAGATACTATCGAATATTGGGTACAATAAAATAATTTGTTAGAATTTAAGTTAGGAAACTGAAGTTGACAGCAAATCAAGGAAAATGCAGCAATTTGTGGAGAATTAAATAGTGTAATCATTTTCTGCAATTGATATGTAAACTTGAAAAATATCAATGTGATTCTATGAAGACATAATCCAAATATATAAAATTTTACATTTATCAGTATTGTGAGCTGTCATACTTTAAAGTTGACCATAAATTATTTAAAAGAAAAGAGAATTGTATATTTTGAAAATTAGCCAAGGCTGTCTTTTGACTATTTACAGAAAATTGTTCAGTGTACAGGTGAAAAATAAATGTTCAGAGACTTTTGATCAACTTTGGCAAATTAGGAGTTGATCACACAAAGGTTTTGAAACATTTGAAAGCATTAGAAATGGCTCAAAAGCAAGGTCATTGGGTGCTGTACATCTTGAAGCTGAGAGACATTAATGAAAAGTGGATATGCTACAATAATCCTAAGCATAGATCATTGTTGGGTAAGCCTGGTCAGGCATCAACAGTAGTGGCAAAGCCGAATAATATCCATGGTTCAAAGCTTCTGTTCTGCATTTGGTGGGATCAGCAGGGTGTACTTTGTTATGAGCTGTACAAATAGACCAAAACCATCATGGGAGATTGCTGTCAACTATAATTGATGAGTTTGAGTTATGCATTGAAAAGAAAATGACCACTAAACTGTGAGAAACATGACAAAGTGATTTTACAACAAAACAATGCTGGGCCACATGTTGCAAAACAGGTGAAAACGGACTTGGAAATGCTTAAATGAGAAGTCCTATCCCACCTGCCGTATTCACCAGACATTGCCTTGTCCGATTATCACTTGTTCCAATCGATGGCACATGGCTTGGTTGAGCAGTGCTTTTGTTTTTACAAAGATACCAAAAAATTGTTCAGAGACTTGATCAACTTTGGGAAATTGAATAAACTGAGTGGGTAAATATTGATCATCACTTTATTTTGAATATATATTCACTACTAATGTAAATAATTTTGGCTGTTTTAAGTCTTAAAGGAGCTAGTATAAAGTACTAAATAATTTTTGTAATCATAAATATTCTTTTAAAGCTTGTTTAATTTGACTTTTTAAATTTATTATAAAATGTTTCATGTATTTACTCAAGGGTACCTAAAATATTTGTAGTTGTTGTTAAAATCTCTGTTATTATGTCCTACTTTGTCAAAATGTTGATAAGTGACATTTTTTTCAGGACTGTATAAGGAACGATATAAACACCTTTCTCTTTTTGCTCTTGAATGTGGTAGGTACAGATCCTTGTGTATAGGAGGGGTAATTGTATTTGATAAAGTAATTTAACTTATTGTTCTTCTTATCTCCAAAAATTCCAATGTATTTTCCTTACACACAGTTTTGTCTTTTATTGAGAAACCCAATACATGTCACATTTAGTGAAATGCATTATCTATAAGCTTTTGTACCTTGTCTCATCAAATTTTGATAAATTTAGTGTTTCTGCCAATTCCCGTGTTATTCAGTGTGGGTTATTCACAATCAATGTCTTGATTTGGTTATCATCTGTAGTGGGAGGTCTGCCTGAGTCTTCTTCACCAATAAGGCTACAATCACCACTTTCATAAAATTCTATCAACTAAAGCCCATTCACCATGCCCAGCGCATATTTTTTTGTTGCTTGTGAGACCTTTTTGCCTTTACAGCAATAAAAAAGCATCAAGTATCTAATATGCACCTTACAATCTTCCATTTTCATAGAGATGAAAAATTGAAAGGAAAAAAGTAATTTTCAACTTTCTTTCTCAAGAGATAGTTTGAGGTGTGCTCTAACCGGAAATTTAAGCCTAAGATGGCTCCATCTTACCTTGATGAGCCAAAGGGTGAAACCTAGGTAGGTTTGTTGGCTCTTACTTAGATTTTTTCGTCTTTGTTGCTCTACTTTTGTATTGAGCACTTTAGTGTTAGGGTTTTTGTCTTGGGGTCTTTTTCTTTTCTATGAGTATTTGACTTTTGTTCATGTATTTAGTTTGTTTCTTTTTTTACTTCCCCTCCTTTTCCCTCCAAGTTTGTTCTCGGTGGGTTTTTCAAGATGAACTTAAATATAGTATAATAATTACTAGTATTAGCAGAATTATTTTTGTTACTTTTATATTGTTATAATTATTATTGTTATTATTGTTAATATATATATAATTTTACTTTTAAAAAAATATGTTAGTTGTTAATTCCATTTCAATGATCTCAGAAACTTTTCATAACATTGTTTACATTTCTTGACATTATGATACACTTTCAGAGCAGAGATGATTATTTACAAGAAATCAGAAAATTGTGTTATAAGACTTAATTTGGCTTTGTCTACTGCAAAATAATTTATGGTCAAGCAGTTAAGATGCATTAGATCAATTAATAGCTTCCCCCATATTGTTAGAAGTTGCAAGTTTAAATCTTGCCAAAGGACACACATTTTCCTAATGAAAATTCTCATAAATATTCAGGCTGGTAGATTTATATATATAAATATACTGTTTAATTAAAAATGAAATATCTATTCAAATACAAGTATCAATTAAAAATAATGTTCAAACAAATAAATTTAAGATATACACATCTATTTGTCTATCTCCATCTGTTTATATCTATCAACTTTTTTATAACCTACCTATTGACAGACTTAATTTGAATTAATGTCTTTTGGATGAATTTATTTTTATTTATTTATTTTTTTTACTGATGAGAATTTGTCAGGATTTAAATTTTGACGTTCACATTTTTTTTTAATTTGTTAACTTTCCACTTCACTTTAAGACTCCAACCACTTTAACTAAAGTGAGACATGGGGAACAATGACACACAAAAAATCACTGTAATTTCCTGAATATAATTACTATTTCAACCAGTAAGCAGACTTTTCAATAAGTAGGTAGCAAAATAAGCTGAGATGAACAGGCTGAGATAGATAGATAGATAGATAGATAGATAGATAGATATGAACAGGCTGAGACAGATAGCTATGAACAGGCTGAGATAGATAGATAGATAGATAGATAGATAGATAGATAGATAGATATGAACAGGCTGAGACAGATAGCTATGAACAGGCTGAGATAGATAGATAGATAGATAGATAGACAGATATGAACAGGCTGAGACAGATAGCTACGAACAGGCTGAGATAGATAGATAGATAGATAGATATGAACAGGCTGAGACAGATAGCTACGAACAGGCTGAGATAGATAGATAGATAGATAGATAGATAGATATGAACAGGCTGAGACAGATAGCTACGAACAGGCCGAGATAGATAGATAGATAGATAGATAGATATGAACAGGCTGAGACAGATAGCTATGAACAGGCTGAGATAGATAGATAGATAGATATGAACAGGCTGAGACAGATAGCTATGAACAGGCTGAGATAGATAGATAGATATGAACAGGCTGAGACAGATAGCTACGAACAGGCTGAGATAGATAGATAGATAGATATGAACAGGCTGAGACAGATAGCTACAAACAGGCTGAGATAGATAGATAGATAGATATGAACAGGCTGAGACAGATAGCTTCGAACAGGCTGAGATAGATAGATAGATAGATAGATAGATAGATAGATATGAACAGGCTGAGACAGATAGCTACAAACAGGCTGAGATAGATAGATAGATAGATAGATAGATAGATATGAACAGGCTGAGACAGATAGCTATGAACAGGCTGAGATAGATAGATAGATAGATATGAACAGGCTGAGACAGATAGCTATGAACAGGCTGAGATAGATAGATAGATAGATAGATATGAACAGGCTGAGACAGATAGCTACGAACAGGCTGAGATAGATAGATAGATAGATATGAACAGGCTGAGACAGATAGCTACAAACAGGCTGAGATAGATAGATAGATAGATATGAACAGGCGGAGACAGATACCTATGAACAGGCTGAGATAGATAGATAGATAGATAGATAGATAGATAGATAGATAGATAGATAGATATGAACAGGCTGAGACAGATAGCTACAAACAGGCTGAGATAGATAGATAGATAGATATGAACAGGCTGAGACAGATAGCTACAAACAGGCTGAGATAGATAGATAGATAGATAGATAGATATGAACAGGCTGAGATAGATAGATATGAACAGGCTGAGACAGATAGCTACGAACAGGCTGAGATAGATAGATAGATAGATATGAACAGGCTGAGACAGATAGCTACGAACAGGCTGAGATAGATAGATAGATAAATAGATATGAACAGGCTGAGACAGATAGCTACGAACAGGCTGAGATAGATAGATAGATAGATATGAACAGGCTGAGACAGATAGCTACGAACAGGCTGAGATAGATAGATAGATAGATAGATATGAACAGGCTGAGACAGATAGCTACGAACAGGCTGAGATAGATAGATAGATAGATATGAACAGGCTGAGACAGATAGCTACGAACAGGCTGAGATAGATAGATAGATAGATAGATAGATAGATAGATAGATATGAACAGGCTGAGACAGATAGCTACAAACAGGCTGAGATAGATAGATAGATAGATATGAACAGGCTGAGATAGATAGATATGAACAGGCTGAGACAGATAGCTACGAACAGGCTGAGATAGATAGATAGATAGATAGATAGATAGATATGAACAGGCTGAGACAGATAGCTACGAACAGGCTGAGATAGATAGATAGATAGATAGATAGATAGATATGAACAGGCTGAGACAGATAGCTACAAACAGGCTGAGATAGATAGATAGATAGATAGATATGAACAGGCTGAGACAGATAGCTACAAACAGGCTGAGATAGATAGATAGATATGAACAGGCTGAGATAGATAGATATGAACAGGCTGAGACAGATAGCTACGAACAGGCTGAGATAGATAGATAGATAGATAGATATGAACAGGCTGAGACAGATAGCTATAAACAGGCTGAGATAGATAGATAGATAGATAGATATGAACAGGCTGAGACAGATAGCTACGAACAGGCTGAGATAGATAGATAGATAGATAGATAGATAGATAGATAGATATGAACAGGCTGAGACAGATAGCTACGAACAGGCTGAGATAGATAGATAGATAGATAGATAGATAGATAGATAGATAGATAGATAGATAGATATGAACAGGCTGAGACAGATAGCTACAAACAGGCTGAGATAGATAGATAGATAGATAGATAGATAGATAGATAGATATAGAACAGGCTGAGACAGATAGCTACAAACAGGCTGAGATAGATAGATAGATAGATAGATAGATAGATAGATAGATAGATAGATAGATATGAACAGGCTGAGACAGATAGCTACAAACAGGCTGAGATAGATAGATAGATAGATAGATAGATAGATAGATATGAACAGGCTGAGACAGATAGCTACAAACAGGCTGAGATAGATAGATAGATAGATAGATAGATAGATATGAACAGGCTGAGACAGATAGCTACAAACAGGCTGAGATAGATAGATAGATAGATAGATAGATAGATAGATAGATAGATAGATAGATAGATATGAACAGGCTGAGACAGACAGATAGATATATATGATCAGGCTGAGATAAATAGATAGATATGAACAGCCAGACCCAGACAATAGACTGGACAAACAATAACTTGTGTGTGTGTATAAGTAATGGTTACTAGTGGAAGTACATTCTACAGTAAGATACTTACTTTTGAAAAGTGCTCAATACAAAAGTATAGTATAAGTATATGGTAATTATTATTATTATTATTATTATAGCATACTGCAACTCAACAGCTATAAATCATCATCAGGCAGTAAAATATGGTTAATTTATTTTGCAATATATATATATATAGATAAGGAGATTTTAAAAAAATAAAAAAATAAAAAATAAATAAAAACATAAGAATAAAGAGGTTAGCCAATGAGATGAATTAAGTGGGGTTGGAGGTTATAACATTTGAAAGAATAGTGTGTGTACAACTCATAGACAGTAGTGTTTCAATGTTTTGCCACTGAAAGCTAGACATGTCAAAAATATTAAACGGAGAAAAAGAAAAAGATGAAGTAAAAAAATTAATAAAATAGAAAGGAGAAAAGAAAAAAACGAAGAGAGAAAAGACAAGATAGAAGATGAAGAATAGGGAAAGACTAGCAAAGAAAAATTCAAATGTTGGCAATGATAAAATAAACTAAAATAAATATAAGAAAATAAAATCAAAACCAACATAAAAGATAAGTCAGTTAAGTGCCATACGTGAAACACACTTGGACAATCATGTCTCGAAAGAAAAAGAAAGATAATTTGGTTTAACCTCCATACTGTAAACTAACAAATATCAATATTGGTAAATATTTTCTCAAATTAGTCGACAAACATTTTAATAACAACAATTCTCTACGAAAAATTTTTAATAGGAACACTCTAAAAATCAGCCACTCTTGTACCTCAAATATAGACAACATTATAAATTCTCATAATAGGCAAATTCTAAAGAATTTATGTAATACTGACTCTGAGTCCGGAATTTTAAATAAATGCAATTGTAGCTCCGTGGATGCCTGCCTGGTGGAGGGCAAATGTAAATCCACACAGGTAATTTATGAAGCTCACATTTCACCATCCAACAACAAGAAAAATTACCGGACTTATATTGGTATGTCCGCGGGACATTTTAAGCAAAGATATTGCAACCACAGGTATTCTTTTTCAAACCCAGGTCAAAAATACCAGATAGCCCTTTCACAGAGATTCTGGAAAATGAAGGAAGATGGGCTGGACCCTGTAATTAGCTGGAGACTGATAGGTTCAGCCTGAATTCTGAGGAATTTTCGTGATAGGTGCGATCTGTGTCTGCAAGAAAAAATACTAATATTAATGTACCCAAACCAGCACCTACTCCTGAATTTTAGAAAGGAATTCATTAGTAAGTGCTGCCATAGGGCGAAATTTGTGAACATTTAAAATTTTAAATTCTAAATTTAGTTTTTAGGAGAGTAAATATAAATTGTTTTTGATTAATTGATTAATTAATTAAATTTTTAAATAGAAATTTTGAACCCCTCTACCTTCCTCTTCCTGTCTCCTTTTAATATTTACCTTTTATGAAGTAAGGATACTTATACTAACTTAACCCCCAATTTTTTCTGCAAGTATATATATATCTTTTTCACAAAATAAAATTTTTTATAAATTTTTTAAAAAAAATTAAATTTTATTAATTTTTTTATTTTTACTTTTAATTTAAATCTAGATTTATAATTAATTAGATTAACTTAATTAAATTTAATTAAATCATATATAAGCTTTTCCCCCAAATAAGATTTTTTAAAAATCTTTTTTCTAATACTTTAACCCATTTATAAATACTAGTTTTGTTGACACGTATCTAGCATCTCTAAAATATATAAAAGTTTCCTTTTTTCTTTTCTTTTTCCTTCTTCTTCTTCTCCTTTTTTCCTCCCTCTCTTTCTGTTTTGTTTAACCCACTTCTCAATCAAACACCACTTCCTATGCCATCCGTTAACCCCCTTTCCCTCTGTAAAGCTAGACAAAGCCAAATTTTTAAATTTTTCATTTACAACTCAATCTGAAAGTAAAATTGTCCAAAATCTAAAAATAGACATTGATTGCTAACCTGTTTTTTTTTGTGACATAAATTTTTTAACTTCTGCAGGTGAATTCTTCATCTTCAAAATTTTTTTAATTTTTTATTTCTTTTTTATTTCATTTTGAAATGTGGTAGTTTTTATGATTTTTTCATCCTGTTATATATATATATATATATAAAGTTATTGAATGATGGGAACAGGTATATAAAGGTTGTTATGGATCATGAGAAAGTTATGAGCTCAAAAGGGAAATATTGTAAAATTATTCAATGATGAGAATGGGTATATAAAGACTGCAATGGGTCATAAGAAAGCTATAAGTTCAAAAGAGAAACAAGGTACTGTAAAGTTATTGAGTGATGGGAATAGAAAAATTAAATGGGTCATAAGTAAGCGGATTGACCAGAAAGAAAATATTTGAAGAAGCTGGTGTTGTGAAAGTAAACAGAGAATAGTGCAGAATATTAAAAATGCTGACTAAAGATTGTGAAAGCAATCCAACAATCAGTTTTATTCTGTTACTTAAAATATCAAGTCATCAAGGGAGAGATTAATAATTCAGAAACAGAGCGAGTTGGTAAGAACAACAATTGTTAACACTTCAGCTTGTATTGGCATGTTATGGATTCAAAGGACAATTTGATCATGTAGAGTTGATTATTTATATTATTTACATTTGGACTATTGTCCTAATTTTGTTATTGTTATCACAGTATTTGAATACCTATCTAAACTTATTTATAAATGGAACTTTGTCTGTGTGTCCATGTGTGTGTGTGTGTCCATTACCTATAGACTCTGAAACAGCTGAACCGATTTTCTTGAAAATTTACACAGTTGTACTATAAGCGTCTGCGAGTGTTCTTAGCTAGGTTTTGTGTTGAGATACCCCCGATAAATATTGAAAATCGATAATCAAAAATTTGGGTTATAGAAGGAGTGGTCCGATTTTAATCAAATTTGATACACTCATAGACAAAGACATAAGAAATGATATTCAGAAGTTTCAAGGTTGCAGTTCTTACAATAGTGCAGAAAATCAATAATATATATAAAAGCTTTCATTACACCTGAGCAACGTCGGGCTATACTGCTAGTTGGGACATAAAGTTAACCCATACTTCAAGTGGAATACGTAAATACGATCAATCACTACAGATGCTGGAAAAATGGTCAGTTTTCTGTGACGCTCTAGTAAGTACCTGACTATTGTTATCCCCTAGCTCTATAAGTGTCAGATCAGGCCAAAAATGAAGTACTATTGCGATATATGGGCAAGGACTGCCTAGTTTTCACTTTCCAGTCTCAATTCAAAAGTGTCTATGAATCCATGTGGATGATGAATTATTTTCCACCCTACAACCTGTTGTACAGCAGCTGACATCCCTCTAGCACTATCAAATATGGAATGGTCTGTGGACCGAAATAACTATATGACTAAAGATTAATAGCAAAAGGAATTCGAAGTGTCATTGACAATTATTATCAGACTGTGCTCTCTGTGACGTAACATCTCCTCTCTTTCTAATTATTGTTGTTTTGTCTTATCTGTGTTTGTCTTGTTTGAACTTAATATCCATTAGCACAGATATTGAGCTGTAGATAATTCAGCACACATCATCTGCTATTGTACTGATACCTTGGCAATACAGCACAATCACAATCCCTTTCTTGTATATGATACATTACAAGCCTTTCACTACTCTATTGCTATTTCCATGGAAACTGTTCAAACGAAATACATTCCTTAGTTCCACCAGTTCTAATGTTCACGGCTAAGACCCTCCATACCACACACATTGTAGCAAACCACCCTCATTCCCTTCATATTCCATTGGCAATATGTAAGTTCCACTTGAGCAGCTTACTTCCCACAAGCTGCTGCTTTGTTGAACTGACTGACAAGAGGACATTTTCCCAATCACTGCAATCTTAAACTGTTCAGTTCTAGGGTTAACTTATCTTCCCTACATACCTCCATTAATTTGTGCCTCTTACTCTGTAACCCTCTACCTCAAGTGGCTCTTGGGCCTTGTACAAGGTAAACATTATTGCAAAAAAAAAAAGAAAAGAAGCTTTCTTCAGATGTTTATTGGTCCAGGTAACCTCCAGGAAATATTGAACTGAACCTTTTATTAAATCTACAGAAGTAGATTGTTCTCATTCCACTGTTCATTCCTAGGGATATTTCATCATGTTCTCTTTTTAGTACTGCTCAGTTATTAATCACCCTGACTGCATTGAATTGGAGTCCATACTATCTGGTCCAGGGATTGCACTCACAATTACTATGTCATCAAATTTGAAATTTCTAGGGCACATAATCATGAAAGAGGCCTTGGAAATTTTGATACTCACAGGCTAGATTGAAGGCAAGAGAGACTGAGAAAAATAACACATAATCTTCCTAGTAAGCATGAGTAAATGGATGGTAGAAAAAGGTTTAGGAGTGATAACAAAAAGACAAAATTTAATAAGAACTACAAAAGACAGGAAATTGTAGAGAACCATGATTACTAATGTCCTGAATGAACACAGCACATAGTAGAAGAATTTTTGTAATAATTGTGTGAACTTGATTCTAGCCTAGAGAATTAAAGAATGGTTTTTAAGAAATTTCAGATATCTCTTTTTGATGTTAATTACAAGTGCCCTTTATGTTTGCATCTTCTCTATAATGTGCAGGATGTGTGTTGTGGTGCAGTGGATATCGGCTCGGAACGAGAGATTGGGGAGCCGAGTTCGAATTCCAGTTGAACTCATTGTATTCACTTACGTGCAAATACCCTTGGGAAAGGTATTAATCTGTCTCTTCCTTCCATTTATGGGTTAAATAGCAGGACAGATTGGGTTCTATAGCCTTGGTCGGCAACTAGTCTACCGCAGAAAGCAATGGCAACCTACTGCGGGATAATCTTCTGCCCAGTCAGTCATGTCTCTTTCAAGACATGATCGCCCAAGCGTGTTTCACGTATGGCACTTAACTGACTTCTCTATAACATTAGCATTGCTCAAATGTTAGGCCCATGGTATTCTCAGTATCCTTCTGTAGATTAACATATCTATTGCTTCAAGTCTCTACTTCATCTGTCAGGAGATTGTCTAGCGTTGACTACCATATAAGAAGACTGATATTATGCAACAGTTCAGTACTCTCTTCTTTATTTTTAACAAAATATTTCTTAATACTTTGCTTAGCTTTTTAAAGGCTTCTTTTGTTATCCCAATATGCTGTCAGATTTAGTGTCAAACTTTCTATTCTCTGTTAAAACACTTCTTAGATATCTAAATTGCTGTAGTTGTTTGATTTTTGGTATCTCTAATTTCGGAACGAGAAATCGGGGAGCCGAGTTCAAATTCCAGTTGAATCCGTTGCATTCACTTACGCATAAATAACCTTGGGAAAGGTATTAATCCGTCTCTTCCTTCCATTTATGGGTTAAATAACAGGACAGATTGGGTTCTATAGCCTTGGCTGGCAACCAGTCTACCGCAGAAAGCAATGGCAACCTACTGAGGGATAATCTTCTGCCCGGTTAGTCATGTCTCTTTCGAGACATGATCACCCAAGCGTGTTTCACGTATGGCACTTAACTGACTGAATTTGTAATTTGTATGTTAGATTGTTTCCTTTGCTAACAATCATGCATTCTTATTTCTTGCAATTGATGTTTAGTCCTTTCATCTCACTTTCCCCTCACTGCATTCTGTAGAAATTATTCTGAGTTCTTGGACGAGATATTTTTTATGTGCTACATGTCATAACTGAAAAGCTTTTGAACTATAGAGTATATTCATGGAAAAGAATTTTCTTTCACATTCTGCAAAGCTAAATATTGTTCACTTAACAATAAAGATGTTTCAAAGACACACAATTAATAAAATGGCCTAGAGCCTTTGCAGATATTCACTCAATAGAAAATTTGTATTTCATCACTAAAGGAGATGCATGCAAGAATAGAAAATGATCTTCAAATAAAGAAAATCATTAAAAAAATCATTTCACCCTAAGCAAGGCCACTAAGATGCAAGGGATTACTGTGAGTAAAAGAATCAGAAAATATTGCGTGTGGGGGGAGAGAGAGAGAGAACATTAAAAGACAAGGATTAAAGGAGACAGAAAATAACAAAGAAAAGAATATACATAGGAGTAACTGAAGGACTCGGGAAACATTTTTAACTATTGATCTGAGAACTGAGAAAACTCATTAAAATATTTAAAAAGTAATATTTGGAAATTCAGGCCACAATCCTATGCAACACTAGACTCAAGGAATTGACAGACACATGCCAACTGGTCAGTCAGTTAAGTGCCATATGTGATACACGCTTGGGCGATCATGTCCCAAAAGATACATGACTGACTGGGCAGAAGATTATCCCACAATAGGTTGCCATCGCTTTCTGCGGTAGACTGGTTGCCAGCCAAGGCTATAGAACCCAATCTGTCCTGTTATTTCATCCATAACTGGAGAGAGGAGACAGATTAATACCTTTTCCATAGGTATTTGTGCATAAGTGAATGCAAGGGATTCAACCAGAATTTGAACTGGTAAGTTTTGTTAAAGAATTAATTCCCAAAACAATGAAATGTGGTTAAAATTCTAATTTCTTTTTCACAGTGTTTCTTAGTAAATGAGTTACAAATCATTCAAAAACTACCAAAAATGAGTCATGTTTAAATACATAAATATTTGAGTCATAAGATTTTGAGGACGACAGTGAAATATGATACTTGAATGCCTCAATTTTCTTATTTAAATGACAGTATAGTTGCTCTACAGATCTTAGTAGGAGAAAGTTGCTGCTAAAATTTCAGTATCCTGAGACAAGTATGGACCAATAGTGAATATCGTTTTCGTGATTTGAGAAATTTGCCTCATGGTTTCCAAAGATGGGCAATTTGGTTTTTAAGAGGGGCAATTCAAGAATGTGTTATTAACAGTGAAATTATTTCTTGTGTGTGTGAGAGTTAATATAATATATATGGTGCATATATCATACACATACATAAAAAAATATTTGTGTGTATGTATGTACAAGTGTAATTATGTATATACTGTATATAATCTATATAGTAACAAAATTTTTATAAATATTGTAAAATTCTAAAATCAAATGATAATACTATTGTATATATGCAGTCTCAAGTTCTTAAAGAAAGTTAATGGCTTTTCAGGCTTACTCTGTGTAAATAAGAGTTCCTTTTTAAATAATAAGTATATGTCATAAGGGAAGTTTTTAGAGATGCCTAGGTGGAGCATGGCTAAAAATGGTTGGGAACCATTGAATTATTGCCTTTTGGATAATTTTAGCCAACCCCACCAACAACAAAATGCTAAGCATTATAATATCCCATTCCCCAAACTTTTGAATTACAGAAACCTGGAAATTATTTAATCAGGAAAATACATTTAATAAATTCTGATTTAGCAGTGAATTATTAGCCAGTAATAATTAAGAGAGATGTCCTTGTACTTGAACTATTCTGTTAGAAGGTAAGAGAGTAGCTCAAGTCTTAAAAGTGATCATGGCACACAACTTCTTATCTCTTGTGACACTTAGAAGTTTTTCTCCCTTTACTAAGACACCTCCATCCCCATTCCACTGTCCATTCACCAAGCCCTATGAGGATTAAGTTTTCCAAGATCTCCTTCCTAATTATATGGCCAAAGAATTTCAGCTATTTCTTTCTGATTCTGTTCTTTTTGGCCATTTTCTTTAAGGCTTCCTTGTTGGTTACACAATTTGTTCATAGATTCTCAGTATCCTTCTGTAGAACCACATTTCTGCTACCTCTAGTTTTCTCCTTATCTGTGGAGAGATTGTCCAGCATTCACTGCCATATGAGAAGATGGATAGATATCACATAGCAATCTAGCACTCTTTCTTTTGTTTCTAATAAAATTTATCTATTTCTCAGAACCCTTTTACTTTTTTTAAATCACCCATTTAAGTTCACCCCATGCAAGGCAGTAAAGCCACTAAGACACAAGAGGTTACTGGGTTTAGAAGAATTACAAATAAGAACATTGTGAAAGAGCAAGAAAATAAGAAAATTAATCAGGAGAACATGCATTTAAATTTTTGTAGATTAAAGTTGGCTGGAAAGTATGGAACTGGAAGGGAGTTCCACTAGAGAGAAGTGCAAGAAAAGAAACTGTTAGCATAGAACTTATGGTTACATCTAGCCAGCTCAACTATAAATTGGTGAAACCTTATTGCCAGTCTAGTAATGCACTTAAATTCAAAGAGTCTATGTGTGTCCAAGCTGCATGCACCTTAGTCGTGTTGGGCCAGCTTACTCCCTGACGAAGAAAGTTTCATTGGGATTTGTTTAAGAGCAGGGTACCAAGTGCTACCCTGTTATTTAATCCATGATTAGAGGGAAGGGACGGATTAATACCTTTCCCAAGGGTACTAGTGCATAAGTGAACGCAGGGCATTCAACTGGAATTTGAAATTGACTCACCAATTTTTCTTTCCGAGCCGACTTCCACTGCACCACAATGCACATTTGTCAATAAACACTTACAGCACCTGGTATTTCCCAGTGATCATCCATCTAAGTACTGACCAGGCTCAATGTTGCTTAACTTCGGTGATCGAACGAGAACAATAATATTTGCAAAGAAAAAAATTGTACAAATTCATACACAAAAGAAGTTTTTGGTTACAGATAGACAATAGACGTCTATTATCAATTTATGTTTTGAAAAAAGGAATTCTTATGCATACAGCAAACAGATTACAATGTCAGGGTACCATATTATTATGATTTCAGGATGGAATACTAACTGTCCAAAAAATTAAGATATGCGGATGGGTTATAAAGAGTAATACCAAAAAATACTGAACTGTATGATAACACTGTTATTGCAGCATTAAAAAGTGAAATACAAATAAAAAATATATTATGAAATGTAAAAAAAAAAAAACAACTAAAAGAAAGTAAGAAAGCAATCCAGACTTGAAGACTTATTTGCAATGTGATGGAGTACTGATGTTTACACAAAGAGCAGTAATACCTACTATATTATAAAAGTGGGTATTAAATGAATGTGATAGTGGACATCTATGAATTTCAAGGATGAAATCTCTTATGAGAACCTATGTATACTGAACCAAAATAGATCAAGACATTGAAAAATTTGTAAAAACCTGAAGAGGTTGTGCTTTGGCAGCAAAATCACCTACCTCAAAATTACAACCTTGGACAAGAACAGATACTTCATGGTCAAAACTGCATAAAAATTTCACAGGTCTAATAAACAGATCACATTATCTTGTGGTAGTGGATAGCTTTACTAAGTGACCTGCAATTTGTAAGTACAAAAAACAACTTACATGTTATAGGGAATTTTTTACATAAACTGTTTGCGTGATATCTCATTCTGGATGACATAATCTCAGATAATAGTATACAATTCCCTGCCAACAAATGTGAAAACTTTTTGAAATGCTCTTGAGTGAACATATTACTACCTTGCTGTATCACCCAAGGTCAAACAAACAAACTGAACAGTTTGTGGGTACTTTAAGAGCGCTTTGAAAAAAGCAATTAATAGAAAAATGAGTGAAGAGGCACAACAAAAATTCTTGAGAGTATACTGAATAACACCAAATCTTAATACACCGCCAGGCATGTTGCTGGCAGGATTGATGTTTGCAAGAAAAATTAAATCAGTGTTTGACAAGTTCTTATGAGGCCAAAAAAAAATAAGAATGGATAACTAAAAGGACACTAAATTTTTCAAAATTTATGAAAAAGTGTTTTTAGTATATATAAAAATGAAAAAGAAATTTGGGAAGATAGTATAATGTCATGAATTACAAGGATGATATGTATGGTAAAAGGAAAAAATGGGAACATAAAAGACAGTGCAATCAGCTAAAGTAAAGGCTTACTGACAAAAGGCCTGAAAGTAAGGAAGAACCTATGCAAGTACTGTATGATACTTTTGATGTACCAATACCTTAAGTATTCATTGAACATACAAGTATGATTTCCAAAAAAGTAAATGCATAGAAAAACTAGATGTTGAACCAAAACATAAAAAAATACAAAGTTCAGTATGTTTTCTAACTCACCAGAAAGGAAGGAGGGTGTATACTAATAAATAAAATAATTTACTAATAAAAAGAAATATCAAAAGGGTGGGGGATGTTGTGGTGTAAATAATACACCCCCAGTGACACAAATAAACTAGTCTAAATGCTTAAATAGAGAACTCTAATTGAACCTAAAATACTGTTGTAGTCTAGAGTATTTCTATCAGTTGTCATGAAAAGTAGCCTAAGTAAGACTTAATATTATAACTGGTAGAAATGAGTAATAGCAGAATGCCACTGAAGCTGAGAAACCAGATCAAGAGCAATAATATTGCTTATTCCTTTTGTATTCCATCAAGGAACTCTAGATAAATAGCAGGGATACCAAATCATAAGTGACAGCAATATTTTAAGTGTGGATGAATTGTAGACTTATAGATATGAAAGACTCTGGAGAGAAAAACTGTTAGCATCACAGAAGGCAGAAAAGGCCTGATGATTAATAGAGAGCAGTTTAGCATTGGAGGCATTAAGATTAACAAGTCATACTTTGCCCCAGTTAACAATGAACTGAAGGTTGTTTTGGAACACTTCACTTGCTAGTTTCATGTGTGATCAGATCTTGGTGTCACATTTTCCATCATCTGTATAAAAAGCTTCCCAGATATTTAAACTTCTACACATGTTTGATGTTCCCGTCTCCAATTTGTAAATCACAGCTTGGGCTTTTTCTCTTACAGAAAATGTCACAATGTGACATGTGTCCCAAATGTCTTACATGTGATACTGAAACAGTAATGTAGAAAGTGTTAAGCTAATCTGTAAACTGTCAAATAAATGAATAAGAATAATAAAAGAAATCTATTTGGGTTAGCAGTTATAATAACCTCCGAATTGTAGATATAGGAGGAATTAACTTATTTATATATTTTTTCTTACCTAAGGGAGCTTTCTATGTAACTAGAAACTGCTAAGTGAAAATGTTATATATGATCTTGATAACCACCCTACTATCAAGGAAAGTATAATTTAGGGTGAGGTCAGTTGTATGACAGTCTTTGAGATAAAATAAAATGAACATTTCAATTTCAGTTAAATTATGCTTAATTCTTTTAAATTTTCTTCTTGCTTTCTTTCATTACCTTCCATATGAGTTCACCTAGTTTCCTTTCTATCAGTTATCTGCGATCAGAATTGTGTTATATGCATATCTTATGTTTTAAATAGTGTAGCTACTAATAATGAACCCTGGTAGAACTTCTAATTTTTTTCTACTATCTCGATGCTGACAGAGAAACCTGTGAAGAGCCTGGGGAAAGTTTTCAATAGCTCCTTAAAGGATACTGTATCCATTCAAGTGGCAATCTCCAAATTAGAATTGTGGCTTGCCAAGGTAGACAAGTCTGGACTGCCAGATTGTTTTTAAGCATGGATTTATCAACACACTGTGCTTCTGAGAATACTCTGGCTTTTGTTGATTTATAAACTCCCAGTGACATCAGTGGAGGCCATGGAAAGGAAAATTAACAGCTCCTTCCACAGATGGCTAGAACTGCTAAGAAGTTTAAGTAGTATCATGCTATATGGCAATTCAAACGCACTTCAATTTCCATTTAAAAGGTTGGTGAACAAATTCATAGTCTCTCAAACAAAAGAATTACTACAGTATAAGGACTCTAAGGACCTCCAAAGTGAAAGCAGCAGATATTGAGGTCCCTACTGGAAGGAAATGAAGTGAAAGGAGTAAACTTGATATTACAGAGGAGCATTTAATGCAGAGGGCTCTTGTGGGGGTGGTGGCATCAGGCAAGGCAGGACTAGGCTCCTTTCCTGGTACCCAAGTCAATAAAGCTGTGGGTAAACAGAAAAGGGAAATCATTCTGGAGGAGATACGAGCCAACGAGAAGGAAAAATAATATGCAAGATGGTAGGACTAAGCCAGCAGGAAGCATGGACACAATGGGAGAACTTCTTATGAAGGAAAATACGCTGGTTGGAGAATTGGCACTCTGAAGCCAGTCAGATAAAATTTCTTGTAATATCTGTGTATGATATGCTACTAAGTCCTGCAAACTTGTATACTTGGGGGATGAGTGAAACATTATCATGTCCACTCTGTGCCAGGAAAGGAATGCTAAAACATATTCTAAGTGCCTGTCCCAGGGCCGTTGGGGATGGGAGGTACTGGTGGAGACATGATCAGGTGCTTAAGAAATTGGCTGAAGTTGTGACTGCAGCATTCAACAGTTGTGGTTGCAAGCCTGAAATGAAGGCAATGTATTTCGTCAAGGTCGATGAAAACTCTTCTTCGGTGGGTAAATCGTCAGCTTGTATACTCTCTTCTGCCTGAGGCTGGCAATTGAGAGTAGAACTCAAGAGCCAATTGAAATTCCTGGAGCAGATAGCAATAACTTCCCCATGTCCAGATTTGTTAATCTGGTCATTGAGCTCCAGGCAGGTTATTATGATTGAACTCATGGTATCTAGGGAGAAAAGCCTGGAGGAAACCTTCAAAAGAAAACTTGGAAAATGCCAGAAGTTGGTTGAGAAATGCAGGTCTAACCAATAGCAAACTATCTGACTTCCAATTTAAGTTGGATGCTGTGGTTTTGTAGGAAGATCTTTATGCGGAAATTTAAGCTGGCTTGGAGTCAGTGGAAGGAAAACAAGAAAGGCCATTAGGACTGTTTCAGAATCTGTAGAGAAGGTCTCGGAATGGCTATGGATTAAAAGATCGGATCAATGGAGATCTATGACAGAGATTGCTGTTTGAAGGGAGGCTCAAAGAAGAGAAAGAAGAAGAATGTGCACAAATTTTTCAGTAAGGAGGGATGAGAGAAATTAACTGCTGAAGTCACTTAACAGATAAGTCTGGAGGAGATCATTAGGAGTGTGGGTCATTCCACATGTTGTTTCAAGAATAGAAAGATCAGTATACTGTTTGTTCTTTTTTTGTATTGTCTTGGCTGAGGTGGAAGTGACGTATGGCATATCTGGAAAGGCAAGTATTTAGTTTGTTTTTTTGTCTTGTCTTGGCTGAGGCAGAAGTGATATGCAGCATTTCTGATTGAATGCTTGATATTTCATAACAAGCAGTTATAAATCTGTTGTCTGCTTGACGATCACAAGAACACCTTCTGGAATAGCATTGTTTTGGTAGGGTCTCTTTGAGTGAACAAGTATAATGTTGAAAGACCTGAAACTTGTCATGATCCCAAGACATAACATCACTGATGAGGCAATCCTGTGCACTCGTAGGAGTGTATACCTTGACAGATGCTATCAGAATTGTGTATATGCATATCTCATGTTTTAAAGATTGTAGTTGTTAATAATGAATCCTGGTAGAACTTCTAATTCTTTCTGAATTGCCTCACTGTATAAGTTGAAAAAGTTCAGTGAGAAGACAGATCTTTGTCTTATCTTGCTATAGAGATAGACAGAGAGAGAATAAAGCAGATATATATAGTTGGATATAAATAGATTAGGATTAAATGGTTGATAAGATTAAAAGAATGAGTAAATAGAAAAATTGATAAAATACTGAAAGCTGATTTTCAATACAAGACATCCTCATTCCCTCTGTATTCCTTTGATAAGGAGAAATTACCATCAGGACTGTTACTATATAGAACAGACTCTTGAATGGAAGCTTCTCTGATCACTACAATCTTAACTTCTTCAAGTTCAAGGTCAACCAATATCTATCCTACATATCCTTATAATATGCAGCTCTTTCTCTTGGCATTTTCACCTTACAACTACCTTATTCAATAATTTTCTATCTTGAGAGTCTTGTATTAGGTAAACAATAGTATAAACAAATAAACAAACAATAGGTTTTCTCAAATTTGATTAATCCTTATCACATCATCCCATTTAACCTTGTGCTATACTAACCAAAACTTGGTATCATAAATTCTTAGATAAGAACAGATTTTAGAAGACATCTATCTTTGAGTTATACCTTTTTATTCTGGTTTTCTTCAGCACAAGAATTCTTTTTATGGTCTTTGCAATTTACATTTTTTACTATGATTCTCTCTTCTTGTTTCTTTCTGAATTTTCCCATTCTTTTCTTTTGTTCCAACTTTATTTTCAATTTTTAAAATCTAAATAATCTCAACATTGTTCTCATTTACCAGACTGAGAAGAAATGACTTAATGAAAACATATGGTGACATTCTCTTGAGCTAGAAGTTTTTGTTTGGAACTTGGAAATTTGCCAAGTGAAGATTTCATTATTCTCAAAATACACTTATAAAATGCACTGGTAGAGGTCATCAGTGATGTTCAGTCAGTTAAGTACCATGCGCGATACACGCTTTGGGCGATCATGTCTCGAAAGAGACATGACTGACTGGGCAGAAGATTATCCCGCAGTAGGTTGCCATTGCTTTCTGCGGTAGACTGGTTGCCGACCAAGGCTATAGAACCCAATCCGTCCTGTTATTTAACCCATAACTGGAAGGAAGAGACGGATTAATACCTTTCCCAAGGGTATTTGCACGTAAGTGAATGCAAGGAATTCAACTGGAATTCGAACTCGGTTCCCCGATTTCTCGTTCCAAGCCGATATCCACTGCGCCACAACGCACATCCGTGATGTTACCATTGCTATATTATAGATTTTGGGTATTGCAATATCAGATCTGTTCTGTGAGGTACCCCGACCTGTTACAAGGTTGCCCCTCCACTTAATTCATTCCATGATGCAAAGTTTAATGGTATCAGGAGGTAGATTTTACTTTTTTAATGACATCTAGATTTGCATTAACCAATCAGATTTTGCTTGTCTATTTTCTACATATATAAGAACCAAAGTGAGGTTTGTGCACACCTTTTACTTTGCCTTTCCTGCTCATGCACCAACATTATGATAAGTCTTTTACATTTGCTTAAAGGAATTCTATGCAACATAAATGCTGTATTACATTATCTTCTCCCATGTCCATGCATTCACTTAATAACCTATGTCAGTGAAAAAACAAACACAACCAAACCTAATCATAACTTAAGCATGTGAATGCTATGCCACAGGTCTTTGTTATGGAATTCAACACCAACAGGGGTTATATTCATAGGGAGATCATATAAACTTGAATGATATTAAATCCATTGAACAGAAACTATATATATGTATATTCTAATCAATTGGTCTATCTAGAAAATGCAATGCCAGCAAGTTAGCTGGCACTCTCTAAGTGGACCAATTGATCAGAATTACCAATAGATAACTTTCTTAAATAAAGGGAGGGGAGAGAAAAAAGTTTCACTCAACGCAACATCTTATTCTTTAATCCACAAGCCATTCCTTTTCAGTTGTACCCACTGTGATCCTTCTTCTTCTTTTTTTTAATCATATCACCCCGATCAAGGCAGTCATGCCACTGATGTGCAGGGGGCTACATAGGATTAAAAAGATTAAGTAGAAGAGAGTGAAGAGGAAGACGAACCAGTTAGAAAGGAGCAAGAGAAGGATGGGAATACAGCTTTGATGACAGTTGCAAAAGTGGAGAGAAAGGAAAGGATATACGGGGTGGTGAAAACTAGCGTCAAGGGGTTAATAGATGAGTATTGACACTGCATTTAAATTCTTGTAGCTGTCAGGAAAGCAAGAATATGGAAGCGAGTTCCGCAGGTGGGAAGTGTGAGAGAAGAAGCTACAGGAGTAGAATTGTCGTCTGCATTTGGTTAATCTAACTGTGAATGGGTGGGACTCAGTTGTCAATCTGGTTGCACAAGTAAACTCCAATGTATTCTGCCCTCACACTACTCTCTGTTACTGCTTACTTAGAGGCAGATTAAACTTTCCAGAACTGAATGGAGAAAACAAAATGAAGATAATTTTTGAAATTTTCTTAACTTTTTTCTGTCAGTCAGCCTGCAACTGGTAAGTTTTAGCCAGTGTGTTCTTATTTTGCTGTATTTTTTTAATTTTTAATTTTTTTTTTTTATCTTTTCTGTCTAATTTTTGTTCCTGTTTTGTAACTAACCTAAGTTCTCTACTAGTTGTTCTTGTAATGCACTGCAACTATGTTTGTGTAAATTGTTTTTAATTATCAAATTTAGGTTTGACTTATAGTAAGTTAAAACTTAGTTAACTTCAGTCACACATTTATTCTTTTTTTTTAATTGGAGTAGATAGTACCTTCTATCGCCCGGTCTCACACTGCACCCCCTTCTTTTGGACAGGAGTAGAGGTGATCACCTTGTTTCTTGTTTAGGAAGGGGTTCCCGGTTGATCTCTCTCTTTTTCGGTCTTTATGTCAGTTCAGCTGGAAGCTTTTTGCAGTTGGTGAGTATGGTGGCAATATCTCTTCATTCTGAGGGTACCGGGTTGGCAGTTTCCTGGTTGCTGCTTCCGACTGGTAGTTAGGAGCCTGAACTCTTGTGTAGCGTCTTGAGAGGCTGCTCTGATCAACAGTTGAATAATATCGGGGTTCCTGTAGTGCCATTTCGCACATGGACGGGTGTCCCTGCATGAATTTCTGATGGGCAACCCCTAGGCCACATTATGCTGCAGGCGACGCCATTCACCATCCTTCACTTGCTGCAATTAACGACCATCTGATCCTACTCTAGACCTTTCTCTATCCACAACTATAACCAGCATGAAATTAAACAAACAAAATAACAAGCCTAAACCAGCTAGTCATAAATTGCCCAAACCTATCTGCGTTACCTTCACAAATATACGAGGTATTCGCAGTAACTTTAATAGTATAGAATCATTCCTTCTAACTAACTCACTCGATATCTTAGCTATATGTGAGACTAACCTTGACCCTTCTATCCCCTTTTCAGAGCTGTTCGTTCCTGGTTACCTTCCTCTCTTCTATGCATGGGCTTGGTGTATATGTCAGCGAACAATTCCCCCTAGCCAGGGTCACATCTCTTGAATCCCTTGATCATTCCTTCATGTGCTTTCGCCTCTCACTTCTAAGCTCGGTTAGCTATCTCTTCTTCCTCTACCGCTCCCCCTCCTCCTCTGACTGTACGGTACTTGATTGCATCTCTACTAATATCGACAGGGCCATTTCTTCTCACCCATCTGCCCATATATTTGTGTTTGGCGATTTTAATGCCCACCACACCAAGTGGCTTGAAAACTCAGCCACCGACCTTGCTGGGATCCGCACCATGTACTTTTCAATAACCCAAGCTCTAACGCAAGTGGTGGACTTCCCCACGCATTTCTCTAAAATCCCTAATGGAAGGGACTCTTTACTCGACCTTTGCTTTACCTCCATCCCAGACTCCTGCACTACCAGGCAACTATGCCCCCTCGGAAACTCTGACCACGCCGTAGTCTCCGTCAACATATCAATCCGCACTAACTCTACCCAAGAAAACCAGACCAGCAGAATATCATACTGCTACCAAAGAGCCGACTGGGACTCGTTCAGGGACTTCCTCTGCGACGTCCCCTGGAACAACGTCTTCGATCTTCCTGTTGAAGACTGTGCCTCCGAAGTCTCCTCTTGGGTTAAGGCTGGCATCGATGCTTTTATCCCGGCCAGGAAATTCCAACTAAAACCAAATTCGTCCCCCTGGTTCTCAACTGCTTGCTCAGCCGCCATTGCCCACCGGAACCATTTCTTCCGGCTCTATCGAAGTTGCTCGTCGAACCAAAACAGGCGCCTTTTCGCCTCAGCACAGAACAAGTGTAAAAAAGTACTGAACGAAGCTAAGAGGGCGTTTGCTACCAGAATTAGGCAACGCATAACATCCTCTAAGTTTGGTTCCAAAGATTACTGGCGTCTCTGCAAAAGCGTGCTCAGCAGGAACAAGACTTCAATACCCCCACTAATCAATGAGTTTGAAGTTCTCACCTACCCAGCCGACAAGGCCGAATGCTTTTCCAGTAGATTCTCAACCAACTCGACACTGGACTCGTTAGGAATACCTACACCAGACTTCCCACCCAGAACTAAGGCTCAACTAAATAATGTCCACATTACACCCTCGCTGGTCGCCAAGATAATTGCACAACTTGACCCACACAAAGCAAGCGGCGGTGACAGAATCCTAGTCATAGTACTGAAGAAATGTGCCCCAGAACTCTCCTCTGTCCTCTCTAAACTCTATAACCTCTGCCTATCTGCTTCCTGCTTTCCTGCCTGTTGGAAGTCCTCCTGCGTAGTTCCTATATTTAAGAATTCTGGTGAACCCTCAGACCTCGCCAATTACCGTCCTATTAGTCTCCTTCCGATCTTTGGCAAAGTTTTCGAAGCCATTATCAATGCCGGGGTGATTCAGCATCTCACAGCTAACAGGCTTCTCTCTGACAAACAGTACGGGTTTCGCTTCACCAGGTCTACTGCTGATATGCTAACGACCATTACTGAGTATATATACCGGGCACTCGACAAGAATGGTGAAGCCCGAACCGTTGCCTTGGATATCTACAAAGCATTCGACAGGGTCTGGCATGCTGGCCTCTTGTGCAAACTGCGGAGCTATGGGATAACTGGACATCTGTTTGACCTCATCCAGTCTTTCCTCTCTAACCGCACATTGAAGGTGGTATTAAATGGGCATGCCTCCCAAAACTACCAAATGAACGCGGGCGTCCCTCAAGGTTCTATTCTAGGTCCCACACTCTTTCTGATGTACATTAATGATCTCCCCGACACCATTAGATCCCAAGTTGGCATGTATGCCGATGACACAACAATCTACTCTCGCATCGATCAAAAACCAGGTGTGGACGACAAAGTGAACCTCGCTGCTGTACTTGAAAGGGACCTCCAATCCGTAGTGGCCTGGGGTAGGAAATGGCTGGTAAATTTCAATGCCTCTAAAACGAAGCTGTTATCAACTAACCACCATAGACAATCGCATCTACCTCCCATTAGCATGGGACAGGCTAGCCTCCCAGAGAGTAAAATACTACGCCTCCTTGGCCTTACACTTTCGGCGGACCTCAAATGGAATGACTATATCGAATCCATTGCCAAATCTACTGCTATGAAAGTCGGCTCCCTGTGCAGGGCCCGGAAGTTTTTCCCACCTGAATCTATTCTGCACATATACAAATCTACCATCTGCCCGTGTATTGAATATTGCTGCCATATCTGGTCGGGTGCCCCTGCTGCTCTCCTTGGGCTTCTTGACAAAATACAAAGGAGGATCTGTAACGTGGTTGATACTGACTTGGCAGACCGGCTGCAGCCGCTCTCTCACCGGCGTGATGTGGCTTCCCTGTGCCTCTTCTACAAGTACTTTCATGGCTACTGCTCCGATGAGCTTAGATCACTGGTGCCGCCTAAGCACGAATTTACACGAGATACTAGATTAGCAACTAGGTCCCACCCTTTTACAGTTAAACAAATAAGATGTAACCGTAAATTCTACTCCAACAGCTTCTTTTCTCGTGCTTCCCGCCTGTGGAACTCCCTTCCACAACTCTGCTTTCACGACAGCTACAATCTCCAGGTGTTTAAATGTAGGGTCAATAGACACCTCCTATCACACTAACTCCCAATTATTCTCAGAACACTCTCATCTACCCAACCCTCATTCTCGGTATCCTTACCCGCCTATCACCCACCCTCTGACATTTCCTATATTTAATCATCCTTTCTCCACTTTATGTAGCCCCCTGCACAGTAGTGGCAGTGACATGCCTTGCTTGGGGTGAAACGCTTATAAAAAAAATATATATATATATATATATATATATATATATATATATTATAAGCATAGTTTAGATGTTGTATAAGGCTGAAAGTATGGAGCACTCAGTGTTGATCAACCTCACTGCTCAGTTATAATTGAGCTTACAAGACAAGCTTATTAGCCTTTACACCATGTCAAGGTATTCAGTTGATTTATATACATATTTGAAAGAAAAAGGATGGATTTTTTATTTATTAATCTGACAGATTTTTATTACTTAAATGTTATTTTTAGCAGATACTCATATTTGAGTAGATATTTCATTTATTTATTATGTATTTAAAGACAATATTCAATCTTTGCTTGGTCATTGACACACTCTATAATGAAGAGGTAAAAGCATGTCATATTTATTTTCTCTAATAAAATTTTCTCAAATATTTAGGCTGGTAGACAAAAATAAATAAATGAAGTGTCTACTTAAATACAAGTATCCATTAAAAATAATGTTTAATTAATAAAAATAAATACATATATATATATGTGTGTGTGTGTGTGTGTGTGTGTGTGTGTGTGTGTGTATAACCAGGCATAACGTGTCTCAGAAAACAAGATAAAAATCCTGTTCCTCAACAGACTACTAACTTTCTGTTGAGAGTGAGAAAGTGACTGACAATATATTTCTTTGAAAATTTGTAGTGGCATTGTTTATATATTATATTACACATATAAATTCAATTTCATTTGGAGAATAGCAATTTCAACAGGTTTTTAAAACCTGTTTCCTCAGCTTCAAGTAACAGATTTTATGAAAAAATGTTTGTGTGACCGGTAGTAAAAGTTTGTTTAGAAAAAAAAAAGGAAAAAGACAAAAATTAGGGTAGAGGATGGAAGGTGTAGATTTAATGTATAGGTAATATAAGTTGGAAGGAAATAGGTCACACGACAGGCATGAGAGTTCAAGATTAAAATCTGTTACTTGGAGCCGAGGAAACAGGTTTTCAAAACCTGTTGAAATACCTATTCTCCAAATGAAATAAATTGAATTTATATGTAGAATAAATATTTTCTCTGTAAATTAAATTTACATTGAGCTCTCTGTTGGATCAATTTTAATATTTAATCTAATATTACTAAGATTCAATGGGATTACTTACCAAATCTTTTTCTTAGATTTATTACCGATATATATATATATATATATATATATGTATATATATATAGTGTTTAATTGTGATAGTATTTAGCACCAAGGTTGCTATTTTTCAGCGGCTATTACTCATAAAATGTATTTTGGCAAGCGGGTTTTGTAAAGTGCTCAATATCAGGGTGTAGATAGTGTTGATAGTTACAAAGAGTGTATCTTTTTAATTTTATCTTTTATTTTTTACGGGGCAGTAAAAAACAGTTTGTTACAGAAACAGCAACAAAAAGTTGCTGCCCTATGCTCCATCTGGGCGTGACGGATAAATGATGATGATGATGATCTTTTTAATAGAGAAGATTCATGATAACTTTGAAGTTATGTGAGGACATCGTTCGAAGTCGGCATGAATCTGCTCTATTAAAGAGATAAACTCTTTGTACCTATATATATATATATATATATATATATATATATATATATATGGAGAGAGTGAGAGAGATTGTTTGATTCATTTATTCATTTTATGCTGCTTTATACCTCATGGCGTTCAGAGAAGTCTCCTAGCAGACAAAGCAGCCTACTGAAGCACTTAAGTGTATAAAAGTGCATCAATAATTCAGCAACCTGACATGTAGTTATTAGCTTAGTTTTGTATAATGTTCAATCCATATCTAAACTTATTTATAAATGGAACTTTGTCTCTGTGTGTGTCTGTGTTTGTGTGTATCCATTACCTATAGACTCCGAAACGGGTGAACCGATTTTCTTGAAAATTTACACAGTTGTACTATAAGCATCTGCAAGTGTTCTTAGCTAGGTTTTGTGTTGAGGTACCCCCGATCAATATCGAAAATCGATAATCGAATAAATCAGGTTATAGAAGGAGTGGTCCGATTTTAATCAAATTTGATACACTCATAGACAAAGACATAAACGATATTCAGAAGTTTCAAGGTTGCAGTTCTTACAATAGTGCAGAAAATTTGATATCGATACCAGGAAATCAAAATTTGACTTACATCCATTCATTTTTCTTTCAGTCTACGGTTTTGCTTTAACTGGAAACAACTATTGCTTTTTAGTCTTTCGTGCCAACGTCCAAAGAGTCTGAGCTCCAGGACCATGGATTAGTTTTAAAGCTTTCATTACACCCAAGCAATGCCGGGCTATCCTGCTAGTGATTAATATTTACCACTGATAATGGAGTAGATTATGTTGACAAAGATTTACTGTTGTCTAAGATTAATTCTGTTTTCTTCTTTAGGTTATAGAATGGTTGATGTACCTACATATTTCTTGGAATTATGTTTTTTACTGGTTTTATTTTTTAGCTATTTCATGTCAGAAAGGTTCTCTATTTTGCATATTGTTCTATAATTACATGGATTCATACCTTTCCCAACGGTATTTGCATATAAGTGAATATAATGAACTTGACCAAAATTTGAACTCATCTCTCCAATTCCTCAATCCAAATCACTACTCATTACTCTACCAGGTTTCTGCTTGAACATTATACAGTAAAAATTTAAAATCAAAATTTAGTTAAATATATATCAGGTTACAGACATAGTGATGCACTCTAATAAGGAAAGAAGATAAAAAGACTACATATAAGCCATAGGGAATGAAAATTAAGTGAAGATGCTAACTGGAAAGATGACCAAGTTGTCAAGGATTGATTGCTATAATTGCAAACATAATTCACCTGTCATGTTATTTGATGTCTGAAATGATCAAGAAGAAAATTGACTGCATATGCAGCTGATGCAAGATTGATCAATGTCCCATAGTAAGTACAAACTTCATGATAATCAATAAAAAGAAATCTTCATATTCTGTTTTAAGCAGTCATTTCCAGATGGAAAGTAAAAATATGGAATATACTTCCTAAATAGACTTCTGAAGTACCTAAAGCCACTATAAGGTGGTAACAAAAGCAGATATCAATAAAAAATGCATAAAGGTATGTTTTGTATTTATATATGTATATATATCTTAGTAAGAGTAAGTAAAATGAAGTAAAAAAAATGAAAAAAAATGAGTAAAATGAAGTAAAAATCCACAGTTCCTAGCATTTACTTTTGAAAATGCTCAACTCAAAGTAGTGTAATATGTTATTATTATAATACTCTTATTATAAGTGGTTATAATAAAATAATTTTACATCAGTACACAAAAAATGTTTCAGGACTATGAATTTTACTTGTCAAGCAATGGTTGGTAACTGGTGATAGGAATGATTCTATTGGAAATTTAAAATCAATTTGTTACCATTTTTTTGGCAGTCAAGTGGGGGCATAAGAACGTTCTTGTGGGTAGGTCTTGATTAACCAATAGAATGTCAGGTCTACGCTGAAAGGTGAAATAAGGTTAGAGGATGAAAGTGGGTGAGTTATTTAAACAGGTCACAATAAGCCGGCACTTGGTGTTGTCATCAATGAAGACTGTGGATGATAGTCATATGGCTACAATAAATGTGTCATGTGTGTAGCTGACTATGGGGTTCTCTTTATACAAGTGTTTTTTTTTTTCTTGAAGAGTCTTAAGAGGCTTATGGATAGAATTGGATATGTTGAATATCTGTATTGGATGTTCTGTTAAACCAAAAAAGTGAATTAAAAGTAATATGCTGACACAGTGTATTGTTTGCCTCAAAGTATAGTTAAAAAAATTTCTGATATAAAAAACAATTACGTATCACAATTTGATAGCTATTATTTCATTAATGTATAGTGGGCCACCATCTACTGATAATTGCTTTGTTTTACTTAACTTAAATAAGGCTACGTTTTACACTCTATTTAGTATTATTAACATCCTACATATATAAACATATATATACGTATATATGTTTGTATATATACAGTAGCAAGCATAAATATCAGAACGATGTTAAGAAAAAGTCTAAATGTGAAATAACTTTTTATTTTAAAGCTTTTTAAAGAACATTTTATCAAGGAAAAAAAGGATATAAAGATAAATTATATAATTCCAAAATATAAAGATCAATAAACATATTTTGATAAAGTTATAAGAATAATTATATAACATTCGAAAAAATAGATGATCAAAAATGATTAACAAAATCATACTATTATAATGGATACATCATATCTAAATGAAAATAGCATTCATATTTCATTAGTACTAGATGTGTAAATCTTTACTTTCAATAACAGCTTGGCATCTTTTGCTACATGAGTGAATTAATGTCTTGCATTCATTAACAGACATTTTCTCCCATTCTTCGACATTTGCTGAATTCTTTTCCTTAGCCCCTTCATTTAGTAATTTTCAAACATACTCAATAGGATTCATGTCTGGCTTTGAGCAGGCCACTCCATAATATTAACATCCTTCTCAGAAAGAAATGTCTTCACAGACTTTGCTGTGTGATATCGTACGTTATCTTGTATAAATACAGCTGGTTGATTAATTGCTGTTCTCAAATTAGGTACAACATGTTTCTTCAATATCGCTTTGTAAACAGTTGCATTAATTTTACAAGAGATCCCGTACCAGCCACTGAAATCATGCCAAACACCATCACACTCCTCCAAGTTTAACAATGCTTTTAGTGCACTGAGGCAAATATTGTTCCTAAGGGCTGCATCGAACAAACCTTCTCTCGTCACAACTGAACAGGTTGAACTTTGATTCATTGCTGAAATGAACACAATTCCACTGTTCTTCTGTCCATATGATGTGTTCAGTAGCAAATTTCAATCAGCTTGATTCCTTTTAGAAATGTAAGGCTTCATAGAAGCTACTTGACTGTTCAGATTTATTTCATTAAGTCTTTAGAAAATAGTGTACCTTGATATTTTAATGCCAAGTTTAGCATTAACTCTTTTAGAGATCGTGGCTGCTGTTGCAAATCAATCCATTTTTGATTCTTTACTAAACTCTTTCAGTAGTTTTCCTAGGCCTGTCAGGTGGTTTCTTGGCTTCACATGACCCAGTTTCCTCAAGTTTTCTTAAAATACTATGAATAACACTTTTAGATTTACCACAATCTTTGAAATATCTCCAATTGAGAGTTTATCTTCATTATGTAACTTGACTATTAGTGTTCTAAGTTCCAATGACATCACAGATTTTTTCGCCATGTTTACAATGCAAGAGCCAGTTAAGAGCCAGTGTTATTTAGTAAAATACCGGTTTTAAATTCTTACCCTAAAAAATTTTCAATAATGCAAAATAATTATTAAATTTCATGGATTTATTTAATCGCTCTGATGTTTTTGATCATCTATTTTTTTTAATGTTATACAATTTATAACTTTATCAAAATAAGTATATTGAGCTTTGTATTTTGGAATTATATAATTTACTTTAATATCCTTTTTTCCTTGATAAAATTTTCTTTGAAGCTTTAAAATAAGAAGTTATTTCATATTTAAACTTTTTCTTAACATCGTTCTGATCTTTATGCTCACTACTGTATGTTTATTTCTATATATGTGTTTATTGGTATATATAATATGTTTATATATATATATATATATATTTTTTGTATATATATATAATAAAAGATATATAGAAAAACTCACACACATGTATATATTTATTTGTTTATATACATATATATATATATATAACATAATGATGATCCACGTATACTGTCTTAATATGTATAGGAAAACCTACTAAAAAGTTGTAAGTTTAAAAATGTATTTTTTTGACAGTAGTTGTTTATTTTTATTATTATATTGATATTTCAGACCATCCTCGGGCCTTCAGAAACAAATGATTTTAAAATTTAAATTAGAAACATATTTCGCAAGAGCATTTGTGGAGAGATTGTTTACATCATGTGACGCAGAAAGCAACAGATTTTTTTAAATATTTGTAAATGTAAACCTAAACCTATCTTTAATAATACTTATAAATTTTGTTTTAGAGAAAAATTTTTAATTGTATCTAAAAAATGTTTAACTATTGAAATATTTATAAAGATTCAAAACACCTAAGTCCCTATTTAACCCTAGCCTGTGTGTATTTAATTTTAAAATCCAGTATTTTTCTTTCTTTCTGCATGAGTCTGTAGAACTAAAATCAAAGTCTTTTAGTAAACATTTGCAATTTTCTAATGTGTGTCCCGGTTGATTGAAGTAAACTGCTATGGGGGAATATTGGTTGTTCTGGCATATGCTAAGTTTGTGATTATTGAAATGGAATCTAAAGCTATTTCCAGATTCACCAATATATACACTATTTGGACATATTGAACAGAAGAGAAAATATATAATGTTTTGCCTGTCACAGGTGAGGCGTGGTGGGTGCAATTTGGTTTTGGTGTTGGGTAGAGAAAATATTGCGTCATTTACTAAATGTTTACGAATTAAGCACCGGGATTTCTGACATATATATATAAATGAATAAGAACAAAGAAAATAATTGCAACATTCAAAACATTAATTCAAAACAGAGCTCAATATAAAAATAGAGCAATGAATATTTATTATTAATTATAATGCTAGAACATGTGAAAAACTACAAACACCTACAAAATTGTACATTTTGTTTCAACATTGAAAGAACAGTGTCTAATCAGGTAATGATGGTAATAAACATTCTTATTTAAAAAAAATTTATTTTAAGAACAACACTTACTTTTATTTTTTGATTTTTTTTTTCTGTACGAGGTAAAAAGATATTAAAAAAGAAAGAGAGAAGAAAAAATCAGAAAATAAAATGAGAAATCCAGAAGAGGAAAAGGAAAAATACAGAAGAAATAGAAAGTGAAGAGAAAAATAAGTGAGAAAATGTAGAGAGGGAAGAATCAATGGAAGTGGCTAAGAGAGAAATTTTGGCCAGTAGGGAATTGTAGACAGATGTTGACATTAGTTGCAGTGTTTGAACTCAAAACATTTGGCATTTTTTTTCTTTTTTTTTTTTAAAGAATTGTACTTCTATAAGGAAAAGAAAGAGGAAAAGGAAAAATACAGAAGAAATAGAAAGTGAAGAGAAAAATAAGTGAGAAAATGTAGAGAGGGGAAAACCAATGGAAGTGGCTAAGAGAGATATTTTGGCCAGTAGGGAATTGTAGACAGATGTTGACATTAGTTGCAGTGTTTGAACTCAAAACATTTGGCATTTTTTTTCTTTTTTTTTTTTTAAAGAATTGTACTTCTATAAGGAAAAGAAAGAGGAAAAGGAAAAATACAGAAGAAATCGAAAATGAAGAGAAAAATAAGTGAGAAAATGTAGTGGGATGGAAGAGCCAATGGAAATGGCTACAAGAGACCTAAGATCATAAATTAGAAAAAAAATAAAAAAATAAAATAAAATCAATTACAATAAAAAAGAATAAAATAAAAATAAAATAAAACAATATAAATGACATAAATATAAAATAAATAAAAAATAAAAATATTATTAAAATAATAATAATAACATTAAAATTAAAATAAACTATAAATAATAAAAATAATAATATTAATATATATAAAAATAATAAAAAATAAAATAATAAATATAATAAGCTAATAAATGGCTGAATATACTAATAGTAATTAACAAGTGCAATAAAAATACTTATGGCAGTAAAGAAATCCCAAACTATAATAGAAAACAAAGTGTAGATCAGTAGTCTCAAACTTGAAAACGTAGCAAGAGTTCTTCCCAAAGAGAACATGGGTAAGTAGTCTAACACACGAGAAACACTGCCGAGTTCTACTTAGCAGCCATATTTATACCTCCTCAAATCTTGTGGTAGCCATGAATTTGCTGCACTTTGTCAACATAAAAACAATATGGCTTCCCAATGAGATTCTTTTACGCATGAACGTCCATGAGGTAAGGCTTTTTTTTTTTACACTCCAGGTTGTAAGGTTAATTGTTAATGTTTAGAGTTTACTGTAGTTTCATGCCTTTGATTTAGTAATATGTCACTTTTCATGTACTTTATAATTTCCTTTTCTTTTTGTAAACAGAGGAAATATGGTTTGTTCACCAAATACTTACCCATACATGTAATTTAATTATTTTTTCTAAACTATTAGTGCAACTAAGTTTTAGAGTGTTTTGATTGAAAATGTTACTTAAAAGATTATTTTTAGGAAAATGTTTATCAATTAATTTAAGAAATTTATGTCCCAGTTTAATATTAACTAATTGATTAAATGGAGGGTTATACCATATGAGTTTTTTGTTTCTATTTTTCTTTTTAGAACAACTATATTCTTCCACAAAACTAATCTCAGAAGATCTAAACCCATTATCCCTAAGAAATTTATTGTAAATATTTTTATGTTTTTTGAATATATTTTTGTTTATGGGGTGTAGGTAGATGTGGTGTTCAGCTGATGATGGAATTTGTTTGATAACAGATGGTGGGAGATTAGAGCCAGGGTTTATATAAATTGGGTTAGCATTGTTTTTCATGTAAGGTTTAAAATTATTTGAAACTAAGCCTAATGTTACATCTAAGAAGTTAACGTGTTTTATATTAGAATTAATAACTATGCTAAGATCAAAAATTTAAAAGCTCTATGGATTAATTTTCTAAGTTTATCAACTTTATCTCCAGTAGATTTATTTACTACCGTGAATCCATCATCTCTATAAAGCCCTATATTATTTAAATCAATGTCTTCATATGCAGTGAAGTTGTACAAAATAAACAATCCAAATAAGTCCGACAACTTTGCAGAATCCAGAGATCCCATAGATAAATCAAAATTATCAGTAAAATTTTTAATCCACTTTTCATTATTGTGAATAAGGACTGATTTTCTGCAGTTTAAAATTATGTGTATTTCTTCTTTTGAAATGTCTGAATAAAATTCAGCAAATTCTAGTGCCAGATGGAAGAGGTCCTTAGATAGTTTGAAAATGTTTAAGGTGAAGGTGTAATAATAAACACTCACAGTGTTACTGGCCCTAAGGACCTGCTGTTTTTTTTTTTTTAATGAACTCTGATTGGACAGTTCAAAAGTGAATCGCCCCCTTTAAAGGGGAAGAGAGAACTGGCACCAGATCTTAGCAGCAGTTGGAAGCAAGACCACTTAGAAACTAGAAGTTCATTTCTCTCTCCCTGCTGAAAAGGCAGGCAGCATTTGCCCATAAGTAAAGGATGCATGGGAAAGAAAGTTGCTGAAGGCAAGTTTCCCCTTCAGAGAAAGTTTAAAAAGAAGTCCTCTCGAAGAAGTCCCAGAAAAGAAGCTTGAAAAGAAGTCTATAAGTGGAGTTTGGAGCTAAGGCCATTTGAGAAGAAGAAGGAAGAGCAAACACGTGCATTTTCAAAAAGTGTTTTACCATGAGCTGAGTAAATTTTCACCTTCTAAGGCCATAAAAGAAAGGCATAATTTCCAGGTGGATGGGAGGAAAATAAGAGAAGAAAGGAATTTGGTCACCAAGAAGAAAACTTTGTCTACACAAGAGAGAAAAGAAAAACAATAAAACTTTTGAACCTTGAAAGGACTGAAAGTGTACTGTAGAGCGAAGGCTCTCCCTTGTTTTTTTTTGTTATCATTGACACAGCAGGTTTTGTACATTGTAATTTTTAAGTTTTGTTTTTTTCATATATGTTTAATACTGTGTTAGTCAGAGAATAGGTTATCCTATTCTCAGCAAAAAAGGACAAATTTTTGCAAGCACTACATCCAATTGCTTTTTTATGCTTATGGAAAGTGATATTATAATATCAAATAAATCACTCTCAAAGTGAAAGAGTTTGTCAATGAGAAGCAAAGTATTGTTGCTAAATAAACTGTCGGGTCTCTGCATATGCAACTTTTGTTTTTATTGTTTATTTCATTTTCTTTCTGTCAAGTGTCAGATTTTGCTGCAACACACTGTATATATATGCATATATATGCTTATTTGTACATATATATATGTTTATTTGTATATATATATGCATATATATTTGTGCATTTGTATATATATATATGCATATATGTTTGAATGTATATATATATATATATATATATATATATGCATAAATATTTGTGAATTTGTGTATATATATATATATATATATTAATATATATATATATATTAATATATATTTGTGCATATATCTATATATCTTTATGTACATATATGTATGTTTATTTGTGTGTTATATATATAATGACAAGCTGTAATACAGTGAAACAGATCTGTCTGCGGATGACTATAGTATTTACGCTCTCACACCCTGATTGAGCACTCTGGAAGAGTGGGAGACTTTGTAAACAGTAGCTACTCTGGCATTTACACACCGCTCATTCGATAATGAATTGGAGCACTCTATCTATTGGGCATGTTTATACATGCTAAAAAGCCTGCTTTCTTCTACTGGATGCTCGTGGCCTGGGTTAGGAAGTGACCGGAGTCTAAGCCGTACTGACGAGCTGTAATACAGCGAAACAGATCTGTCTGCGGATGACTATTGTGTATATATATATATATATATATAGTTAATTGTTTATGTACATATATGTTATATATGTCAGTTTATTTGTATCTATATGTGTATTTGTATATATATATATGTGTGTGCTTATTTGAATGTATATATATATATATGTATATATATATATATGTTTTTAATATTGTAACTTAGTTCTAGAACTCGTAGGTTTTTTAACCTGTTGTTCATGCATTTACTTTTATAAAGAGTGCTCGATACAAATGTAGAGCATTATATTGTAATAGATGTTACAATGGTTTATAAATTCATAGTATCACTACACAAAAATTTTTGAGTTTCAAAGCTAGCCATGTGTCTAGGCTGCTTCTTCAAGTGATTTTGTTGATATGAAAATTATCTAGTTTATTTTTCGACTATTTTACTGTAGCTGAACTTTTGGCTGGTATGGTATGGGGTTTGTTGTCTTTTGTTTTTTTTTTTTGTTTTTTTTGTTCTGTTTATTAATAGGGTTGATGTGTGTATTTTTTTCATTTTTGGTGGGGTTCGTGCATGGGGTGTTTATTTGTTTACTTAAATAAAAGAAAATATCAACACTGTAAAAAAAAAAAACAAAAAAAAAAACACATACCCCAATACAAAATAACGAAAATTAAAGAAGAAGCAACCAGCCCAAAAACAAAACAACACCTACCAACCCCTAAACCAAATAACAACACCCAGGCGCCAGCAGACTACACCCACACAAGATAAATAGGAAAACCTATCCTGAACTTAGCCACCCCACAAACACTTAATCCTAAGACGTTAAAAAGGTCAACAGAATTCAAATTACAGACCAACCCCACTATCACCTTAAAAAAACACAAATCCAACACAAAGATAATTTTCATATCAACAAAATCACCTGAAGAAGAAGCAGCCTAGACACATGGCAAGCTTCGAAACTCGAAAATTTTTGTGTAGTGATACTATGAATTTATAAACCATTGTAACAACTATTACAATATGTTTTTAATATATATATATATATATATATATATAAGTTTTTGGAATGTATATATATGTTTATTATATATATATATATATATATATATATCTGTTTATTTGTATATATCTCTTTATTTTATCTACATATGTGTTTATTTATATGTATGTATATCTGTGTGTTTATTTTTATGTATATGTGTATGTGTTTATTTGCATATATACATGTTCATTTGCAAAGGGTTCGTACATGTTCTAAAGTATAATTTATATAAAATATTCATTGCCCTATTTTTATATTGAGCACTGATTTAAATAAATGTTTTGAACTTTGCAATTATTTTCTTTGTTCTTATTCCTTTGGATACACACACACACACACACATATATATAGGCATATATTTATTTTATATATATATATATATATATATATATATATATATATAAAAACAAATTAGTCCTGGTGATGTTGCACTTGGCATTGAAACCTAAAAGCTTTTGAGTTGCAATCCCATATGTTATTATTATAACATTGATAACAACTATATCTTTATAAATGGTCTTTGTCTGTATTGAGCACTTTATAAAAAGTATAAATTACCAAAGTGTAGTGTATCCATTAGTTTATATCACTGTTTTATATATATACTAGCAGTATAGCCCGATGTTGCTCGGGTGTAATGGAAGCTTTAAAACTAATCCATGGTCCTGGAGCTCAGACTCTTTGGACGTCGACACAAAAGACTAAAAAGCAATAATTGTTTCCAGTCAAAGTTAAACCATAGATTGAAAGAAAAATGAATGGATGTAAGCTAAACCTGGAGTAAAAACTAAAATAAAAGGGCTGAAAAAATACAGACATACATGCAGATAAACAGACACACACACACACAAACATCTTGCCTTATATATATATATATATATATATATATATATATATATATATATATTATCGATTTTCTGCACTATTGTAAGAACTGCAACCTTGAAACTTCTGAATATTGTTTCTTATGTCTTTGTCTATGAGTGTATCAAATTTGATTAAAATCGAACCACTCCTTCTGTCACCCGATTTTTTCAATTATCAATTTTCGATATTTATCAGGGGTACCTCAACACAAAACCTAGCTAAGAACATTCGAAGATGCTTATAGTACAACTGTGTAAATTTTCAAGAAAATCGGTTAAGCCGTTTTGGAGTCTATAGGTAACGGATACACACACACACACACACAAAGTTCCATTTATAAATAAGTATATATATATATATATATATATGCTTCTGTGTGTGTTTATCTCAATCATATGATGACTGTAGTCTGAAAGAACAGTGTCAGATTCTATCACCTGAAACATTCACCTAAAATTTTAAGTTCAGCAGTCAGGGAATAATGTCATTGCAACTGCTGGAAGACAGTTGATGAAATCAGATACCAAAAAAACTGGACAGACTGAGATGAGATGTTTGTCAAAAGTGTCCAGAACTGATTATATTTCGTTATCATTCTGTCACAACAATTCCACCTGCCATGTGTAGATGCCTCAGCATGGGATAATGTTTAGCTTTACTAGTGTTGTTGACCATTGCTACTCACTGGGTGTATTATACAAAATTATCAGTAAATAACTCCTTGAGTGTTAATGTAGGTAAATTCTTGTTTGAATTTTTAGTATGAGGAGTTATGATTATTTGCATTATTTACACTTGAAGTATTGTTCTCATTTTTGTTATTATCACAGTGTTTTGCCCATTTTGCCCTCTGGCCTTTATCAAGTTGTTATCAATCTGTGTAACCCTGAGACAATTTTGAACTGAACTGTGACATCATTCTGCTGTCCATGTCTAAGGATATCTTTTCTTGTTTTTAATTAGTATTACTTTTATTGCTGGTTCTGTTTCCACTGAATCTATTTCTGCACTACCTTATCCAGAGATTGAACTCACAATTACTATGTCACCAAATTCACAAATCAATGTTTTAATCCCTTAGGCTATTAAATTTTGTTTAAAATTCAAGCAAAATTGTCTCTCAAACACACAAAAAAGAAATTAAATGAAATAGAGAAAGAAAGTGGAGACCAAGGCCAAAATTATTAGAGACACTCTGGTAAAATCGTAGCAGAAGAGCTCATAAAATAAATCGCTTATATTTAAAAACTCAGAAATAAATCAACACACATAACTATTATTACCCATCATGCCACACTTCCATATTAGTTCCACTTTTAGCTAATTTGTATGCTTCATTAATTTTCTCTTTCTCACAATCGTCTGCAAACCAGAGAAATTACACCCTTCAATTAACTGATTAACTCAATCAAATAATTAGCCTCTACTTGTGATAATAATGATTTTCTTCCTTTTATTTCTTAATTTTATGTTAATTTATTCATTTACTTTGAGAGGTACTTACATTCTTGGAAGGGAAGAAAAGTGGCTCATCTTGTAAAGATGTTTCTTTTTTTTTTTTGCTTATAAACTTAAAACAAATCATTGAAAAAATCACACTAATTTTTAGTACTCCAAACTAACAGAAACTACTCCTGAATTTGTAAAATTTGGAATTAAAAAACTTACAAAAGGCATCATGTCTTATTAGATGGACTGAACTTTAAAAACTGACTTGGCTTTAAGGTTTATTTTTTTTTAATCATCATCACCCCATGCAAGGCAGTAAAGCCACTAAGACACAAGGAGTTAGAGGATATAAACGAATTAGGAACAGGAACATTAATAGAGAGCAGAAAGAGAAAAGAGTAATCAGGAGGAACATAAATAGCAATTGACATTGCATTTAAATTTTTGCAGATTAAAGTTGACAGGAAAGCATGGAGTATTCATTTTTTAATAACATAAACATCACCACACAATAAAGATACATGTTTGTTTGTAGTTTTTTTTTTATCATTTCAGCAAGACAGAACTACTACTGGTACGCAGGGGGTTACAGAAGAGGTGGGTGATGAGAAAAAGGAAAAAGGAACAAGTTACAGGGGAGTCAGAGAATGAGTAAGAAAAGGATGAGAATACAGATGTGAAGATGGCTGCATGAGAGTAGAGTGGAAAGGAAGAAGAACATGATACAAGGATTGTCATGGAAATGATGTGAGTCATGAAAATAAGAGATGGCAATTGACTTTGCATTTAAATTCTTGGAGATTGTAGCTTTCAGGAAAGCAAGTATATGGAGTGGAATACCACAGGCAGGAAGTGCAAGCAAAGACGCTGATAAGGTAGAAGTTGTGGTTACATTTTATTGGTTTCACTATAAAAAGATGGGACCTAGCTGCTAGTCAGCTTGAGTAAATTCATGCAGTGGGGGCACCAGGGAGCTAAGCTCATCAGAGCAGAAGCTGTAAAATACAGAGGGAAGCCACATTACATTGGTAAGAACATGACTAGAGTTGAGCTGCCAGCTGAAAAAAGTACTTTACACTAATACTTGTACTTGAAAATACATTAATGCATTAGGAGAGTTTTGTAATTTGCTTGAAGCATTGTGTATACTAAGTGTATGTGTAGGTCTTGACTATCACAATGCATTTAGTAAAATAAAGGAAGATAAAGAAGGTGTTGGGTATTACCTATTTATTATTCATTAATATTTTGAGATCAAAATCTTGTGGACCATGCCTTTCAATGAATGGTCATCCTTTGCTGCTATTGCTGTCGTTAATTGTAGTGAGTGTGTCTGTGTGTTACTGTAAGTAAGTTTGAGCATCTATTTGTGTGTGTGTGTGTTTATGGTTTAAATATGTGTGCATTGCCGATAGTAGGATTTGGTTTTTACATTTTTGTTAAAGAGATAGTCAGCATTGTTTTGTGATCTGATAATATCTCTCTGCATTAATTTATGGTTTATATATGTGCGCATTGACCTATAGCATGATTTGGCATTTTTACACCTCTGTCAGAGTGGTAGTGGGCATTGTTTTACGACTTGCTGTTATATCTATCTGCATTAATTGGAGGCGTGTTTATTGCTACATTTTTTATTTTTTTGCCATTTTGTGTGCGTGTCATGTGTTGTATGTTTTTTCCACTTCTGTGTTCATTTTATATATATACCTACATATCTTTTCCCTGTATCATGTGTGTGTGTGTATATATATAGATATGTGTGTGTATGTATTCCTGTGTATAGTATGTTGGAATTTGTTTGAAATATATATATAGGTGTGTGTGTGTATGTATTCCTGTGTATAGTATGTTGGAATTTGTTTGAAATATATATATATATATATAGGTGTGTGTGCGTATGTGTTCTGATGTATAGTATGTTGGAGTGTGTGTATAATTATATATGTGTGTGTATGCGTTGCCGTGTATAGTATGTTGGAGTATGGGATAAGTGTGTGTGTGTGTGTGTGTGTACATATGTTTATTACTTTTGTATATATATATATATATATATATATATATATATTTTTTTGTGCATTGTATTGTTGCTAGTGGCTATAAGTTTGGGGGCATGCGTGTGTGCATGTTCCGGCTTATAGAGTTATATACTTGTTGATACTGGTCTTGTGTTTAGAAGCATGTATTTGTGTGCGTTAATCTGTGCTTGTGTGTATATGCCTTACTGTTGTAGTCAGTGTGTCAGGTGCGTGATAGCATTAATTATTCTGTTATGTAATCTAGATTGAACTCAAAATCATGCTATAGGTCAACGTGCACATATATAAACCATAAATTAAAGAAGACAGATATCATCAGATCATACAATGGTACCCACTATCACTTTAACAAAAATGCAAAAAAGCCAAATCCTACTATCAGTCAATGCACACATATTTAAACCATAAACACACACACACATACATGCTCAAGCACTCTTACAGGTACACACACACTACAATTAACAACATCAGTAGCAGTGAAGAATGACCATTCGCTGAAAGGCACGGTCCACAAGCAGATGTGAAAACAAGCTCTCCTACCATTCTGAAGATGAGATTTTGATCTTGAAATATTAATGAATAATAAATAGGTAATATCCAACACCTTCTTTACCTTCTTTTATTTTACTAAATGCATTGTGATAGCCTTCAAGACCTACCCATACAATTAATATATTAATCGGCTATTAATATATCTTCTCATTCCCTTCTTTATTTTGTTATTTTCATTTATTGTCCAGGGTTTGTACTCTCTTGAAGCCAGAGTTGAACTTGCCAAATCATGTTTTCATTTTTAGTTTATTTAAATTTTAAAGCTCAAGGACTATTTTTACATTCCTACTTATGAAATGTTGATTTCAGGGTTATTATCTTGTTTCAATATTAAATAATCATAGATAGACTTTTCCACACTTCCAGTCAAATGTTAATAAGATTCATATGGTAAGAGGGTTATGTAAAGTAACTTGAGGTATACATTATTAACCTCATGTCTCATGGTCCATAAAACCTTTTGGTAAGGTTCTATAATCAAATTGTTTCATAGGGTAGAGTGATTGGAACCACACCAAAACTGTAACATGAAGAAGGTTTGGTTTTCTGTTGGGGTTTTCCATTTTAATTTTTTAGAATTGCATCTACCCAGGTTTTAGGAAATCAGAGTTTTCCTTCTACTGGACTGGTTACTAACTAAGGCTGAATAGAACCCAGTATTCCCTACTATTTAACCCTTAGATGATGAAGAGAAGGAGAAGGGGTGAGTTCATACATTTCTCAAGGTAAATTTGTGCAAAAGTGACTGCAACAGACTTGACTGGAATTTGAACTCAGCTTGCCGATTTCTTGTTTCAAACTGCTAACCATTGCTCTAACTGTGCAAAAGATTGATGATGTTTGATGATGACCAGCGCCAACTCCTTGATTGTATGCTCCTAAGACTCAAGTAGTGAGGAGGTGATGCTGTAGGGCTTAGTACTGAGAAATGTGAGAAAGGAAGACATTATAAATATTTAAAAGTAGATGGGACCTGAAATAAACACTTTATTCTAATTAAATATAAACTAAATTTTTATTTCACTCTTTGATTGGGTGCCCGAGGCCATTGCTCCCTCTGTCCCACCCACCTTCTGCAAGCTACTTATCCACTAATTTGAGGTTACAGGAATGGAGATCTTTGCTATGAGAAAACCAAGAAATATATTTAATGAAACACTTGGTTAATAAAAATTATGTTGTTCTGACTCCAATCACAACAATTAAGAAATTAATTATTCAAGGAGACAATATTAAAGATAAAATTATGACAAAGTGGAAAAATGTTTTTGGGTAATGCCTTTTGTTCTTTAAGACTTCATTAGATTAAAGTGATGTTTATACTGATGTGACAACACATCCACACTAAATTTAGTTTTTTCTTTTTTTAAATAAATGTTTTGGGTATATAATCCAGTCGATTTCATTTAATTTCTTTTTCTTTATTTTTACTCGACCATCACTTTTGCTATGAAACATCCAACATTGTGATAATAGAAGATTTGCCAAGGAAGGAGAAATGTTCTAAAAACCTGGATGCAAATTTACCGTGGATGATCTACTGATTAAAATATTTTCTATACATTTTTTAAGAAGACACTATAAAAACGTTTTATTTATTAAACTTAAGGATATAGTATCTATGAGTAAGCAATGCCATGAACAAAAATATTATACTATGGCATACCAAACTCAAGTTTTGGCACAATTTATTTCTGTCAATCTTCCTAACCCCCAGCATGGTGCTTATTAGATATGGCATGCTCATTATTTTTCAAATAATTTTCTTCATCCCATTATTATTTTATTTGAAGTTTATTCAACTTACATGAAAATTCCTGACAGTTTTTTTATTTGAACTGGTATCTTCTTTTTCTTTATGCCATGTCTCTTCAGGTCATTGGTGATCATGGCTCTCCACAATTTCCTGTCTTTTGTAGCTGTTAGTACATTTTGTCCTTTTGCTGTCTTAATCCTGGTTTTGCAAAGCATTTACACAAGTGCATTAGGTAGGCTATATGCTGCTTTCCACTGTTTTTCTTGCCTTCAAGCATGTCTTATGAGTATCAAATTTTCCAAGCTCTCTTTTCTTATTATGTGCCCTAGAAATTTCAACTATATTTTTCTGATGCTAAGTGTTCTATTTGTTGCTAGTTTCTCTAAAACAATTCTTATTTTATGTTGAAAAATCTCCACTGACCTGACTATTTCAGACAACACTTGTAGTGTATTGTGAATTTCCCAATTTTAATTGGTAATAATATTGTGACGCCAACGGGAAGAAAGGAACACAAACACAGACAAAAATGTTATAAAAACTTGTATTTACTATTAAATTCAGTTCTATTTAAAACTTATAGTCTTCACATAGCTTATAGGGTACATGTTACTAAACAAAGAAAACAAGTGTTAATGATATTGTACTTTATTATTGAAAAGATGAAATTTCTATAGTCCTATTAGTATAGGGATTATTGGGAGAGTTTTTACTACCTTTAAAATTTTTAGTCCTTTTGGGACATTGTTTTATTGCAACAGATGCACCCTTAGTACTTACATCATAAGTGACCTTTGATTTTGCAACATCAATTTTCCTATTCCACACTCCCTTTCATCTATGAATAAGTTTAAATTTTTTAATAACTCAGGTACTTTTTTATCTTGAGGAGATTGAAGGTAAACAAGTTCTGTAGGAAAGATTTGCTGCTGCATTACCTTAAGTAAATAAATTTTAGCACAACTACTAGGATCCAGATCCACATGTTTTAGTTGATTTCGGATTTTAAATATATTGGTAGTAACATTAATCAATTTATTAAAATCCGAATATTTATCAAAGGGTATCACCAGCTGAGGTTTAACATTAGCTACAGTGAAATTTAACGAGGTAACCTGTAAAATGGATTTATCTTTTGAACTTAGGCACTGAAGTTCACTTGATGGCCATTCTATGGGATTTTTGTTGAGCCATTCAGCTCCTAAGGTCTAACGGCTTAGATTCTGTTGAAACTTTTCAAAGGTTACTCCCCTTGTGAGCAAGTTGACAGGGTTCTGGTCAGTAGGATCATATCTGAATCTTACAGGTAAAGATTTCTTTTCTTTAAGTTCTTCAATCATTTATTGGATGTCCTTTAGTCTGTTTCTCACAAACTGGTTCTTGGTTTTAATGTTGTCAGACAAAAGCCATGACAACATAACCTGTTCATCCACTGCTATGACTACATCTCCGATCTTGATTCAGGAGTAAGCTTTCAATAGAGGCAGAAAACACTTGATGGCCAAAAACACAGCCAACAATTCAAATGTGGGTAAGCTTTTAGGCTTCATAGGAGCCACCTTAACTTTTGAAAATAACAGGTGGGACTCGCCATTCTGTACACTATAAACTGCAAAACCATAAGCCTTTTTAGAGGCATCACAAAATATATAAAGATTGGCAGGGCCATCTTTACTGATTACAAATATATGGAATTGCAATGAATCCAGCTTGGCAAGGTTATGTGATAAGACAGACCATATGGTCTGAAATTCTTCTGACACAACATCATCTCAGTCTAATTTTTGAGACCACAAATCTCTCAAGAGCATTTTACCCCTGATAGTAATGGGTAAACACAAAGATAGTGGATCAAAAACCCATGCAGTTTAGGCTAATATGCCTCTTTTAGTATTAACAGATTGGTCAGTAGGTGACCCTGAAATCTGAAGAGTGTCTTCTAGCATGGAATATTTATACCCTAAAACCTTTTCAAGTTGACAACCATGTTCTACGAATTTCTGATCTTTTATCATTAAGGTTTTAAGTTTCTCACAATTCGTATTCCATGATCTAAGGTTAAAATGACCCTTTTCCATATGATAATTTGCCACTGTGTATAGGTCTGATAGCATGTCAACAGAGTTACTGGTTTTGGTTTGGTTGTCCACATAGAAATTTTTCTTTAGCAGTTTTAAAGTTATCGAATCTTAAGTTCCTATCAAATTCATCATTGATAAGAACAGGTAGGGGCAAGGAATTACCCTTATTTACTTCAATCCCCAATACAACTTGGTTTAATTTTTTCTTTTTAGACCCTAAAAAGGTTTTTACATCGTATTCCACTGGAGTGAGGAAAGATCTTTAGCACCCTTATTTTTCAATAACTTGCCTAAAGAAATAAGTCCTTTGACTGCCTGTATCAAAGAGGCAGTTCAATTTGTATTTACATTTTCCTTTAGAGACAGTAATTGCCACTATCGGTAAAATATAAGGCTGCTCCTGTGTGCCAGTGTTGGTACACATGTGCACGGAAGTAGTTGAACTGTTTCCACTCTTATCTGCTTTATCACAAAGGGGGTAACATGGCCGCGGGATTTGCAATTTGCACATTTTCGAGGTAATTTATTTGCTTTGCCATAGCAGTCTTCCGTTCTATGACTAACACATGTACAAAAAAGGCACAAGCCCATCTCCTCACACCTAGAACGTCTCGATTCAAGGGAGCAATATTTTGAACAATGGTTCATGGTGTGCCTGTTGATGTTGCAAAATCTACAATGTCTAGTAATTTTGCTAGGTTTTGTTGCAAAATTTTCCAATGTTGGGAAATTTTTCATTGCATTGTTGTTCTTAGTATAATTTCCTTCCCACGACTTGAAATTGTCTTGGTGGGAATTAGTTGTAACTATCAAAAATCTGATTGATATTCGGGTTAATTCTTTTTGAAGATTTGAGGGTTGAGGGTAATTTTGAAAAAATTATATGGCTAATTGATTCATAGCCTGCAGTTTTTTCTTCAAAAAAATTCAAATTATACAAAGTTTTTAAGTTGGATAGGTCAGCTTTAATTTCTGACAAAAATCTTTTTATGTTGACAAACTCTGGGTCATATTTAAGGGTATTGCCCAGCAATTGTTGAAAAATTTCATCAATAATGAGAGGAATATCCAAAAATTCCTTTCTCAACAAATTAATGGCCACTTCAAAGTTTTCATCTTCTAGAGAAAGATGAGACACTAACTGAAACGCGTAGCCAGTTAAAAAACTTTTAAAAAACGACAGCTTGGCTTTTTTGAGGGTACAGCATCCACACAGTTTTCAAATTGAACCAGGAAATTTTAAAATTCAAATTTACCAGCTTGTATTCCACTGAATTTAACACAGTGTAACCTAGGATCTGAAACGCACGAGGCTGTGAGTGGCACTTGTGGATTTTGAACTGGGCTGTTTCTGTATTGGAACTAGAAATGTTCTCTTCCAGTCCCGAGAGTCTTTCAAATATGTTGTCACAACAAACACTGCTTTTAACTGTTCGTCTTCCAACATACCACTTTTTTCTAAAGTGATATCGGCCTTTTCACAAGCTTCACCTATTTTTGTGTTAATTGTGTCAACCTCTGTCAACCATTTATTTATAAGACTTTCTTGTTTCTTAAAGCAAGTCTTATTTAAGGATGCTTTTGCTGACATTATTTCAATGGTAGAAGTTATTTTTCCTTAAAAGGAATCCCTATTAAAAATTAAGGCTCTAACACCCTTAATCTGCTTAGTCATTCATCCTGCTGAGTGAAGGATAACTACACAAACAAATTAAGAACAAAGGAAATAAAATGGATAGACAAAACTTGACCTCTACAAATCCTAGCAGTAAACACCAAAATGGGATGGGTGTATATATCCTTTCCTCAAGTGAGGTCACATTTTGATATTAATTTACACAAATCAATTTCATGTTAAATTGTTTCACATGGTTTTTACTTTCTCAGCATGAAACATTATTTTCAACGGTTTGCATGCGTCCTTTTAACAGTTTATATTTCCTGTGTCGTTATGGCTGGGTTGAAGAAATAGAGCCATGACTTCTGTGCTTCAGTTGCTGTCAAATCCCTTCACGTATCCTGGGTCTAGATGACAGAGGGCAGATGGGGACGTCTTGTCTGTAAGGTCCAATAAGCAAAAGAGGAAGGGAGTTTTTAAAACCTGCTCACGTGGGGAGTTTGTTGAAAATTTAAAAAGGTAGCCCGTGATTGGTTGTTTTTCATTCAGTCACAGGGCACCCAGTTGGTGACTCCGTAATAATTTCTATATTTGGTACAAAAGAATACAAGAGAAAATTATTTGTCTATATTTTTGAGATAAGGTATTTATATTATTTACATTGTTTGGACTGTTGTCCTCATCTTCACTGCCATATTCATGACTTTTTCAGGTGTTTGGAATTTCCAACTGAAACCTTTTTCTCATTCCATGATTCATGCCACCTTTTAGTTTTATCTCCCTTTAATTCAACTCTTTAAGTATTGAACTCACAAGTCTTTGGGTCAAGTCACTGGATCCAACCAACACTTTTATCTACTGGGTCATGTGTCCTTGAGGACAGCCTTTGAGATTTGAAAAAGAAATCACTCGACTGATGGTCGAGGGCGAGGGAAAATTTACTCATCCCAAAATCATTTTACTTGACTGACTCCATTTTCTTAATAGTTGCCTTATATAGCCAAAACATAGTGTGATTCACTGGCGGAATACAAAAAATGAAATTTTAATTAAAATTTCGAACGTGTAAGAAAGGATTTAAAAAATTTTTTAAAATAATAACAACAAAAGATGATCTTTCCATTTAATAACAGCATAAACATTTTGATGATAAAACTTTGTTTTTATTAAGTTTGAGCCTTTTTACGATCATAATATGCTGGGGTTTTTTGGCAATTGAGTGGGAGTATCTAAATTCATAGTTTCTTTCTTCTGTTTGACTACAACCTCCATCTCATAGATGATAAAAAATAACAAATCTGATTTTCTCAATGATTTTCTATAAAAAAATTACTTGTAGAATTTGTTTTTTGGTGCGTGGTTGAAAGAAGTATGTGTATTATTTCTTTTTTCTTTCAAATGTTTGTTCTTATTTTTCGAAAGTGGGGAGGAAATATAGATGTTGAGTCAAGGATAATATTTTTCCAAATGAGTTTCTAAAAATCTGTGAACGTCTTTGATCTGGGTGACAGAGATATTTTGGCTCCACTCTGGAAGCATTAATTAAACGAATGTTTGCACTGACTGGGACAATAAAAGAGAGACAGGAGCTTGTCAATCTAAATTCCATTTGTCAGATCTTGCTTTGATGATTGCGGGATGTCACTGTCTTTTGTTTAACCACACATTTCGACATAAATCAGGCACCATGCATAAGACCAATGAGTTCAATAATGTCATTGTAGGTCATTCTAAGTAACTTGTGAATCTTCAATGGCATACTTTTGGGTTGTAAAAGGAATCACATTTCCTTTTTATATATTTGAAGGGACATGTTTCATTGCAAGATTTGTAATCAAACTTGGGTGAGTAAAGCAATAAACTTTAATTGCCCAATTAAGTTTTTAATCAACTGAGTCGATTGAGTGAGTGAAATCTCAAAGGCTGCTTGAGAACAATTAGTAGAAAATATACCAAAATTTGAAGTAGTGAACAACAATTCATTACAATTTCTTAAAAGAAAATAGAAACTGTCAAATATTTAATGCTTACTGTTATACAGTTATACAAAAGATTAAAACGTTATTGGTAAAATTTAATAAACATACCCACAAAAAAATGGTGTGTTAAAAAGAAAGTTTTTCTCTTGACACCACTAATACTGTATACACCCTCTGTAATTTGCTTTATGTTAAAGTGCTATTTTTAGAATTTTAATAAAACACAGACATATGAAACTTGATTTATAAATTTTCTTTGTTCTTGAGAATTGAAAACAGAAATAATAAACACGATTGTTGTTTATTTACATGAATAATTTTATAACTACATAATTATAAAAATACATTAACCAGCTATATTACAATATTTATTATTATAAAGACATAATTATGAAAACAAGTTTTTTATTTAGAAATTTATAAAAATGTCTTTGAACTATTGAACAAGAAAATGTAAATAAACACATAATGTGTAACTGTAATTAAAAAAATGTGAAAAAATGCATTTTCAGAACATAATATATTTACTTTTCAGATTATGTTATATCTCATATTACTTCTTGTTTTAATTTTCCAGCAGATGGAGGTCCATCGAGCTATTATATGTTCATTTGTCCTGGATATGATGATAAACTACATCATTTTGCAAAGCCTCTGATTGAGAGGTTTGAGGAGCATGTTCCCATGTCTACACTGATCTGGGGTGATAGCACTTGTTAGGGCTCCAACTATGGGTAAATAGTTAACCACCAAACTGGGCTCAGAACACTTCTTCTTTTAAGGTGATCGTGGTCTTCCACATCTTCCTATCCCTTGTAGCTCTTAACACTCTTTCTCTTGTTATCCAATCCAAACCCTACTTTGACATCCATTTGCTCAAGCCCATCAAGTATGTCACACATTGCTTTCAGCTGTCTCTCTTTTCCTTTATCTATCCCGTGAGTATCAAAGCCTCCCTTCCCACTAACTGCCCCAGAAACTTCAACTGTCTCTTCCTGATGTTAATCATCAGTTTCCTTTTCATCTGCATCCTTTCCAAAACCTTATCATTGCTCATATGCTTGGTCCATGGTATCTTCAGCATCTTTCTGTAGAACCACATTTTGGTTGCTTCAAGTCTTTCCTTCATCTTAGAAAAGCATAAAAATACCAGCAATACATTTTCATAGTAAAGAAATTACCAGCAATTTTTTAAAAAAATAAAAAAAAATTAGAAGGAAAATTACCAGCAATACATTTTTATAGAATAAAATACTAATGCTCTCAAGAAAATTAAATTTTGGCACTAAATAGCCCATAAGGTGTTGGTATGCTTCTAAAGAAACTAAAACAATTATACATTCATCATAAAATGGATGATTATTTTTATCTAAATTTTTTTGTTCACAGATTATTTTTATAAATTTATGAATAAATGTTTCTTATTGTCATTTCTTTATAACAATATTACATTATAGTTGCTACAAATAAACAATTTGATAAATCATATTTAATATTTTTGTAGTCAGTTCTCTAGAAAAAAGAATATGTATTAATAAAATTCAGTTCTATATGTTTAGGTTTAATTGCTGACAGTAATAGAAGTGCCAAGAGAAATCCATCCTTTTGACACACTGTATTTTGTGAGTATGTTTGTTAAACTTTACCATTATATTTTTATAGCACAATATTTTCTTTCGAAATTAAATCTTCTATTTGATATATGTGAATGAAGTTACAAAAAGTTAAAGATCATCAGTAAAAGATCATGTTTCCAAATATGACTTTTCTCTTTCACAGTCAAAAGTGAAAAGCAGCTTTTTGAACAGGACTTTACTGTAAATAGCTGTAGTGAAGAAAACAGTAAATTACCTCATAAAACCAAGTGACAGTGTGTTACATGTATTCTATGACAGAAAATGTGGTGAAGAAGAAAAATCTTAAAAAATTTGTAGCACAGAAAGAGCTGCTAAAAGTATCAGAAAAGCTATGCTAATACTCTTTTCTTCCCTGTCTGGCATGGCCAATCAGAAAAATTGCTTGGTGAATAAAAAGCTGTTGCTTTTGCTTACCAAGACAGTACAATTTTTGAGCTTGAAAGTGTTTCTACTGTTGTAAGAGGAAGGTTGGATTTATGACCCTGTTTTTGTTGTCTGCTGAACTGTTCACAACCGATTTGTGATTGAATTTACTGTTGGCACACAGATTTTTTCTTTGCTCCTACTGACCCCATTGGTTGATAACCAGTTACAATAGCAAACACACTGATGTAGTTATAAGAAAAGAAACTGTAGAGTGGTCATTATGAACTCCTCTTCGCAGTGGGCCATTCTTTCTTTCTCTCTTCCGATTTCAACTAACTCAAGATGGTGGGTAACACCAGTAAATTTTCTGGGAAAATTAAAGAATGGAATCCTAGTTTGGTATTTCTGCTCAACTTTTTCAGTCTGTCTTACCTGCCTGGTATGTTGATTTCCGCTTTTTATTTTAGTTTTTGTCTGTTTAATTTTTGTCTTTGTCTGAATTTTTTAACAGGGGTAGTATGCTGCTATTGTAAATAATTTTTGCGTTTAAACCTCGTTTCGACTTATACTAAGTTAAAAGTTACTTTTTTTTTTTATTGGAGTAGATAGTACCCACCATCACCTGGTTTTACACTCCATCCCCTTCTTTTGAACAGGAGTAGAGGTGATCACCTTGTTTCTTGTTTAGGAAGGAGTTTCTGGTACATTTTCCTTCAACTTCGGTTGTGGTTTCCGGCTTTCTCTTTTCCAATCTTTTCACTTTCTTTTTTTGTTTATTTTTTTTCAATTGGAGTAGATAGACTGAACTATAGCCTGCTTCACATTCCACCCTCGTCTATTGAACAGGTGTAGAGGCTCATCCCTTGTTCCCTGTTTAGGATGTGGTTTCCGGCTTTCTTTTTTCCAATCTTTTCACTTTCTTTTTTGTTTATTTTTTTTTCAATTGGAGTAGATAGACTGAACTATCGCACGCTTCACATTCCACCCTCGTCTATTGAACAGGTGTAGAGGCTCATCCCTTGTTCCCTGTTTAGGATGTGGTTTCTGGCTTTCTCTTTTCCAATCTATTCACTCTTACGTAGCCCCCTGCACACCAGTGGCCTTACCTCCTTGCTTGGGGTGATGTGATTAAAAAAAAAAACAGTCAGCATGAATTAAATTTTTTTTCCCTATTTAATGCTTTCCCCAGCATAGATGTGTAAATACATTTTTACAGGAAGACATAATGGTCAAAAACTAGCTTCAGACATGTTTATACATCAATATTGATTCTTTTTATGTCCTTCTGAGCTTGATATGTGTCCAATTTCTTAGTTTTTCTGAAGCAATCAAGAAAGTCTTCTTTCATCTGATGGATATTGTGGTATGAATGCTTACACCCTGTATAACAAGTAATAAAAAAATTGTCTGAAAATTAAACGTTTTCCCAAAATAGTTGGCAGGGAAGAGGTTAAACAATTTCAATTGACAGATTAAACAATTTATTTAAAATTAATTGTAGCTACCAAACTGAGCCTCTCTAGCTATTGGAAAAATGAAAAGAATAAAAATAGGAATTTTTAAATTCCTTTAAAGTTTTTTGTGTATAGATATGTAACTGGTTAAACCCCTTCCCCATCTGGTTTATAATGAAAGTGTCTTTTTCAGATATGGACAAATAAACAAACCCAAAACATAACATTAAAAAAACAGCTACAGATGTGTTGAAATGTTGATATTGATTCTTTCTATCCCCTTCTGAGTTTGAAATTAGTTTAATTGTCAACTCATATGTCTGGTTGAAGTGTTAACTACTGATTAGGCACTTCAATTGCCTCAGTTTCTTAATTACTATATTAAATCAAATTAAAATAATTGGAGAAGGGTTTAAATTTCAATTGGGTAATGAAAATTAAATTACACAAACTTCAAACTCAAAACTTCACAAAAACTTGTCTTAACAATAGTTTTGATTTATAAGAAAATCAAATATTTTATTAGAAACCAAGAAAAGAGTACTGATTTGTTATGTAATATCAGTCCTTCTATATAGCAGTGAATGCTGGACATTTGAAGAGGAGACTTGAAGCAGCAGAAATGTGGTTCTTCAGGTGGATGCTGATTGTCAAGTCTTGAAAAACTGTCTGTGTCCCTGGTCCTGACGTATTTTTACGTGTAGCAATATTCGTGACAAAGCTCTCCTTGTCAAGTGTGACACATTTGATAGCTGCTTGGCCTGTCATCTACTTATATAGTGCTAGGCTAATTTGCATGGGATACTACACTGTCCCTCTTGAAAATGAAGTAATTGTACACATTTGTTCTTCCTGTCACTCCTACTTACTTTTGTCTTATGCTGTCTTTCTGTTCACTCTTCTTGTCATCTCTTCAATAGTGACTTCGGTCTTTCTGCATCCTCCTTACACTCATCTTTCTTTTTACCTTCACTTAATTCCATATCCTGCTCAATTTCACTTCTGCAACTCCCTGTCTGTCCCTGTTCCTAAACTTCCATTCTCTGCTCTGTCTCATCATTACACTTTCTTTTCTTCCTCTTCATGTTCTTGATCCTCCATCTTCATATCCTCCATCATGCTCCTACTTCTAAACTGGTCAGCATGCACCAAAATATACTGCCCTTTCTTTTCAATTATGGCTGTGTTGTTTCCTCTCTGTAACAGGATATTTGCCTCTTCTGGATTTGCCACTTTGTTTTTCTTACCACACCTTCTCCCTCGTAGCAAAAGACATTGTTATGGGGGCTCTGATCTACCTTCCCATTTTTGCTGACAGGCTCAAATTTCTCCCCACATGTGAGACAGACCTATAACTAAGGAGCATTTTTGATAAGAATACCTCAATATGCTCATTAGTATGTGAAAACGCCTTCAAAGTCATTTTCACAGTTTTCACCATTCTCTCTGCTATCTCATTGAACTGTGCGTGGTATTATACAGGATGCACCTTATCCATCTTAACCAGACACACAAACTCTCATCCCAAAACTCAGGCACATTGTCTGTAAATCCTATCTGAAACACTCCATTTCTCAAAAACATGGCCCTTAAAACCAGTTTTACTGTGACCACTCATCTATCCTTTACAGTGATCATCTCTGGTCAACATAAGTACATGTTCATTAGTATTAAAAATGACCCCATATTCCTGATATGCACATGGTCCATGTGCACTAACCCAGGGCTGTGCTTCCTTGGTCCGTGAATGACTTTCTTTTTGCCTGAAACTTTCTATCTCATTGTAATTTGGACACCTCTTAATATACTCCTCAACATCCTTTGAATATCCAGGTCACTATGCTTGCAGTTTTAACCTTCTTCATGTTGTTAATTCTGCAATGCACAGCATCATGCACTCCTCTCAATATGTCTCAATATTTCTCAACATCCATGGAGCTACTACTACATCTCCATTACTTACTATACCATTCTCTATGGTCAACTTATGTCTTGCCTCCTTGACTGGTCGCTCTACCATTGAGCAATTGCTCCATCTATTACTTCTTATTCTTTCCATCACTCTGCTTAACGCTGGATCCTGCTTGGTTTCACTTTTAAATTTCTTTATAGGAAGCACGTCTGTCTCCACCTGGTGTAATATTCTATCTTTATCAGGTTCGTGCTTCTCTTCTGTTTTATTCACAAGCTGTAACCTTGACAAGGCGTACACATGAGGAATAGTAATCCCTTTCACATATGTTATGTTGAAATCAAACGCCATGATTTTCATCACCCAACACAGTATCCTTGAAGACATATCTTTTGGTAATTCTTTCCTCAGATTGAAAATAAATTCCAATGGATTGAGGTATGACTTCAACAAAAATTTTTTGCTTAATAAAAAATTCTATGTCCTCTTCATGCTCCACACAATTACTAATGCCTCTTTCTCAATATTTGAAAAGTTAATCTCTGCTGGTGTTAACCTCCTTGACAAATACATAATTAGATGCTCCTCCTGTGATAAAATGGCAGTGATCACTTTCTCATTTGCATCAATCATCATCATTTCATCATTTATCCATCACACCCAATGGTGCATAGTGCAGCAACATTTTGTTGCTGTTTCTGTAACAAACTGTTTTACGGGGCAGGGTTGTTAGCCCTGTGCCATGACCTTCTTTATAAAGAAGGTCATGCCTGTGCCCAACTCCCAAGCCTGTAGGACCGGTGGACCATTCTTGCTTCTTACACTTACAGCATCTGGTATTCCCAAATAGTCACCCATTTTAGTACTGACCAGGCTCGATGTTGCTTAACTTCGGTGATCGGACTGGAACCAGTGCATTCAACACAATATAGCCACAGACAATTGCATCAGTGGTTACAGCTAATTCTTTTTTAGTATGGAACACTCTTATTATTGGTTTTCTCCTTATGATTATCTGTAGTGCTTCAAAAGCATTATTTTGCTTTTGTGTTCACTCATACTTACTGCTCTTCTTGCATAACTCTGCAAACGTCTCAATTATTTCACTGTACCTTGGAATATACTTGCTGTAGAAGTTTAGTACCACCAAAAAGGACTCTAATTCCTTCTTATTCATTGGATTCACAATATTTGCTATCTTATTTGTCAATGTCTCATCAGGTGCTATATCCTTTTTTTTTTATATCTGATAGCCCAAATATGACAAATTCTTACAATCAAAATTGCATTTGCCTCTGTTCACCATTAATCTTGTCTTTTTTTAATCTTTTTCAACTTTATATTTTAATTCTTCCTTGGTTTTTGCTCCTACTCCTTTCTGGAGGATGGAGTATTCCATACTATATTATCCTCATATATAAATAATTGACTTATTTATCTTAATAATACTCCTTCAATCATTTTCTGAAAAATGTGACCGGAAGTCTTAATCCCAAATGGTATATGTTTATTGTGGCAATTTCTTTGAATTTCTTGACAATCTCAATTTGGCTGAATGCAGATATGAGATCAATTTTGGCAAAGAATTCCATATTTGTCAGCTCGTGGCTTGCAATTTCAATATTCAGCAATGGAAAATGGAAATGAATCTGAGCATATTTAGTGATTTAGTATTCACCACATATTCACTCCATATCCTTAAGTTTCCATCTACTTTTTTTTATTACAAAAATAGGTAATGTCCAGTTACTTCTACCTTGAGTCACTTGTTATATCATTCTGTTTAATTTTGCCACCACCAAAGGAAGTATGTGAACCGGAACTTTTCTCTCCTCTATATATTTAAAGTGATAATTCTCTTTCAACCAAATACTCATTTTATACCCTTTCAACAATCCTATTCCACTTTCTCATGTCTCCAAGGAATTTATCAGCTTTGCTGTGTCTACCTTTAATACATCAATTCCTAACAATCTATGATCTTTATGCCATGTTACCTCCACAATTGGAATTACTTCAAATCATGTATCAGTTTCAAAGGTGCCCTGAAAGAAACCTATTGTCATTATGGTTGATCCATTAAATTGTTTTAATTTCACATAGCTTTTTTTTTTTAAAGTTTGGGTTGTCCTAACTTAATCCAAAAATTCTTTGGTATTAATGTTATTTCACTACCAGTATTCACCTGCATACAAAATAACATTTATTCTTGACCTTTCTTTGGGCACCTTGATGTGGTGTAATGCCTAGCAAGCTTGTCTTACTAGAATCTATTACAACTGATTAGTGAGTTCGATCCTCACTGGGTACCCCATACTTTCAGCCTTGTACCACATCTAAGTGGCACTTAGTAAATCAACTCTCTTGACCTTTCTTTTGTGCATTTATTGCAAATATTCCAGTTTCTTCATTTTCTTCTTCTTCAGAGGACATTTTCACTGTTTGCTTTTCTCTACTTGCTTCTCGAACTTACATACACTCTGAACATGATCCTTCTTCTACAATTTGAGGATAGTTTCTCTAACACTGGATATTTGTATTTGTTCTTTTCGTACATTCTTCCACAATGTTTGCATTTCATTCTGAATTTAGTCGTATTCACCTTATATGTTTACCTTCTTTCGGTTTATTGAATTCTCTGATTAATTCCATCTGTTGTAAAAACTCTATACAAATTCATTTGGCTGCTTTAAATGCACTCCAACATTTTTTGCTTATGACTTGGGTCTTGTAATTCCTCAATCAACTATAAAAAAATCAACTTGTCTTCCACAGACATTTTCTGTGTTCCTAATTTTATAAACTTGCAATATTTAGCTCGCTCCTTAAGCCTATACAAGTATTGTTTTACAGATTCCTCTGGCTGCTGCCTTGCTTCTAGAAACTTGGTCCTCTCACCAATAACTGATTATTTTTCAGTCTAATATCCTTTTTAATGACTGACAATTTCCTCAAGAGTCATTTGCTTCAATTCCTTTGGTTAAGACATAGTAGAAATTTTCCTTAAAGCCTCACATATGATGGTTGTCAAAAATGAATCCGTTATCTGATTCTCTCCTCCTTCCATTCTTGAGTCCTTCAATTTTTTAATTCCTTCCAATGCGGCAAAACTCACATCCACATTTCAACATGCTTTGGATCATCCAACAAACCGAAGGATTCTATCAGTGGCGCCATTGTTGAGACTTGACTAAATGTGTCCATAGTTGTGACGTATCTTTATGTGTAGCAATATTTGTGACATGGCTCTCCTTGTCAAGTGTGATGCATTGAATTGCTGCTTGGCTTATCATCGACTTACTGTTATATAGTGCCAGGCTACTTTGCATAGGATACTACATTGATAATACCAAACATGTAAGCAATGACAAAGTTTTACACAAAACGAAAGCAAAGAACCCAATTATGCTTAACCTCAGGAAGAGATAGTTGAAATTTCTAAGGCCCATAATGAGGAAAGTGAACTTGGAAAATTTGATATCACAGGATAGATTGAAGACAAGAGGGACAGAGGAAAAGCATGCATAACCTACCTAGCAAGTTTGAGTAAATGGATGATGTAACAAGGTTTAGGAGAGATAGCAAAAAGACAATTTATTAAAAGTTACAAAGGACAGGAAATTGTGAAGATCCATGATCACCTATGAGAAAAAAATGACATATCAACTCTTGTTTGTTTAAGGCTGGATATCATATATAGGATAAAAATTACAATGAATTAATAGAAAGGTAGATATAGGTCAGGTTTGCCCTTTGCATCCACTTACGCACTAATACCTTTAGAAAAAGTATGAATCCATCTCTTTTTCCTCCAGCTATGGGTTGAATAGCAGGACTGATTGGGTTCTATAGCCTTGGTTGGCAACCAGTCTACTACAGAATAAATGACAATTTACTTCGGAAAAAATCTTCTGCCTAGTCAGTCATGACTCAAAAGAGTCATGATCGCCTTAGGGTGTATCACACATGGCACTTAACTGACTGAGTCATATATACACTCATTAACAAAAATTTAAGACTACTTAGCTGCAACAATGCTATTTTCATTTATTTATTTATTTTTTGCATGACATGAATCATGTGAAATTTCTGATGGAATAGCATTTTGTATTGCATAAGCCATTTTTAACACATGATTTATGATAAAAATGTTTTGTCATTGCCAAATTAGCAACCATTGTGATAGTATTTGTGTAGTGAACTAAGCTTTGAATGTGAGCAAAAACTCCTCATTGCCACCTACATGAAGGACCCAAATTGTGGTGCTACACAATGAAATGCTATTCTGAACATGAAATTAGTCTAAAAGTAGATTGTAGCAAAACAAATGTACACACTGTTATCATGAATTTCCAAAATTCAGGAATAGTTAGTAACAAAGAGAGATGTGGATGACCAAGGAAAACCAGTGACAAAGATGAGGATGTGTTGTGGAGCATTGGATATCGGCTTGGAACGAGAAATCAGGGGCTGAGTTCGAATTTCAGCCGAATTCATTGCATTCACTTATGCGCAAATACCCTTGGGAAAGGTATTAATCCTCTATTCCTTCCAGTTATGGGTTAAATAACAGGACAGATTGGGTTCTATAGCTTTGGTCGGCAACCAGTCTACCGCAGAAAGCAATGGCAGCCTACTGCAGGATAATCTTCTGCCCAGTCAGTCATGTCTCTTTCGAGACATGATCGCCCAAGCGTGTATCACATATGGCACTTAACTGACTGATTGCAACACAATCTCCAAGTTCTTATAAGAAGATATATACTGCTCAGCTTGAAAATGGAACAAATATCGGCTCTATTATCCACATTCCATCCATATTGCAATTCTAATGAGAAAGTTCTACTCAGAGATCTTTTTCCCAAGAACTGCTACTTTGTGAAACAGACTCTCATGTGGATTTTTCCCTGAATACTATAGTTTAACTTCTTTAATTCATGGGTCAACTCTTTTCTGTATATGCTTATAATCTGAACTTCTTGCTTCCTCCTCTTACAATTAGATCACATAATCTATTCTTTGGCTCTACTTTGAGTGGCTCTTGAGCCTTGTATTAACTGAATTTTATTTAGTAAAAAAGAAAATGCAGCAAACAATCAGATGCACATATAGAAATTCAACAGAGAATGAGAAGATAGTCAGGCACTGAACCACTTGCCCCTATGCAACTACATCTACCATCTAATATTAACATTCAAATTTATTTATCCATTGGAATGATTTGCACTAATGACACAAATTTAATTGTTTTTTCAAGAAATACAACATACAGCTCTATGATACTGAACAATTCACCACCATTGGTCCCATTATTCTAATAAATCTGTTATCATAAATGTCCTGACATCAAATATAAGTATAAGCCTAGTACTTAGAGTTTCGTAGCACTTCTGCATTGTACTGACAGGGTAGAGACATGAACACTCCTTGTCACATAATTTCTCACAATTATCACAAGACATGTTGTATGAAAAACAAATTCATGAAATACAAAAAAGGATACTGAGGAAGGTGCTGCTGATTTGAAGAAACTTGCTGTCACTTAATCTGTCATGATAGTCATCAGACATCTGGAGCAAAATAGAAATGCATAAAATATAGAATTGGACACAGACAAAGGTGCTGGTAATTTGAAGAAACCTCCTGTTATTTATACTCTCAAGATAATCACTTGGTTTTAAGGGAAAATGCATGAAATACAAAAAGAAATGGATACTGCAAAAGGTGCTGGTCTTTGTAAGAGACTTGCTGTCTCTCAATCTCTCATGACAATTACCAGACATCTAGTGTGAAGGCCCAAATTCATGACCTATGGCAAGAATAAAAATATCAATACAATAGTCAAATGATTATAATAAAATGTTGATTTTCCTCATAATCAGAAAAGAATGTTGTATACTTCAGCAAGCATTTTGTAACTATTTTCCTAATTCTATTGTTTATTACAAATTATTTATAACACATAGATAGCTTTATTTAAGAAACAAAGGCAATCAGTTGCATTTCTTCTATAGTCATGTCAGCCATTTTTAATATGGAAACATTTTTTAAAAAGTTATATTATGATGCATTCTTCAACATTATGTGTGTTTCAGAAACTGTTCCTACAAGTAAACATAATTTTATTGCACATTGATTGTTATATATCAGTCACATAGTGTTAAAGCTTTGTATAAATGTGGAGGTGGCATTGCAATTATCAGAACAATCTAGGAATCGAGTTCAGATTTTAATTGTAGCTGCATTAACTGTAGTGTAATAATACTTTAGGTAAGATTTCTCTCCACACTCATACAAAACGAATTCATTTGAATTTCTGCTAAGGCTGATTATTTAGAGTTAGCACAAGCTCTTAAAAAATGCATGAAACTACCTCTTCCAACAATCATGGCTGTGTTTGCTTAACTATATAGAAGAGTAATGACATTTGTGAAGACATGAATTAGTTTTTCCCTGTCATCATGGAAAACAGAATTTGCTTAAGTTTCTACTTAGGCTCCTTATATACATTTAACACCAATGCTTTTAGCAAAAGTATGAATCCACTCTCCCTATGCTCATGGCAAATGGTATCTATCTGAACTTTGACATGGGTTGATAGGCTCATTTAGTACTAACACTTTGAAAAAAATGCATGAATCCATATCTCCTACACTCATGTAAAAAAAAAAAAGAATTCATTTTCACTTAGGTTAATTATGTAGATTTATCACTAATACATTTACAAAAGCATTAAGGCACTTCTCCTACAATCATGGTAAAACAGAATCAGTTTCAATTTTATCCTGAGGGTGCTTGTGCATGGTGGATGGTAGATTTATATATATGCAGGATGGACTCAGACAAGAATAACTTCCTGGCTCTGCACAGTGAACTGACCTTCTTAGCAGCAGATTTAGCAATGAATTCAATATAGTCATTCCACTTGAAGTCTGCTGAGAGTGTGAGGCCAAGGAGGCATAGTGATTTACTCTCAGGGAGGCTAGCATGTCCCATGGTAATGGGGTGTAGGAGTGATTGGCTATGATGGTTAATAGATAACAGCTTTGTTTTGGAGGCATTAAAATTTACGAGCCATTTCTTACCCTGGTCCACCACGGATTGGAGGTCTTTCTCAAGCTCGGCAGCAAGGTTTGCTTTATCAACCTCAGTAGATTTTTGCTCAAGGCAAGAGTAAACAGTGGTGTTATCGGTGTACATGCCTACTTGGGATCTTATAACACTGGGGAGATTGTTAATGTAGATCAGAAAAAGCGTTGGATCTAGACTAGAGCCCTGAGGGACCCCCATGTTCGTATTATAGTTTTGGGAGGCATGCCCGTTTAATACTACCTTCATTGTGTGATTAGAGAGGAATGACTGGATTAGGTCATACAATCATCCAGTTATACCATAGCTCCGCAATTTGCGTAGAAGGCCAGCATGCCAGACTCTGTCGAATGCTTTGGAAATATCCAAGGCAATGTTTCGAGCTTCGCCATTCTTGTCAAGAGCCTGGTATATATACTCAGTGCTGATCATTAGCATATAAGCAGTAGACCTGGTGAAGCGGAAACCATACTGTTTGTCTGAGAAGAGTCTGTGGGCTGTGAGATGCTGAACCACCTCGACGTTGATAATGGCTTCAGACACTTTGCCAAAGATCAGTAGGAGGCTGATAGTGTGGCAATTAGTGGGGTCCGAGGGTTCTCCAGTATTTTTAAATATAGGAACTACAGAGGAAGACTTCCAACAGGCAGGAAAGCAGGAAGGACACAGGCAGTAGTTGTAGAGCTTAGAGAGGTCAGAGGAGAGTTCAGGGGCACATTTTTTCAAGACTATGATTGGAATTCCATCCCCTCTGCTCACTTTATGAGGGTTAATTTTTGAGATTATGTTAGAGACCAGTGAGGGGATAATGTGAACGTCATTCACTTGAGCCTCAGTTCTAGGTGGGAAGTCGAGTGTAGATATTCCAGGCGAATCCAGTTTCGAATTAGTAGAGAATCTGCAAGCAAAGCATTCAGCCTTGTCCACTGAAGAGGTGAGGACCTCAAATTCATTGATTAGAGGGGGTATTGAGGTTTTACTATTATTAAGAACACTTTTACAGAGTTGCCAGTAGTCTTTGGTGCCAAACTTACGGGATGCTATTTGCTGCTTCATTCTGGCAGCAACCAACATCTTAGCTTCATTAATTATCTTTTTGCACTTATTATGAGCTGAGGTGAAAAGGCGCCTGTTATGGCCTGATGTGTGGCTTTTATAAAGCCGGAAGAAGTGATTCCAGTGGGCAATGGCAGCCAAGCAAATGGGCGAGAACCAGTGGGGATGAATGGGATTTAAGCTGAAACTTCCTGGCTGGGATGAAAGCATTGATGCCAGCCTTAAGCCAAGAAGAGACCTCAGATGCACAGTCTTCAACGGGAAGACTAAAAACATTGTTCCAAGGGATGTCACACAGGAAGTTGCGGAACAAATCCCAGTCTGCTCTTTGGTAGCAGTAGGATATTCTGCTGGTCTGAGTTTCTTGGGTAAAGTGGGAGTGGAAGGAGATGTTAACAGAAACCAGCACATGGTCTGAGTTTTCGAGAGGGCATAGCTGCTTGATATTGCAAGAGTCTGGGATGGAAGTGAAGCAGAGGTCTAGCAGTGAGTCCCTTCCATTAGGGTTATTGAAGAAATGCGTGGGGAAATCCACCACTTACGTAAGAGACTGGGTGATTAAAAAATTCATGGTGTAGACACCGGCAAGATCGGTGACAGAGTTTTCCAGCCACTTGGTGTGGTGGGTGTTAAAGTCACCAAACACAAATATAAGGGCAGATGGATAAGAAGAAATGGCCTTATCGATATTATTAAAGACGTTATCCAGTACTGAACAGTCAGGAGATGAGAGGGAGCGGTAGAGAAAGAAAAGATAGCTAACTGAGCTTAGAAGTGAGAGATGGGAGCACACGAAAGAATGATCTAGAGATTCAAGAAAGATCACCCTATCAAGAGGGCGATGTTTATTGACATAAA
>JBBBDQ010029057.1:0-5000 GCA_037127315.1 Ascarosepion bandense | reverse complement strand
ATATCTATTAAATTAGTATTATATCATAATACAAAACAAAGTACTGGATATATGTAAGTTAATCAATATTCTTTTATGAAGAAGTATTACCATATTCTAATGTGAACATTTTGCAATGTTTACATATGACATTAATTTCATTACGTTTATTTAATAGATCCTTATTTTTAAAAAATTTAATAATGTATAGTTTTTCATATAGACACAAGGGGCATGGATCATTTAAAGACTTATATATTCTATTTTTTTTTAATTTTCCATTTTATTGTGGGAGTTTTTTGGTTTCTTATAAATATCAAAAATATTTTGATAGGGATGTTTGATTACAGTACTTATTATTAAAGGAAGATTTCTGTTGAAAAAAATTTTGTTTAAATGAATTTTTAGTACTCATAACATAAATCTTTGTATTACTAAGGTTTTCAGTTGAAGAAATTATACATTGTTAAACAATAGATTCTGTAAGGCATTTATTTTCCAATAGACACTCTATAGGGTTTCTACAATTACATTTTTCATTGACTAAATTATTGATTTCAGTTTTGGAATGATTCTTATTTTCATTTAGGTTTAAATTTCCATTCAAAATATTATTATTATTATTATTATGTTTTTTTTTAATAATTTTTTCTAAATTATCCGTACAACTATAACTTAATTTTAGTTTATTCTTATTGAAAATCTTCCTTAATAGATTATTATTCAGAAAATGTTTCTCAATCAAAGTGAGGTATTTTTTCTTAATTTACTGCTAATCATTTGGTTGAAAGGTGGTGTATACCAAATAATCTTTCTATTTCTATTTTTACTATGGGTATATATATTCTGCTTTACATATTTGATATTTGGGCTTTTATAGCCACTATTTTTTAATGCAGTATTATAAAAATTATTGTGCTTATTAAATACTTCTTCATTTGCAGAATTTCTACTAATTCTATATTCTAAGTATGAGGATACATGCTTAATAATGGATGAAGGATGGTTAGAGTTTAGGTGGATATATAAAAGAATTGTATTTGGTTTTTTATATGGTTGGTATATATTATTTTCTAAATCTAAAGTCACATCAAGGATATCTACTTTTTTATATTTGTATTAATAGTAACTTATATATATATACATACATATATATAATGTTACGCAGAAAGATAAATAAAAACAAGAAAGACAACTTCCTCCTTCCACACTAAGCTGGGTGATGATAGTAGTAGGAACTGACTGACTGACGATGGGCAAAGAAGCCAAGACACAGTCACCCCGGTGAATTAGAAACTAGAAACCTTCTTACCCACATGATGGCCAAAGAAAAACAAAAAAAACAGGCACAAAGTTGCAGGAGAGAGATGAAATAGAAGTGAATATGTTTGGACGTACAATTAAAAACTTGCTAAAGAGGTGGAAAGAAACCAGACTTATGGACCTTTGGCTTCAATAGCTTCAAATGAGAATACTGCCTTCCATTTGAAGTAATTGTCTCTCTAGAAAGATATTTACCTTTCCACTTGAAGTCTGAAGAAAATCATATGCAAGTAAGACCTTTGCTATATTTACAGTCAAAGCTGGATGACATTCGATGGTTAGATCAAGCTGACAAATGTTATCTTTTGGGAATTATATTTCTTTGTATTGAACACAAGAAGTATATCTTTACATGTATTGCATACACCACATAGCACAAAACCCATCCCCTGCCCAATATCAAATACAACTTGTTTAAATTATATGTATATTAAAAATTTGTTTCTATTATTCAAACAGTTGTTTGTCACTTCATTTCATTGTTGGTGAGTCAGTCTTTTATTTCCTTGCATATTCTTCTACCCATCTTCGACATCAACAATACATTACAAACAGAACCCGAGCCAAGCTGGACTATTATACTTTATTTTCTTTCCATAACAATCTATGTCTAAGTCCAGTACTTCATTGAAATTGAAGTTTGCTCCTTTAAGATATAGTCAAAAGCTGGCCAAAGATTCGTAATCAAATTGGGAGCTGATGTCCAGAATTGAACAACAAAGAAATGCGGAATTGCAACTAGTGGAATGGAGAAATAGAAAAGAATATATATATATAATAAAGAAAATAAGCATGGCATTGGTCAAGGAATTCCAAAGAGAACTGACAGTGGAAAAACTCCTACGGCTGAAAAAGAATGACGCTTTTTCATAGGACAAAGCCTTTGATGAAAAGTGATGAGATCCATGAAGAAAGCACTAACAATCTGAGAAATAGCAGAGCACATGGTTTAGCCTAAATCAACTGGGTGCAGATACACACGAATTAATGTGAACGCAACTGGAGCTAAAAAAGGCAAAAATTATAGCTTAAACAGAAATAGAAAAGGCCAGGATGGAAGTAAAATTCAGAATGAGACAAGTTATGACAAATACACATGAAGAAATAACAAAGCATGAAAGATTTGACATAACTAAACAATTAAACATGTTAACAAAATTCAGTGAGGAGGAAATCGATGGTTACTTCTCACATTTTAAGAAGACTATCAGTTTAAGAAGGATGCATGGCCTGTACTGTAGCAGACTACTTTGAGTGAGAAAGCACAAAAAGCCTATGCTAATCTGTCAATGGAAGAATGAAAAGATTATGGATTAGTAAAAGAAGGCAATACTGAAAAATTACAAAATGGTGCTGGAGGCATACAATCAGAAATTTAAGAAATTGAAGAAAATAAACTCACATACTTATACCGACTATTTAAGGCAAAAAGAAGTGTACTTTGAAGGATGGAGCCAAGTGAAAGAGATAGGAAAAGACTTTCATAAGTTGAAGCAGATGATACTAATAGTAGAATTCAAAAACATTATTAGAAGAGTTGAATTTATATCAGGATAAAAAGAGAGTGGAAAGTGCCAACGAATTAGCAACATTAACAGACAAATATAAAAAAGAAAAAAAAGAAGCGTACTTTGAAGGATGGAGCCAAGTGAAAGAGATAGGAAAAGACTTTCATAAGTTGAAGCAGATGATACTAATAGTAGAATTCAAAAACATTATTAGAAGAGTTGAATTTATATCAGGATAAAAAGAGTGGAAAGTGCCAACGAATTAGCAACATTAACAGACAAATATAAAAAGAAAAAAAGTGTACTTTGAAGGATGGAGCCAAGTGAAAGAGATAGGAAAAGACTTTCATAAGTTGAAGCAGATGATACTAATAGAATTCAAAAACATTATTAGAAGAGTTGAAATTATATCAGGATAAAAAGAGAGTGGAAAGCGCCAACGAATTAGCAACATTAACAGACAAATATATGCTAAATCACAGAAAAATGTGGCTGAAAAGGAACTATAGCAGATAAGAAATTAACTAAAATCAACCTTCTTCATGTTTACAAAAATTCACAATGATATGTGAAATCCTGGTTTTCCCAAATACAAGAAGGATTGACCATCTGCTTAAAGAAAAATCAATACCAGTTTTCGTAAGTAGGTGTTAAAATGATTTTTGACCAATGGGAGTGACTTGCAAGACTTGAGGACTTCGCGAGCAAGTGCAAAAATCTGAATACTTTAAAAAGCCCCAGTCAGTGTCAAGATATAGAGTCAGATGGGAGCCAGCGAGACAAACATCTAAAATGTAGCTTCAACCTTAAGCAACTCGAACATTGTGCTCTTTCTCTTTCTACTTATCTCTTTCAACAATTACTACTACGAACATTTTGTACAAACTCTTGATATCCTTAACTTTTTCACTGAACATTAATTTCTACAAATTCTTGTTATTCCTCCTTTTAATATTTCTATTTTAAAATGCAAAATGTATATTTCATTCTTACACTATTCCACACAATTCAACATATTCCAACCTGCCGACAACTAACCTTTTGATGATGATGAAAACTTTCTGATGATTATAACTCTGTATAAACTTGTAAGCTGTAGGAAGTTTGGTTATGTCTGACACAAGGCCGAAATTAAAGAAACATTAACCATCTCCCTATGCTACAAAACCACTGGAACAACAGAGAGAACACGAAAACTTACATAAATAGAAGAGAAAATAACCAAATCGCAAATTGATGAGCAAAAATCGATCTTCCACAGCATAGATGGGTTATTAACAATATCAAATGCTACCAATGTCACAAAACTGGACACATAGCTATTAATTGCAAGGAGAAGCAATATAATGAAGTCAGTAGCATGTTGTCTAATAAACCATAAGGTGCAGTTTCTAAAAAGCAAACAACAAATGGATATGAACTGTTCATATTGAGAGGAAGGTTGATGCATATAGATGATAAAGAATGCAGGGTAATATGAATTCTGAGAGATACAGGAGCTTCACAATTACTTCTAACAAAAATATGTTTGCCAGCAGGATGATCTCAACGACAATGAAATGAGTGAACATTAAAGGTATAGAGAATTGACCAAGAACTCTTCCTTTGCAATTGGAAATAATTTCTGGTGTAGTGGAAGTCAAAGTTATTGACGAACTACCAATGCTTAGAGTAGATATGTTCTTAGGGAATGACTTGGAATGAAATAAAATAAGGAGAAATTAGCACTCCAAGCAAGCAAGGTGGCTGAATCAAGGAAAAAACTGAGATAAATGTAAAAACAGAGGCTATAACACGATCTAGATGGAAGGACAAGAAAGAAGAGATGAGGAAGAAAGCAAATGGTGGAAAAAAAATTGGAAGACGCCATATTGGAAAGGTCCATAGAAAAGAAAGACCTGATTATAAGTCAAAGACATGACACTGAATTGTGAGAATATTTCAGAAAAGATGAAAGAGAAAATGAAAATGAAATCTTTCTACAATATAATATACAAACAAGAATTCTTATGAGGAAATGGAAACCCTGAGAGATTCAAGATAAAAAAGACTGGGCAATGCACGAACAGATCATATTACCCAAGAAATATCAAGGAGCAGCACTGAGAACTGCACATGAGATTCCATTAACAGGACATTTAGGTATCAATGAAACATTTGAAAAGATATCACAACACATTTACTGGTCAG
>JBBBDQ010029056.1:247500-275379 GCA_037127315.1 Ascarosepion bandense | reverse complement strand
CACACACACATATATATATATATATATATATAATCTTTCATTCTTATGGAGAGACATTAGCAAAGCAGCATTGACTCTGTTAATTCTCATTACTACTGGTTTTTTTTTTTTTTTTTTTTTTTTTTTTAATCGTATCACCCCGAGCAAGGCGGTAACGCCACTGATGTGCAGGGGGCTACGTAATAGTGAAAAGATTGGAAGAGAGAAAGCCGGAAACCACATCCTAAACAGGGAACAAGGGATGAGCCTCTTAACCTGTTCAATAGATGTGGGTGGAGTGTGAACCAGGCGATAGAGAGATCTATCTACTCCAATTGAAAAAAAAATTAAGCCTCTTGTTTTTGCTCTTTAACAATGCCTTATTTAATTTTAATTCTATAATTGTCACAAGTAGTGAAGCATATCTAAATATATATATATATATATATATATATATATAATCTCTCTATTATAATAAAGACTGTTGTATATTTATTTGTATATATATATTTTTGCCAGCAAGGGTACACTCCTGTGTGTGTACATATAATTATCAAAGTAGTTTTGCCAAATGCTTGTAACCTTTAAACTTTCTATTAATTTGTCTGGAATACAAAAGTGTGGTAAAATAATTATAAACACTGTCAGTAAAAAGAGGAGCCTAAAAAATGCCAACTACAGGTCAGTGAATATAAAATTCAAGCAGGTACAGAAATGTAAGTACCTGGGAAGTGTCCTCGAAGAGGGCAGAAAGTGTGACACTGAGATCCAAAGGTATATTGACATACTAAAAGACACATTCTGAAAGTTGAGTAGAATACTGAGAGACGGGAAATTTGTTGGAAGCAAAGAGTACTGGATTGTTATGTGATGTCTGTCCAGCATTCACTGCCATATTGAGGGACAATCTTATCAAAGAAAAAGGAAAGACTTAAAACAACCAAAATGTTGTTCTACAGAAGGATGCTGAGGACACTATGGACCAAACAACAAGGTTTTGGATAGAATGGAAATGAAAAGGAAACTTATACTTAACATGAGGAAGAGACAGCTTAAATTTCTGCAACACATAATGAGGAAAGAGGACTTGAAAAATCTGATACTCACAGGATGGATAAAGGAAAAGAAACAGGGGAAAGCAATGTGTTATTTTTTGTAAACTATGCTCTGCCTTCCACTTTCTTAAGCCCATCAAGTATGTCACACTTATAAAAACATTAACCATTAAACCATCAGTCAAAATAAATGGCCTGATGAAAACTGAGATCAAAACTATGGTAGCATAATTGGCTGATCTTTACCTAATATCTAAAGGCTGTACATGTTGAATTTTCATCTTCCTTCAAATGTATTGAGCACTTTCTAATACAACTGTTTACTGGTCTAATTCACTTTAAATCTAACCTATAACAGTTCAGTATATATATATATATATATATAGTTTTAAGGTGTGCTATATTTATAGAATAAAGTGCTCAATATGAGAGATAGAGCATATGTAAATATAAGAGTGAACATTGAAGTCAACACTCAAGGGTGACGGTGTTTCATGCTAAGCAAAATCATCAGTCCACATATTGCACTTAGTATGAAACAGTCTGTTGCCCGTGAGTGTTGACTTCAATGTTCACTCTTTTATTATATATAATGAAAACAATTTCACAATATCATTGATAATCAAATAAAATTTTTTTTGCAAAAAATAAATAGCACCAGTATTAAAAATACCATGCAAAAAGCATCAACATGTTTTACTATAATCAAAGGTGCAATGATTATAAAAAGACAAATTTACGATATGAAAAATTAAACATCATATTTTGCCATAATTCCTCAAAAACGTAAAATTTATACTACATTACAGAAAATAGAAGACTGCAACTCTTGTTTCCAATGAAAATAACCCCATCAAATCTAAACTAGTGATGACTAATACAGTCTATAAATTTCAATGCCCAGTACAAGACTGTGTTTCTTGTCATAAATCAGTTACCTATATTAGACATACTACCACTTCTTTGAGTAGTCTTCTTACATGCCCCCTATCTGACCACAGTGCAATAAAAAAAAATCTTCAACCCATAATTTACAAGAATCCTGAAATACTATTTAAATCATAATATCAAAAGCATCTCACTATAAGAAAAGCATTATATATCTATTCTCTATTACCATCAACCTTACATTATTTAACAGTAGAAATGGAGTTTTGAAAGTGTCCAGTTGTGCATGTCATTTAAAAAAATATTCCTTTTCTCAAACACAAAATAAATTGTTACAGTCAAAACATGAGGATAAAATAACATTGGCAACATAACATTCTTGAGAAAGTTAAGAAATGTAAAAATTTTCCATAATTATTATCTCCAGCAACAAGGAAATCTGTAAGAGTACAGGAAAAATTAACTGAAAAATAACTAAAATCTTTGTTGGTTGTTTTTAACAAAACCTGTATAAAAGAAAGGTTGCTACCCAAATTTGAATGATTTTATTAGAATATCTATTATTTTCAAGCACATAATGTACTCTGGTCAAATTTAGTTATCATCGTTCATGATGTTACACTTATGAAAAATAAAATAGCATGTGCTTACACACACACACACACACACACACACTTACACAAAACCCTTGCATTAGACTGGATAAAGTTCCTCAGAGAATAAAACATGTTGGCTAAGACAAACTTTTTTTTCTGTCTTATTGTTTTACAGATAAAAATAATTTTACACACACACACACACACACACACACACACACACACACAAGGGTGTGTGTGTGTGTGTATTTTTTTTTTATTCATATCACCCCAAGCAAGGCGGTAATGCCACTGATGCGCAGGGGGCTACGTAAGAGTGAAAAGATTGGAAAAGAGAAAGCCGGAAACCACATCCTAAACAAGGAACAAGGGATGAGCCTCTTCACCTGTTCAATAGACATGGGTGGAGTGTGAAACCGGGCGATAGTTTAGTCTATCTACTCCAGTTGTATATCCTGGTCTTGGTATATTCAGTTAGTTACTTGTAATACAATTAATCCACGGTAGATTCACAGTTGGGTCACTCATTAGATTCTGATTCCAATTACTTGCCATTTGTTCAATGCTTGACAGGTTATTCGCTATAAGCTTAACGTACAACACAATCACCTCAGACTTCTGTCTGGTGCTTTTATAGTTACTTCAGTGGTTACCTGATCGCCCGTGGAAGAATCCATTTTTCTCTGTGTGTGTGTATATATATATATATATATATATATATATATATATTGAAAGGACAAGAGGAAAACCTTTTATGTCAATGTGTTTTATTCCTTAAGGAAGCAATGCAAAAGTAGTCTTATTTAGAAACCTGTATTTATACATAAATACTGGTGTATATTTAAATTTGAAAAACATTCTAAGATATTTTAAAATCTCTCAACATTAAGGAAAGTATGGAGAATATAAAATTTTGGCATGTTGCTGAACAAAAGGGAATTAATGTAGTTTTTTTTTTTTTCTATTAAATATAATTTTTATGGTCATACAGAAATATGCTGGCTTAAAGTTTTCTTGTCAATTCTTTGTAAATATTTATATCTGAATTTTTAGACACACACACACACACACACACACACACATCCCAATCACTTGTCATTTCCCTTGCTGGTCTTTAGTATATATGAAATCACCAATGGAATCAATAATGCACATTATAAAATCAATGAGCCAATCAATAATCCTTGACATTGTAGAAAATTGCATTTTATCAATCTTGTAAATCTTGCTTTCTCCTCATTTTTCTCTTCTCTTTATCTTTTGGGTAATTCAGTTATATTTTGGCAGTGGGTGGACTGGCACAAAGACGTAGGTGGGGTAAATAGATTAATGGTAAACAATTATTGTATTTGCATTGTTTGTTCCACTATTACAAATGGCATTGATATAGGAATATTGCTTTGGATGGATTGAAACCGATGTTGATATGAAAACTATTACATTAGACACGACCAGATTTTGCCATCACATACCTCTCCTCCTTGCTAAAGAAAGGCAATATGAGAGATAACTGTTTTTCTGATTGATGTGTTTGTGTAGGCAGAGGTCCTGGCTGCATTTTAATAGAAGCTATTCAGGAAGATATATGAATACATTTTACTGTCAAAAGTATCAAATGAGATGTTAGTAAGATAATTCTGTCACTTGCACTAAATGGTGACTTAGCATGTTTAATATTTTCTTGGATATTTAAATTTTTATATAGTATTATCTATATTTTTGTTACTGTTAGACTTTGTGGCATTATAGAGAAATAAATATTAGTAGAATTTACATTATTTACATTCAGACTAATAACTTTATTCTCCCCTCCCCCCGGCAAGCCCAAACATTATTTGTTGTTCTTCTTGGGGCCTAAACACAATCTCGAGTGAAACTCATGCATTAATAAAGATGCTGGAAAAATGGTTGGTTTCCGTTACTGCTCCAGTAAGTAACTGTTTTCTGCTATCCTAGATAGTGGATGTGTGTTGTGGTGCAGTGGATATCGACTCAGAACGACAAATCGGGGAGCCGAGTTCGAATTCCAGTTGAATTCCTTGCATTCACTTACGCGCAAATACCCTTGGGAAAGGTATTAATCCGTCACTTCCCTCCAGTTATAGATTAAATAACAGGACAGATTGGGTTCTATAGCCTTGGCTGGCAACCAGTCTTCTGCAGAAAGCAATGGCAACCTACTGGAGATAATCTTTTGCCCAGTCAGTCATGTCTCTTTTGAGACATGATCGCCCAAGCATGTATCATGTATGGCATTTAACTGACTGACTAGCTTGATAAGAACTAAAAATAGAATACTGCTGCTTACATATGAAAAGACTAGTCCTCACTTTCCAGTCTGGATAGAATTCAAAAGCAACTGAACTATATCTGGGTCCCGGGTTTCACAGTAAACTGCATCCAGCAGCAAAGCTTCTGACTGGGAAATTTTGATGAGCAAGAAACCACCTCCTTATTGCTGTTGTTCCCAGGTCCACCCAAACCTGGAGTGATAGCACCTGTTAGGGTCCCAGCTATGGGCAAATAGCTAACCCCCTCCCCAAACTGGGGTCAAAACACTATGAAAGTATAAAAATGAATTTTTACAATGAACACTTTTTTGGAGAAGAAAATATTACCAGCAATATATAATTATGAAGAAAAGAAATATTACAAACAATACCTTTTTTAAGAAAAAAAATTTTAACAGCACTCTATTTTTTTCTTCAAAAAAATATATATACCAGTAATACACCTGACTCTCGACAAAACCATTTTTACAAAAATACATCAATGAACCCTGATCTACAAACTGATAATACATTTTCTGTTTATATTGTAAACATCTTGTTGGCATTAAATAACCCATTGAAGTTGATATGCTGTAAAACAAACCAAATCAAACTCAAAAATGTTTTCATGTATGACTTTATTTTTCATCCTACAACCCCTTTCCTCACAAATGGAATATTGTTAGCCTCTCACTGCTCTATCCCTATTTCCAAGGAAAGGGTTCAGATGAACTGCATTCCTTAGTTCTGCCTTTTCTAACTTTTGTAGCTGAAACCTGCTATACTACACAAATTATAGCTAACCATCCTCATTCCCTTTCGTATTTCATTGGTGATATGTAAGTTCTACTTGAACATCTCCTTTCTTCCCACAAACCACTTTGTGGAACGGATTCTCAAGAGAAGGTTTCTCCTGATAACTATCATCTTAACCTGTTAAAGTATATGGTTAAACATTATCTTCATGACATATCCATATAAAATATCTTATTTTGTAACCCTGTACCTCAAGTAGCTATCAGGCCTTGTACGGGGTAAACATCACTGAAAAAAACATTTTAGCTGTTGTGCATTTGTCATAAGGTATCTTTCAATCCAAGTAAACCCCAATCAATTTTGAACTGAAACCCTTTACTTAAAAATGTAGTGCATATTAATTGACCCCTGTTTACATAGAAAAATGCATTTGTTTTATATTTAGTGGTGTTAATATACATCCACACACTATACAATTTAATCTACATATATAGCTTGTTCTTGTTCCATTTTCCATAGCTAGGTTTATCTCATCTTGTTGTTTAGTACTGCTCAGTTATTGTTTGCCCTGTTTCCATTGAGCCTAAGTCTGTACTACCCATTCCAGGGATTGAATTTGCAATTACTATATGACAAAGTTCAAAAATCACCAATTTAATCCACTAAGCTATTGTCTTATGGGGCAATCCTGAGTGTAGAACTTAAAGCTTTAAGCTTAATGTTCTTTAGTAATATACACAGTATTATAAGCAGTGTTAACATTAGGAGCAATACATTAACAAATATTAGTATTATTTTATCAGTGTTTACATTATTCGGACTATTGTCCTCATCTTTGTTACCATTTGTATAACGTTTCGGCCGTTGTATGCTCCAGTCTTGTTCAGGTGCTAGGAATTTCAAATTGAACCCTTTATTACAATCACTGGGGTATATGATCTTCATGCCTTTTGTAGTAGTGCCTCTTTTGGTAGTCATGAGTTCTCTCCATCTAACCCTACAAGTTACTTGTTCACCACTGCTGTAGCCTGGCATTAAGCACTCATGGCAACAAAGATTTGGACAACTATCTGAATAATGTAAATACTGTAAATACTATCTCATCTCAGAAATGTAGACAGATATTAGTTTATCAGTTATTGATGTAACTTTCTTTGTATTTATTACAAATCATGATCTAAGCCCACATTCTTGTAGTTTCAGGATGATTAATCTATTTTGGCACTGAAAATAGCTTCCTCCAAAGAAGTCTAAATAGGCTAAATTCCAAATTTAAGCTATTTTGGGAAATTTTTGCTCTTCAGTGTAGAATGGGTTTCTGGGCCTAAAACTTATTTTCTTTTTAAAATGTGAAAATTTTGTTTGTTTTTCTTTAATCAAATAACATTAGTACAGTTCTATAATTGAGCTAGAAATCATTATTGGGGCTTAAAAACCAGAAATGTTAAGCTCACAGTGTTTTATTGTTGTAGTCTAATTTCTTAATGAATTAGAACACCGAAGATTTGGCTCAATAGGACAATGATCCATAATCATTTTGCAACCTCTTTACTCTAAATCATGGGTAAGTCAGCCCCTTGGCCTCATAGAGCCCGCAAAGGATTTTTGTCCAGCCTGCCAACTTAACACCTGAACACTAATTAATTTGTGAAGCTAGTGGCAGAAAAATATTAGTTGTAGTTAATTTAAACTTATTTATAAATGGAACTTTGTGTGTGTATCCGTTACCTATAGACTCCGAAATGGCTGAACCGATTTTCTTGAAAAGTTGTGCAGTTATACTATAAGCGCCTGTGAGTGTTCTTAGCTAAGTTTTGTGTCGCGGTACCCCCGATAAATATTGAAAATCGATAATCGAAAAAATCGGGTTATAGAAGGAGTGGTCCGATTTTAATCAAATTTGGTACACTCATAGACAAAGACATAAGAAATGATATTCAGAAGTTTAAAGGTTGCAGTTCTTACAATAGTGCAGAAGATCAATTATTTATTTATATATATAAAAGTTTTCATTACACCCAAGCAACGCCGAGCTATACTGCTAATTGACATATAAAACTAATGAGATTTAATTCCAAAGTTTTTCCAAGCAAAAACTACAAAGATTCAATGTCTCATCTTATTCCAGTAACTTATAAATTTTTCCAGTGCTGATGGCTGGGTTCACTCTTATTTTGCATTTCAGTGCATCATAAGCAGCAATGCAACACCATTGTATGCTATGAGACTGCTGCATTTGCAATCACTGAGTAAGTCAATTCTTCATCCCTTGTGCAGTATTTTTTTTTTTTTGAATTGTCAGTTCTTTACACTACAATCCATTTTTAATTCCTTTGATCAAATACACACTCAACACAAGAACCATCATTTACAAATCATATATAGATACTCTGCGTTTTGAAAATTAAGTATTTACCACTTTTATTTTCTCTCACCTCCAAACCCACATAAGTTAGTTTTTTCTCTCTCTTTTTTTTTTTTTCAAGTAGCATAAAGCAAAAAAGTGATTACCATCAAATTATGTGGGTGGGAGGAATTTGATTGCTCATAGATCTAAGAAATACTCCACTGATTTTTCTATGTCTCCCTGCCTTGATATCAGTGATCAAGGTTCATTATCTGTTGTGGCTAATATGGCATGCTTGACTGCTTAGCATAATGTCTTTTCTGTTGTACAGATTTCTTGGGTTTGATGTTTTGAGCACCTCTAATCTTGTTAAATGTTCATGTTCTTTCAAAATTAATGTTAGATTTTTTGTTAAAATCTCATGCAAAACTTACTGTGTACTTTACTTACTGATTTTTTTCTTTTTTTCTCAGTGATGTCCAACAGTAATTTTCATATATAAATTACTTCACTTTGCATCATTTCGAACTCTGAATGGTTTCATCAGAATATTCTTCATTTATAAAGTGGGGCAAATATATATTTAACATTTCCATCAGGTAAGGGGGCAATATCACTAAAATGTACAGTTTCTTCTAAATTAAGGATAACTCTGTTAAAAAGAATGAGGAGGAGTGAACTGGGTGATAATATATCCTACTTGTCATGTCATATATTACCTAAACAGCCAACTTATTTTCTTAAATATACTTCAGTTAAAAATACAAGAATAAAATTAATATATTTAAAGCATAAAGAAAAACTAGTCATTTACTATCATTTTCCAACATTGACCTACTTGTTAACAATGGATTAGGTTTGATGATTGACCTTGTCTTGGTTATATTAATGGGAGAACTATTATTTATTCTCAAAGTGGATATTGATATTTAAGATCAAGAATTAAAGATAGACAAAAATATAATGTAAGGTAACAAAAAAAAATCTGCTTCTTAGGGTCTTGAAAGATTGACAGATTCATTTATTGGAAGTGGATGGAAGAGTCAGAGCTTTTTGATGGCAGAGATGAAGTTGTGGATAATAGAGAAATGAGTTGCATGAGAAACTCATGGAATTTGAAAAGTGCAAAGAGAGGAACATTAAGGGAAGAGAAAATAAAGGACTGATTGAGGAGAAGAAAAGAGAAACAGATAGAGGAAAAATTAATGAGAAAGTGGGGCTGATAATTATTATTAAAAGCTTTTAGAAAGTTTACATTGAAATATTATGAAATGAACAGTTGGCAAAATTGTGATGAGCGAGGGAGAGAGTGTAAGGTTGTAAAAGGAGACATCAAGAGAGTTGATTAAGAGTATTGCAATGTCTTCTTTTTTTTTTTCCCCCTCTAAAGGACTTAAAGATTACCAGGAAGATTGGGGTTACACAAAAAAGATAGAACAGCAGATAGAGAAACAGAGATAGTAATAGAGGAAGAGGGGAACTGGTAGATTAAAAACAGTACTGAGGAAGATTCTCTGAAATGACATTTTTAAAGGCTTTTAACTCAAGTAAAAAAAACAAAAAAACAAACAAGATTTCAATAGTTTCTCCCTGTATATGCAATACTCATAGACACGCACACTATACTTTATGCATGTTTCATTAAATAATATAGAAAAGTTTTGTCTATTTATTTTGTGTAATTTTTTTTAACATTGTCTGATAAGCTTAATAGCATTATCATTAAATGAAGAAAGAAAAGCACAATATCAATACGTAATTTTAAAAAAATCCAATCTAAGCTTTCGGCTTACATAAGCCATTTTCAAAGATGTCAATTACGTTATAGTATAACAATTCATGGACAAACAATATATGATATTCAAATATTGGCACAGTTCAAGAATAGGATACTCAATTCTATATTTTCTATAGAATTCCATATAGAATTGAATATTATTTTTTCTCTTGAACTACCTGAAGATTATGAGATAGATTTGAAATAAACTGAGATACTGTATGAAAATTAAAGTTGCAGAAAGAAAGCAATACTTGAGAATTATTTCTTTAATATATAGTCACTGAAAAGTAACTCCATATGTTATGTATGAGTGGCATGCCAGAAGTTCTGACTTTAACAACCTGTTCTTTGGGATTGGTTAAAGAAGCAAGTCTGCTATACCAAACCAAGACTTTAGAAGAACTTGAATGGTGAATACAAGACGTTATGTCTTCCATACCACAAGAGTTCCTGGTGAAATAGTTGACATGATTACTGGGTGGCTTAAGAAGTTAGTAGTGTAAATGCCAATATCAAATTTTAAATATGCTTAATGTTTCTTTTCATACCCATTTCTTGTAAAAATTATAATTAATAAACTATAAGTATTTTAAAATAATAAGTTAATTTTCAATCACCTTGTGTGTGTGTGTGTGTGTGTGTATATGTATATGTATATATATATATATATATATATATATATATACTGTTAAATATAAGAGACAACAAATGTCTATTATGTTTAATCATGAGCTGTTCTAAACATTGTATTTTGGCTTTAATTTCAGGTGAAAATAAAGACAAAAATTCTCCAACATTTGGATAATTTTTTTAAGTTTGTTCTAAGCTTTTGGCTCACATAAGCCATCTTCAGAGAGGTTACAAGAATGTTAACATAAAAACATCCACCATCAGCGACGGTTTTATCTTGTGTTGACATGAAACTTTGCTAAGCAACGATAAGTTACCAAAAATAGCAAACGCAGTTCGTAAATTAATAAAAAATTATCCAAATGTTGGAGAATTTTTGTCTTTATTTTCACCTGAAATTAAAGCCAAAATACGATGTTTAGAATGGCTCATGATTAAACATAATAGACATTCATTGTCTCTTATATTTAACAGTATATATGCTTAGAAAATTATATGCTGCCTTGATACACTAAATATATATATATATATATATATATATATATATACATATGAGATTTTTATTTATTAATCAAACATTTTTATCAGCTTAAATAAAATACTGTATGAAATATAGAGCATTAAAAGGGCACATGTAGACAGTTCTCAGTATCAAGATGAAAATATGTAATGCTACAGACCCAGTATTGTTAACAACTTTCTCTATATTAGGCTTCTTTGTCAAGATCTAATTGTTCCTGTACCTCTGAGCATTGCTAATTACACACTCATAACATTATTCTATATATAACTGGCAATGGATTGAGCAGCCGTTTTTTTATTATCTATGAGGTTAGAATGTTTGTATACATTCACCCACTCAGTTGTCTGCATTATTGACAAGATTAGGTTCAAGATAAACTGACAATTGAATCAAGAAAAGGAAGAATGGGATTCATGACTGGTGTGAAAATAAAACTGCTTTAATCATGTTGTATTTTCATATATACTTTAACCACATTGTATATAGATCGTTAAGGGGAAAATTTATTAGTTTCTGACAAGGTTGATAATAGATTTTTTTTTTTTTAATAATCATTTCATCCACAAGCAAAGCAGGACCACTACTGGTGCACAGGGGGTTACAATGAGAGAAAAAATAAAGTTACTGGGAATGTTGAAGTAAGGCCTTGATGCCAATCTAGTAAATACCTGTGGTCGGGGGACCAGTGGAAAAAAAAAAAAAAAAAGCTTGTCAAAGCAGTTACCAAGTCAGGATTGATTATATTGCAGATCCTCCTTTGGATTTTGTCGAGAACCTCAAGATGAATAGCAGAAGCACCCGACCAGATATGGCAGCAGTATTCAATGCATAGATGAATGGTATTTATAAATGTGCAAAATGTAAGGAACACCCAAAAGGAAAAAAGGTTTTATCTTGTGCCAATGAGTAATCTCATTGATTAAACTGTATTAAATTTGTATTGATTTTATTGATCATTGAATGCATCTGCCTTGGTGCATGCTTGTGGCATATTTGCTTGTGGATATATGCATATTTGCATCTTAATGCAAGTAATAATTGTGAATGTAATACAAACTGTCTTTATGTTGGATATGTATTTGTTTTTACACATGAAAGATGCATGAACATACCAGATATTATTTGGATAGGTCCCCCTTGCCATCCTTGTATACATATAAACAGCCTGTTTTGGATGATCTGTTCTTCAGCTTATATTGGAAACCTACTTTCTTCAAGGAGAGATAACTCCAGGAACAAAAAAAAAATGTCAATTATATGAAAATTTCAAAAGTCTCACATTTTAAATCAAAATGAGATTGTTGACATTTCTGGGACTAGGGTATATCATGAGGAAGGATGGTTTGGAAAATTTGATTCTCACAGGATGTACTGCAGGATTGCTTGATTGATTTGAAATTTTATGGCTTATTTATGTTTTGTGGATTATTTAAAGCCAAAATATATTTTGGGTTGTAGGAGATCAATTACAGTATTTGGCATCTCAATCTAGTCCTCCATCTAAGTACTGACCAGACTTAACATTATTTAACTTCTGTGTTCTATGAGAATCACTGCTTTCAGTATAATTTGGTCATGAGCTGTATTGAGGGAATAAAGGATGGTAATGCAAGAGACGGGAAAGGATGTTAAAGAGTCAAATATTGTTTAGAGCAGTAGAAAGTTGTGGAGAGTCTTAACCATCCATCCTGAAGGTATATGAATGATAACTACATTAACTATACTGATTTATTCCAGCAAGATGAAGTACCCAATACTGACACTCGAGTGTAATATTTATGCCTCTTTTGAAAGTTATAAACAATGCATGAATGTATTTATATATAGATTATAGGTATGTCCATAGCTTAATGATAAAAGTTTGTCAGTACACTTAATTCAGTGGTGAATATTAATCATATCGATCAAGCATTATACAGTGAATATTTCAGATCAAAATTTCTGACTTGATTACCATTTTCTGTGTACATAATCCACAGGAAAGACAATAACTTGAATAAACCCGTTGAGAAAATGGAATAAGCCTAATTGACCAAGATAGTGATATCTCATCACAATATTTTTGACAAGTACACCTCAGGCCACATTGAATGATTCGATCACTATAATTGAACTATTGTTACTATTTTATTTACTGTTAATTGTAATTAGGTTAAATATAATTACAAGGTGAAGCCAGATCTGGTATGGTAATTTGCAAGGTGATCTTATTTAACTTATTTCTTTTTATTCTTAGGTTTTCTTGGAATTCATTCTTTGCCGCTGTAATTATCAGCACTGTATATGTGTTTATCAATTCTATTTAGCCAACTGTTTTATTCAAGTTGTCGTCTTCCTCCAAGACCAAGGTCTCCAGTAAAATGGTAGTCAAGTTAAATTCCACATATAACATATCAAAATGTGGGAGAATGGGATATATGAATTGGGCGCGTAATATGATATGTGCTAAAAAGACTGCCTTCTTCCACTGAACGCCCCATGGCCCAGGGGTAGAGTCGCTGACTGACGCCAAATCGGTTGGGTTTTGAGCCTGGGTTGTGTAGCAATCGGAGTCTAACCGTACTGATGAGCTGTGATACAGCGAAACAGATCTATCTGCGGATGACAATAATATATATATATATATATATATATATATATATATATATATATAGTACACTAAATCTAAAAATGAGCCAACACCAACCGCAGTTTCAGACAACAGATCGTCAGGGCCAGGCTAACAATTTAGATAAAAAACGGCAAATATATAGAGCTCAAAAGAAAAAACAAATTAAATCAGGGTAAAACAACCTTTATTACAAACCAACAACAAAAAAAAATAGAAGCAAAACACCTATTTTAGTAAGCAATTTTTTTATGTGTTTGCATCTATTAAGGATTTCGGTTTTAGAATTAAGCAAGTTCTGTGTAGGTTCAAACAGCGCTATGGCTAATTTTTCCTCACCACAGAAAATGCTACCTACTTTATAATTTGAGAATTTTTTTTATTATTTCCCATTTAAGAATGTGGTCTTTTTTTAATAATATTTTTAAGGTTCCATACATAATCCGTTGTGTGAATCTGCAGTCGGTGTTGGCACATTTTTAGATTTAGTGTACTATATATATATATATATATATATATATATATATTAGTACACGATATCTAAAAATAGCCCTGACGATCTATTGTGTGAAACCGCGGTTGGTGTTGGCTCATTTTTAGATTTAGTGTACTGTATTTTTTGCTCTACTTTCGTACTTTTGTATAGAGCACTTTACTGTTAAGGTTTTTGTCTTGGGTTTTTTTTTTCTTTCAAACAAGCACTTGACACATTGTTCTTGTGCGCGGTATGTTTCTTTTTTTCTTCCCCTTTATTTAACCTACGAAGTAGTCCTCGTTGGGTTTTTGATGATTTAAGTTACTGATAGGTTAGCATCGGTTTTTTGAACATTTATCTATAATAATTAGTGCTGCTTTATTGTAATTAAGTATATTAACATATATATTGTACAAAAACATTAAGCAAATTAATGACAAAGTGTAAAAATTCTGTTACACATTTTGTCCTCTAGAAGGACTTCATTTGACTAATGTGTGTGTGTGTTTTTTTTTCTATTGATGGAATTATATGTTTAAACGAGGAAGTGTAAAAATGCAAACGTCATTTATACTTAGGTACCAAGGTGAAATGCTGAAGATTTCTAAGATGTGTCTCTAACCCAGTGGTTCCTAAACTATTTTTCCTCTGGACTATATTTTCAGAATGAAAATTTGCTTGCACCTTGTCAAATTTTATGTAATAAAAAGTACATGAGAAGGTTTAAGGGAAATAACTGCAGATTCAGCCAGAAAACTATCATTGATAACTCTCTCCTTCAATTTGCAAACCCTACTTACTATATTAATACTTGATATAATGCAAAGATATCACAGTGAAAAAAAATTGGTCAAAAATTATTTATAACTATTTAAGCTGGAACTCCTGCATGCAATTACAAGTAAACCATAATAATATTTGAAATCCTATTTATTTTTGGTATATGAATTTTATTAAAGCTGCTTCTAAATTTTTGTTTGTCTTTAAACTTTTCTGCCTCACCTGCTATCCTCTATTGTTGCGTGACAGCAGCATGCTAATAACTTGACACTGGAGTATAAATGTACAAAGTCAAATATACCTATCATAACATTCAATCTGACAAAAGGTATACACGGTACATGTATCACAGCCAAATGTGTACTATATGGGAAAGGATTTTTATATCTTCATGTTGGGTGAACTGCTCAAACAGGTTCCAATTAAAGGTTTTTCCAAGTTAGATTTTTAAAAAAACGTGTTTTTAAAATCTGAAAATAAAGTTTCTTGTAGTTGGCTTGAAATGGAGAATTAAAAAAATGGAAATGTATGACTTTATTTAATATTTTAGATGCTATTTTGACCCTGACATGCTTAGGTTATGAACAATTTGGGTTGAAAAGAGTTAATTATGACAAAGAACAAACTTTTGAAAGATTTTAATGTATATACCATCAGTGATTTGCATGTTATATTTAATTAGCTCCTCAATTAAATGATTTGTATTAATTAAACCAATTCAGATGGTTCAGCACTCATTTGACCTCCATGCTTGTTTGAAATTTTAATTTGTGAATCCATAGAATTTCATAAAATAATGTCACTAAACAGTCACATTATCTTTGAATGTTGTTACTGCGTGCAATTTTTCTGTTAGTTTCTTCATTTGTATGGGTGCGGAATAAATTGAAATAATAAAGCTGTCGCATTTTAGTTCTTTTGTCGCCTGTTCAGATAACATTTCACCAAAAGCTGATAATGATAAACAGCATCAAAATGCTATATTGTCTTGAAATGAAATCTGTTTCCATTTATAGTGTAATGTTTTATTTTTTAAATTGTTTTAAATTTTGTAGCAGGCTATTAAAAATAATGGGTAAAGTAAAAAGACGTAAGATAATTTTCATTGACATTTGTTTGATAGGAAAACAGTAAAAGATTTCAATTAAACAAAAAAAAAGTTAATCTCTGAGGAATCTGTCAATTTTTAATATTTTTTATTTGTTTATCAAATTAGAAAAAAAGGTTGTAGCAGTGTTTTAGATATTGACACTGACAAAGAGAGACACTCACAGGAATATTGACTTTTTATTTATAGACAACTGAAACAAAGCAAGAATATTTTAATCTTTCAAGTTTTTATTCAGCAATATACTGAAAATAATTTTTAAATGTTTACGAGTAATTTTAATCTTTTTCATTTTTTTTTCATGTCAACTTCTCAAATCATCATTGTGTGATGATTAGTGAACAGAATTGATCAGAAATAAGTTTTTGGCACAACTTCAGTGTGTCCTGTTTTATTCCTAGATTGGGAAGATTGTCTTACTGTGACAGCAGCTTTACCAATTAAGCTAAGAAAACCAATGATTACTGAGGCTCAAATTTCAGCAAATAACTTTATTTGCTATTTTCCTTCAATACCAGGCATTGTCATTTTTAACATTTGTTTACATACTCATATCGATGGTAATCTTGTATTTTATGAGAGCAGTCATTTCCAAGTATTGATTTTTGATGTCCATTTCATTCTCCTTCTGATCCCTTCTTTCTCCTGCTCGGTTTGCTCCCTTCTTTCTCTCCTGCTCGGTTTGCTCCCTTCTTTCTCTCCCGCTCGGTTTGCTCCCTTCTTTCTCTCCCGCTCGGTTTGCTCCCTTCTTTCTCTCCCGCTCGGTTTGCTCCCTTCTTTCTCTCCCGCTCGGTTTGCTCCCTTCTTTCTCTCCCGGCTCGGTCCGCTCCCTTCTTTCTCTCCCGCTCGGTTTCCGCTCCCTTCTTTCTCTCCCGCTCGGTCCGCTCCCTTCTTTCTCTCCCGCTCGGTCCGCTCCCTTCTTTCTCTCCCGCTCGGTCCGCTCCCTTCTTTCTCTCCCGCTCGGTCCGCTCCCTTCTTTCTCTCCCGCTCCCGGTCCGCTCCCTTCTTTCTCTCCCGCTCGGTCCGCTCCCTTCTTTCTCTCCCTGGCTCCCGGTCCGGCCTCCCTTCTTTCTCTCCCGCTCGGTGCTGCCCTTCCCTTTCTTTCTCTCCCGCTCGGTTTGCTCCCTTCTTTCTCTCCCGCCCGGTCCGCTGCCTTGTTTCTCTCTCGCCCGGTCCGCTGCCTTACACACTTTCTTGCAATCTTTAAAGAATTACTTTGCTTTCATTATTTCTATTATTCGTTTTTGTTTACTTACAATATCTGAATTTTTGTTTTGAGTTCATCGTATGTTTTTCTTTTCGTATTATTTTATTTTTAGGGATGTCTTTGACAAAATTTGTTGGCTGATCAATTTTCCTGCTTTAGTTACAAATTAGCAACCTGTGAATCACATATAAAAGCAGTATAGACAAAGATATTTTTCTAAATTGACCAATTGAAATAAATTCTCTTTTCTCAATAATGTAATTTCTTATCAAGGTTTTCTAATCAGTATTTTCAAAACCAGTTGAATTTTTTGAGTCTATTTTAGAATGTGTAAATCGTATTGGTTTCACTAAGATGTTACAAGTGCCAGGATAACTGAATTTTTTCCTTTCTCTATAACAATCAGGTTTCTATAACTTTTTCTTTTTTTTTGTTTAATATTTATAAACACTGCAGTACAATATATATTTCTAGTGTCGCAGTTGTCCATTGTCTTCTACACTGTTTTAAGTTACCTGACTTAGGCTAAGAAATTCAGTGTACCCTACTATTTTACCCTCTTTTAAAGAAAAGTTGGATTCATGCCTTTATGAAGATTATTAGTGCACTGTAACTGCTACAGTCTCAGTTGTCAGAACTTTTTATTTTTTGCACCAATAAAAATTATGCCACCTGCACATCTGTTTGAATGCAGCCTGATTTCAGGGTTGCTAAATAAAATCTTGATCACATTTAATCTAAAATTAGGACACGTGGCTGAGCATCTGGAAAAATGAAATCTCCAAGTCAATAAAATCAGAGGAGCCGAGCCACTATTTTGAATGGCTAACTAATTGAGAATTCCTGTAGCTGCAAGTAAAATAGGTCTTGGAGAATAACATTCAAAATAACTCGAGGAAATGAAGAAAAATAGCTTTCTGAATGGGCTGACAAACAAATCAACTAACTATTGTCCCTCAATATCTAAACGAACAAAAGAGTTTTTGGTCAGTTGTGTTAGAAATTTCAGTTTTGGCGATGTTTTTGGTCAGGATTGAAGATATAGGTTATTGTCTAATTAAGAGAAATCTACAAAAGGATCATTTGACATTGAAGAAGTAAAAAAAGATATCAATTAAGAATGAAGTGAAGCGGAATAAAAAATGAAGACAATATTAGTGAATGAAATAAGAAAAACAGGAATGAATGCATATGGTGGCTGATGTTAGGAAATGCTAATTGTTGTAAGATGGCGCAATGAAAGGCAGATATTGATTTTGTTGGCAAGGGACTGTTTGTTAACCAAATCCTTTTTATTTATTCATTTGTGTGTGTTTTTTTTTTTGTTTTTTTTTCTTTTTACTTTCTGCCTGAACTGCAACATAGCAGTTGGAGATGGAGGAGTAGAAGAAAGACAGAAAGATAAAGGAAGAGATAAGAAAACTTATCCACAGTAGTTGTAACTTTGCTTCCTTGATTGACATGTATGAAGTAAATTATATTTTTTTCACTCTATATCATGTTATATTTCTCTCTCACACTTTCTTGGTTCTCTGTTTTTTTCCTTTTTCTGACAGATTTTTTTCTTTGTTTCCCTTCCTCTGTCTTTTTTCCCTTCCCCCTTTTTTCCCTTTCCCCCTTTCTCTGTCTTTTTTTTCCCTTTCCCCTTTCTCTGTCTTTTTTTCCCTTTCCCCTTTCTCTGTCTTTTTTTTCCCTTTCCCCTTTCTCTGTCTTTTTTTTCCCTTTCCCCTTTCTCTGTCTTTTTTTTCCCTTTCCCCTTTCTCTGTCTTTTTTTTCCCTTTCCCCTTTCTCTGTCTTTTTTTTCCCTTTCCCCTTTCTCTGTCTTTTTTTTCCCTTTCCCCTTTCTCTGTCTTTTTTTCCCTTCCCCCTTTCTCTGTCTTTTTTTCCCTTTCCCCCTTTCTCTGTCTTTTTTCCCTTTCCCCCTTTCTCTGTCTTTTTTCCCTTTCCCCCTTTCTCTGTCTTTTTTCCCTTTCCCCCTTTCTCTGTCTTTTTTTCCCTTTCCCCCTTTCTCTGTCTTTTTTTCCCTTTCCCCCTTTCTCTGTCTTTTTTTCCCTTTCCCCCTTTCTCTGTCTTTTTTTCCCTTTCCCCCTTTCTCTGTCTTTTTTTCCCTTTCCCCCTTTCTCTGTCTTTTTTTCCCTTTCCCCCTTTCTCTGTCTTTTTTTCCCTTTCCCCCTTTCTCTGTCTTTTTTTCCCTTTCCCCCTTTCTCTGTCTTTTTTTCCCTTTCCCCCTTTCTCTGTCTTTTTTTCCCTTTCCCCCTTTCTCTGTCTTTTTTTCCCTTTCCCCCTTTCTCTGTCTTTTTTTCCCTTTCCCCCTTTCCCCCTTTCTGTCTTTTTTTCCCTTTCCCCCTTTTTTTCCCTTTCCCCCTTTCTCTGTCTTTTTTCCCCCTTTCTCTCTTTTTTTCCCTTTCTCTTTTTTTGTCCCTTTTTTTCCCTTTCCCTGTCTTTTTTTCCCTTTCCCTGTCTTTTTTTCCCTTTCCCTGTCTTTTTTTCCCTTTCCCTGTCTTTTTTTCCCTTTCCCTGTCTTTTTTTCCCTTTCCCTGTCTTTTTTTCCCTTTCCCTGTCTTTTTTTCCCTTTCCCTGTCTTTTTTTCCCTTTCCCTGTCTTTTTTTCCCTTTCCCTGTCTTTTTTTCCCTTTCCCTGTCTTTTTTTCCCTTTCCCTGTCTTTTTTTCCCTTTCCCTGTCTTTTTTTCCCTTTCCCTGTCTTTTTTTCCCTTTCCCTGTCTTTTTTTCCCTTTCCCTGTCTTTTTTTCCCTTTCCCTGTCTTTTTTTCCCTTTCCCTTTTTCCCTTTCCCTGTTTTTTTCCCTTTTTTCCCTTTCCCTTTTTCCCTTTCCCTTTTTTTCCCTTTGTCCCTTTTTTTCCCTTTCCCTTTTTTCCCTTTCCCTTTTTCCCTTTGTCTTTTTTTCCCTTTCCCTTTTTCCCTTTCCCTCTTTTTTTGTTTCTTTTTTCCCTTTCCCTGTCTTTTTTTCCCTTTCCCTGTCTTTTTTTCCCTTTCCCTGTCTTTTTTTCCCTTTCCCTGTCTTTTTTTCCCTTTTTTTCCCTTTCCCTGTCTTTTTTTCCCTTTCCCTGTCTTTTTTTCCCTTTCCCTGTCTTTTTTTCCCTTTCCCTGTCTTTTTTTCCCTTTCCCTGTTTTTTTCTTTTTTTCCCTTTCCCTGTCTTTTTTTCCCTTTCCCTGTCTTTTTTTCCCTTTCCCTGTCTTTTTTTCCCTTTCCCTGTCTTTTTTTCCCTTTCCCTGTCTTTTTTTCCCTTTCCCTGTCTTTTTTTCCCTTTCCCTGTCTTTTTTTCCCTTTCCCTGTCTTTTTTTCCCTTTCCCTGTCTTTTTTTCCCTTTCCCTGTCTTTTTTTCCCTTTCCCTGTCTTTTTTCCCTTTCCCTGTCTTTTTTTCCCTTTCCCTGTCTTTTTTTCCCTTTCCCTGTCTTTTTTTCCCTTTCCCTGTCTTTTTTTCCCTTTCCCTGTCTTTTTTTCCCTTTCCCTGTCTTTTTTTCCCTTTCCCTGTCTTTTTTTCCCTTTCCCTGTCTTTTTTTCCCTTTCCCTGTCTTTTTTTCCCTTTCCCTGTCTTTTTTTCCCTTTCCCTGTCTTTTTTTCCCTTTCCCTGTCTTTTTTTCCCTTTCCCTGTCTTTTTTTCCCTTTCCCTGTCTTTTTTTCCCTTTCCCTGTCTTTTTTTCCCTTTCCCTGTCTTTTTTTCCCTTTCCCTGTCTTTTTTTCCCTTTCCCTGTCTTTTTTTCCCTTTCCCTGTCTTTTTGTCTCTAATTCCCCCTTTCTCTCCCTCTCTCTCTTTCCCATTTGATTAATTTCTATATTCTCCATATTTCTATCATTTTGATTATATTGATTGTCTTTTTTTCATATTTCACGTATCTTGATTTTTTTTTTTTCATTTTCTTTCAGCCAATCTGTTATCTCTCTTCCTATTTTATTCTAAAATCTTTTAATTATCCTTCTCTGGCCAATTTTATTTTTATTCTCCTTCCTCGCTCTCTCCCCTTCTTTTCATGCTTCTGCTCCCCCCCCCGCCTCTATACACTTCTGCCTCTTCTTTCACTTTACTCACTAATCACTCTCTTTAACTGCCACTTGTCTTGATTCCTTTTTCATTTCATGTTCATTAACTTCCATACCCAAAAGCAAAGATGACAACCATCACTGATAAGTATTGTTGTTGTTTTGTCAACATAAACCAAAAATTTCTTTCACTTCTGTTGCACTTGTTTCGGACTTCCGTCTTGAATCCTTCCTTTTAGTTTTCCCAATTGTCTCTTCCCAGTTATTCATGCTTTTCTTTGTTTGGTCAACTTTTCACTCACTCTCTCTTTCCTCCTTAAACCATCTATCAAACCTTTTATTCACTTGCCTCTTGTAGGTTTTATTTTGTTTTATTATTAATCAGTTCATCTCTTTTGATTTGAAAGTTGCTTCATCTCTATTGTTTAGATTCCTGTTTTCTCCCCACCATTTTTTTTTCCTGGACAGCTCCATCACCCCACCCCACCCCACTCCACTCCACCCCAATATTACCATAACCATCTTTTTCTTCTAGTAGCAGCAGTATTCTTTAACAAAACTGGGTTTTGCCTCTCACATTTTTTCCTCTTTTATTTCTCAAAATTCCCTGTTGTACTTTTTGCAACTTGGCTTTCCCTTAATACAATCCACAGGATTTATTGATTTAAGTCCTTTTTGCTTTAAATCTTCATCCTAACATGCACAAGTGCTAGTGTTTTCAGATTCCGATGGACAAACTATATATATATATATATATATATACTACCACAAGCTAGTAAATTTCTAGCAATTTCTGATTCTATTTTTTCATTAAATTTAGGATATTCTCATGACATAACGTGTTTTTAATTCCTGATTTGCATTTCTAATAATTTTAACAAAATACTTGTTTTCCGGAGTAACTTTTTAAATATAATTTTATAATACCTATTTTTTCTCTTAAATTTTTGTGACAAAATCTTTGTAGCAAGAAGTAAATTAAAATAAAATGTTTTCAATACCTTAAAATATATATATATAGTCATCCGCAGACAGATCTGTTTCGCTGTATCACAGCTCATCAGTACGGTTAGACTTTGATTGCTTTTAACACAGGATTGAAACCCACCTGAATTGGCGTCAGTCGGCGAGTCTACCTCTGAGCTATAGGTGCTCAGTAGAAGAAGGCAGACTTTTTAGTGTGTATATTATTATTATACACGCCCAATAGTTGAGTGTTCTAATTCATTGCTGAATGAATGATGCGTAGTTGCTAGAGTAGCTACTGTTTTGCAAAGTCTACCATTCTTTCAGATGGTGCGATGGGTCACCATTATATTTAATTTTGTGCATGTTCATTGTTTGCTTTTGATTTTGTCAACTGAACATTATTGTAGGATCAGTTGGGCACCATCGATGAGAGGGGTGGGGAAGGCGTTGTGACATAATTCATTCTGCCAGAAATGAAATGCTGTACTGCTTGGCATTTGCTTTGGAAGCTCCAATATGAACATTTTCGAGTGTTTAGGTGTCAATTTGAGGTTAGTGCGTAGGATTTGGAAAGAGTTGGATAATATATTGTCAACATCGTGGTGTTTGGAATGATAACTAGTGATTGTGATGTCATCTTCCATGAGGCCTCAGACTTAACATAGAAACTAACATCAAGTGTCTTAAGGAGATAGTGTTGCCCTGGGTTAAGGTGACTGCTGGAAGATCCTAAGTCTGGCAACAGGACTTTGCCCCATTCCACAAGCAGGCGAATGTAGTCATAGCTGTCAGACAATTTCTGTAACCACATGACTCCTTGCATTTGGCCACCTAATTCCGTAGCCGGTAACCCTTTTGATTATTACTTGTGGGGCGCATTGAGCGGAAGACTATCAAAGCTCCTTATAGCATCAAACATGAACTGATGGCAAACTTTATGGCAGCATTCACCAACTTAAAGGCTGTTCAGAAGAGTTACATGGGATGCCGTGTTGTCTGGAGGCAGGTTGGGGATGGTAGTGATTTTATTGAGTAAATTTTCTCTTTAGTATTCCAAGATATTTTTGTGCAATTTTGGTAAATATATTTGTCAAAATGATTTTGTTTAATTTAGATGACAATTTAATATACTCATTGTTAGTTAATGAATTTGGGTCAGTTTTTGCACAGTAACAAATGTGTGTCATCCAGTGAAAATCACTCACAATTCAGTAATGGCCAATTTCCATACTGAGGTACTCTAAAATATTTAAGCTTACTTTAATTTGGCACAAGACTAGAAGTCTTGAGCACCCAGCATGTATCAAACTCATTACTTCATAGTAAGTCTCAACAAGAGCAGCTCGGTAACCATTACCTGTGCAAGATATTCACATACACGTATATATAAAAATGAACTTTGAGATATTGGAGGCCATCTATATTAAATCAAAACACCCCATACTTAATAAAATCACATTTAAATCTGGTCACAACACATTACATTGCATTTAGACATATGGTTCTGTTAACATTTCGGTCTCTCACATGGTGCGACATCATAGAACCGCATTACAAATTTACAAACTGCGTCTTCTATTCGGTGACTGTTATCGTTGCATAGCAATGTTTTTTGTCAACATAGATAAAATCATCTTTAATGGTGGATGTCTTTATGTTAACATCCCTGTAACCTCTCTGAAGATGGCTCATGTGAGCCAAAAGCTTAGAACCAACATAATAAAAAATATATCCAAATGTTGGAGAATTTTTGTCTTTATTTTCACCTGAAATTGAAGCCAAAATACAATGTTTAGAATGGCTCATGATTAAACATAATAGAATATTCATTGTCTGTTATATTTAACAGTATGTTTAGAAAAAAAAAAAAAAAAAATATATATATATATATATATATATATATATATATAAATGGGTGTAATTGTTTCAAGTGTTATTTTTAGTGGATATTCATATTTGAGTGGATGCTCCATTTATTTTTTAAATAGTGTTTGTTTTATTTTATTTTAATCTACTGGGATGAATATCTGAGAAATCTTAGCAAAGAAAAAAGGCTCATTTTTCCTTGAAAAGTGAGTTCTGTTCTTATTGGGTGCATCATACAAAACAAACATTGTCTCCCCCCCAAATCCACCTCTAACTATACATGAAAATGCACACACACATTTTATAAGTTCTTTTAACCCGAGAACACTAATCATGGGTATATAGTACCCAGCACAAATGACGCCATTTTAATTATAATTTAATTAAAATTTCAATATCTGATTTTCTTACCTAAATGTTTTTCAGTTCCCATTAATGTTAACTCAAAGTACAAATTTTGAAGTGCCTGCGTGTAAAATATTTCAAATAAAGATTTATATTTAATATTGTTTTGATATTTTCAAAATCGGGTGATATATAGTCATGGTTAGTAATGGTGTAACTTTAATTGTTGGTTAGTGTTACAGGGTTAATAAGATATCTCAAATAAATTGTAGTATTTCTATTATATTACCTTGACCAATTCAATAAACTTCTATTGATTTTGAACAAAATCCTCTATTTGATTAACTTTATTTCTTTACCTTTTTTGTACTGCCCTTCCCAGATGACCTCAGAACTTGATAGTCCACATGTTGATAATTGACTATTATCCTTGTCTTTGTTATTATCGCAATACTGTATACACCGACCTTCAATCTTTAGCAAACTTAGAACTGAACCTTTTTATTTAATCTATGGGATAGATATTCTGCTAGCCATGTCTAGCAGCATCTTGTCTTGGTCTTACTTAGTACTGCTCAATTATTACTTGACCCAGGATCACAATTACAATGTCACCAAATTCACAAATCAAATTTTGGTGGACCTGAAGGAGACTACCACCATCTTTTAAATTTTTTTTTTTCTTTTTCTTTCTTTTTCTTTTGTTGTTGCTCTTGTTTTTGTCTTTTTCAAGTTTTTCTTTAGTTCTTATGATGGCATCTTTCTCGGAAACTTTAAGGATGGTTTTATTTAAAAATATTGCAAAGGATTCAGTTGTTGAATATGTGCAAGCAAAAGAGTTAATTGCACAGGATCGATTTACGATAAGGTTGTATGAAAAACTGAGCCCCCCCACTCCAGTTGTGTATGTATTGAGATTTCAAAGAAATTTTTTGTCAAAGAGAAAGTTTAGGGTTTAATCGATAAGATTGCACTGAAGAAAGTAAAAAAAAAAAAATTGATAATCAACCAATTTACAGGTGGTGGCAATGTTATACTGCTGAGTGGTTCCAAAATGGAGGATCGATTTACTATAATGCTGTATGAAAAACTGAGCCCCCATAAAATATTTCCCAATTTTTTTTGTTAGTTGGAAATTTTAGGGTGTAATTGATAAGATTGCACTGAAAAAAGTAAAATAAAAAAAAAAGATGAAAACCAACAAATTTAAAGGTGGTGGTAGTCTCCTTCAGGTCTGCCCAAATTTTTAATCCTATTGTTCCTTTTGATAATTTTGAGTTGCAAACTTGAAGCCAAAATATTAACCTGTCTGCTGATAAGAGCTGCTGCTGGTCAATTCTTTCTCATGGTTTTCTGCAAAGCCTATCTATATGCGGCCTCTGGATTAGGCCAGAATAAATTGATCACTAAATAATTGTAGCACCTTCTGAATGAATCTGGTTTTAAAGAAATGTAAGAAAATAGTTATATTTTTGTGCAAGTCAAAATGCATGACCTTCTACAGAAGGTAGCAAAAGAAAGTGAGAAGAATGAACTGAGCATAAACTTAAAGAAAACTGAATGTATGGTCATCATCGAAAAGAGGATCCCAATATACCAACTGCAAGTCGGAGAAACTAAAATAAAACAAGTAATTCAAATACCTGGGAAGTGTTTTGACAGTGGATGGAAAGTGCAACATGGAGATCCAAAGACACATTGGCATGGCCAAAGACACATTTCAGAAGCTAACCAGAGTACTGGGAGACAGGAAAATCTCATTGGAAACAAAGAAAAGAGTGCTGGATGGCAATGCGATATCTGTCCTTCTGTATGGAAGTGAATGTTGGACCATCTTATTAAAGATGAAGGAGAGTGTCAGCAGAAATGTGAGTTTACAAAACGATGCAGAGGATACCATGGTCGGAGCATGTGCATAATGAGGTTTTGGAAAGGATGGAAATGTTAAGAAAATTCTTACTTTACATCAGGAAGAGACAGATGAGGTTCCTGGGACACGTAATGAGGAAGGAAGACCTGGAGAATTTAATACTCACAGGATGGATAGAGGGAAAGAGAAACCCGGGAAAGCAGCGCAAAACTTACTTGATAGGTCTGAGCAAATAGATGGTGATGCAGGGTTTGGAAGAGATACCAAGAGAAAAAATGTTGAGAGTGACAAGAAACAGCCAAGTGGATGTCTATGATCACCTACGTCCTGAAGAAACACAGCACATGAAGAAGAAATAGTTCTTGAATGTGTGTGAGAGTGAGTGAATCAGACAAATTATATAGACCTTTTCATAAACATTTACTCAGCTAATTTATTTTATTTTGTTTATTTTCATATAATCTAGTGAATAGTGAATATTGAATTTACAACATGGTAATGTTTAACTAAACTAACTTGATAACTATTACCCTATGCTAAGAAATTTTGAAGACCTGGTCATAGTTCAAAATGATGTAAGTTAGCTTCAGTATCAAAATGAGGTTAGTTATGTCCAATATAGTTGAAGGTTTTTGAAAGTATTTTAGAATGGGGAAAAATTCAAGGTTAGATTTCCTTTGATATTTAAAAAAAAAAAAATTATGTAGATTTTTAATCACTTGAGTAGAGTGTTAAAAGTTCTTTTTTAAAATTAATTTAAAGAAGGTGAATAAAGAAAAATATACGTGAAACTTATAAGTAATTTTCAAATTAGGCATTTATTCATATGCTCAAATGTTTTCAATTTATTTAATTTCCCTCTTTTCTGTCTGTGCTCTCTTTTTCTGTCTCCCCCCTCACTCTCTTTCTGTCTCCCCCCGCACTCTCTTTCTGTCTCCCCCCTCACTCTCTTTCTGTCTCCCCCCTCACTCTCTTTCTGTCTCCCCCTCACTCTCTTTCTGTCTCCCCCCTCACTCTCTTTCTGTCTCCCCCCTCACTCTCTTTCTGTCTCCCCTTCGTCTCCCCCTCTCTCTTCGTCTCCCCCCTCTTTTGTTTTTCTTGCCATCTCTTGCTTTTCCCATTTTCTACTCACCCTGTCTTTCCCACTGCCTCACATATTTGCTTTCAACAGGATTTGTATTAATATCATCTGCCATTAATGTTCCATTTTTATTGTTTCCACCTTTTGTCCTCCTTCACTTTCTATTGAAATTTTAAATTATCTATTATTCATAATATCGTTAGTGGGATCAGCCTTTTCAAAACAAAGCTTTCAAAAAATTAGGTCAAACTTGTCATTGTTTCAAATCTTAAACCAATTTGTTCTATTTTATTATATGAAACAAGAAAAAAAATTATAAAAACTAGTATGCAGATTAAACTCTGAAGAAATTCAAGTGATTTAAAATCTAAAAATTTTTCCCATCTTTTTTTTTTTTCATCTCTTGCTTTTTTTTTTTCATAAAGCATTGCATTGTACCTTTTTTTTTTTTTTTTTGTTCTTGAATACTTGTTATGGATCAGGTGGTAAGTGACTTGCTGTCATCAAAATTGATATTAAGTTCAATTCTTACTTGCTTCTCAAAAAAAAATCTAGTGTCAAGCTTACCTAAGCTGAATAATTACCATCATTTTTTAGCTTTTTTTTTCAGTCATATTTCTTTTGTATATTAATATTTTTCTGCTTTTCTGTAAATTTTAATTTTATCTTTTCCTTGCACATTCCTTTTTCAGACCCCATAAATTTTTCCTTACTCCATAGTTTCTACCTAGCTCATTCTTCCCCCAC